>CM050170.1:116823134-117423134 GCA_027410445.1 Discoglossus pictus | reverse complement strand
AAGAGCAGAGATATAAGGGTGTGCGTTACGGTTGGGGCTTTATACTTTAGGGTCAGGATGTTACATTTTATCCTGGAGAGGATCTGAGCGTTGGGTATGGTAGATGAGTCTAGTGGAGGTGTTCTATCTATTCTATCTGATAAAATCTAGTATGGGATCTCATGTATGTCTTTCCTTAGACCACAATTACACACACTGATATTCATTTAATTAACGCTGGTTGAAGTATTAATTACATCTCTCTCTATGTATACGTTGTGGATTTGCTGCCCAGATTTGACAATGAAGCATAAGAAATTGCCCAGAGAATATACACAAAAACAAATATTGGATGAAGCGCGCTATCAAAGACACGCAATGGCACAAGAAGAGGCTGCTTCTGAGATACTCAGACTTCTTTCCTCCTTGCAGTTCAGCCGTCTGGGGGATGTTTCCAAAAATATCTTCCTCGATTCTAAAAGCTCCTAAGCTCTTGAAAGAAAATCTCAGCGATGGTATTGTTCAAAAGTAGCACAGCTTTCTTAGACTAAAAAAATCAGAGAAGGAATAAGAAGCAGTGTGGTATATATTTTAATTATAGTGAAATTGCTGTAGCCCTAACACAGTGAGGTATGTAAGTGCATACCATTGTAGCCGTTTTTAGAACTTAAAGGACCTTTGAAGTTCGAGAAAAACTTCACGTTTGTGAAGTATGTAATAAACCAATAACATTGGCAGCTATGCAAACAAGAAGTATAAAAACATTTTAGAGAAATGCATATATACTGTATTTAGCTAATCCTGTTTGTTTAATAGGAACTTCCATCTACTGCCTGAAGTGGAGGGTGTCACACTGTTACTTCTTCTATGTAGTTCTGTTATCAAGCGGTTATGTCAAGTTACAGTCTTTCAACAGAATTGAATAGACACATTACCGGAATACATTATTCCCAGGTTTTTAATCCTGATAGACAAAATGCCTGGAATTTAATTCAATAGATAAAAAATAGAGACTGTATTAATTTATTTGAAACTTTGTTAAAACAAAGTGCACATAATCAAGTCAAGTTCTTCAACCGAGCATACTGTAAATATGACACTTCAATTGTCCTTAAAAGGACTTCATGATGTAATACACTTTTTTGTCATACACTTACATATCTCCAAACTTGCAGATCCTTCTGACAGATCTTATTTCACTCCATGGACACATAAAGGTGAATGGAAAGAAAAACATCTGCTGGAAGCTGCAAAGTACAAATGTATGCTATAAGAGCTACCACAACAGTGAAACTTTAAGCCTGAAATTATTCTATATATAGCCCAGTGTCTCATGCTGCTAAATATTTAGCTGATATTTACATGTTGTGAATCTGAGCAGCATGTGAATCTGAGCAGCATGAGACTTCTGTGCCTTACAACTGAGATCTTACTCTAACGCAATGGTAGTCAACCTGGTTTCTACCACCCAATAATGGGCTATTCAAGCTTTCATGGTGGGCAGCGGGGTAATGGCTAGTGACGTCACACGCCGGAGCCCGCAGCACCACGCTTGGCTGGTTGGAGAGCTGGTGATAGAGCCCAGTCAGGACCGGATCACTATATAGTAAGTACATGGTTATACATAGCTAGGGTCATATGATTTATGTAACCAGAAATGATACAGGGTAAACTGAGTTACTGCAGCAGCAATACATTTTACCATCAAAAGTGGGCAGTGGGTATTAAATAGTTGAAGACCCCTGATATAAATGGACATAGAACTTCAAGTTACCAAATGAAGAGGACTTAGGATCCCCTATCTCCCTCCACCCATTGATGCAGTTGGTTGGGAAAGCATTATTATTATTATTGTTATTATTTGTATTATTTCTCTTTATTTATAAAGTGTTAACATTTTCCGTAATGGGATGGGCCTAAGTCCACCAGACTAGGGCCCTCATTCAATTGCAATTTGGCCAATTGAATAGGGCTCTAAATAAGCACATAACATATATTTTTTAAAGAAGTTTTTAGTTAGAAAACATCTATACAAAAGCAAGGTTTTCACTAACTAAAAACTTCTTTAAAAAAAATATGCTATGTGCTTATTTAGACCCCTATTCAATTGGCCAAATCACAATTAAATGAGGCCCTAGGCCTCTCAAATCACTCTTCTTCTTGTTGAGGTTGAGGGAGGAAAATATACTTAAAAACAAATTTACTCTATCTCACATATTACTAGACTGGAAGTCTATGGTGATGAATTCCACCTCCTTATTAACTCCTTTTGTCCCTTTTGTGATGTGGGGAACTGGGAAAATGTTACTGTATATCTAACTCCAGCAAAAGTCCAACAAACAGACCCATTGTCTCTAGGGATATGGGCTACTAACCTAAGAGGAGGGCTACTACCTTGCCCCTACCCCCACCCATGTAGCAGAAGCAGCAAAAATGTTTTTCGGATTCTGAGTATAGCAGCAAAATTTAGCAAGGAAAGCTTCTAATTAATAAATCACGATGAGCTAAGCTGTTATAAAGATACAGCACGCCTCAGGTGAAGTTCAGCCGTGAGCCTTTAACGAGCCTGGAGGTTTATGATCATCATAAATGAACTTTAAGGGCTGGGAGTTATTAAATCAGAAAAATAAAATTACGAACAACATTATATTTTCTTGCTGTATTAAAATTAATTTCTACCAGCTATATACACACCTCCTGGGGAGAGGCCGTAATGGCGTTGCTGACAGCTATTTTGTACCTACAGTGTCTGAGGGTTTGCAATGCACAATGCTGTTGGGCACTGGGTCCACTGGGCCTCTGGGTGGGGTTGAGCTCCTTCATGCGGGGGGGGGGGGGGTGTACAGCTACCTTATGTTCAAACATTATATTAAATATTATATGGTAATGGCCAAAATATATGATATTTATGCCAGTCTTTATTTGGCATGGTTGGGTTAGTTATATAGGCTTATAGTCACATATGCTTAGGTTAAGGGACTCCCCAATATCAATAATTTTAGGGTATTCTTAAAGCACATGAAAACTGACAATACATTGTGTTAGTATTGTGTCAGTATTTTTTAGCGCTGCATTGTTATGCAAATGAGCAGCTCTCAATTAGCTGCTTTGATGTGCTCATTACCATCACAATCTCCATGTCTGTCCGTGTGGTGGCCAAAACAATGACCTCCAATGTTGTTAATCAGCAAGAATCCCTCCCCTATGTACTTTGAGCTGTGAATCACATATTATAATTGTCGAACTATGAGACGTCTTCACGCTTTGCGTGGTGCGTACGACTTAGGCGAAGCGAGGCGAGCCTTTTACTTGGAGCACTTAGGCGATGAGCGCCGAGTCTCTCGCAGCACCTGGCTGCGAGTCTCATGTAGCGAGACGAGTTGTTAACTTGTAGCACTCAGGCGATAAACGCTGAAGGCGCTCATCGCCTGCGAGCCTCGCATAGCGAGGCGAGACGTTAAGGCAGTAAAACTCGCAGCACGTGGGTGATGAGCGCCAAAGTTGCTCATTGCCTGCAAGCCTTGCTTTGCGAGGCGAGCAGTGGAGGCAATGAAACTCGCGGGACTTAGCCTCCAAACACTTAGGAAACGAGGGATTGCCTTAGTCTGCAAGCAGTTGACAAATGCAATACTTACGAGACGCAGGACTTACAAAAAAAAAACGAGAAAGGAAAAATACAAAGTTAACGGCCGAACCGTGCAAAGAACACGAAACACCCCAAAAATAAAAAAAATAAATACAACAAAAACATCACGGGGGAATAGCCAGGACACCTGGGAGTGATTTTGTCGTGTTTCGGCACTCGAAAATCAGCTAAGCAAGAAAAAAAATGTCGGCCAAACAAAATGAAATCGAAGCTACACGACCCTGGACCGCGCAAAACACCGCCAACCGCGTACCACTGTCACCTAGGAACATACGAGGTGCAAAATACACTATTATATAACAACATTACGCATCTACAGTAGCGCTTTACACCTTTACACAAATAAACCAATGGTTTGCACGCAGCCTATTTCTAATGTACAGTTAGGACATTCATTACACTATCTCCTCAGGCCAGCAACAATCCAACTGGACATTATATGCTGCAGGACAATAAAAAGAGATTGTTAGCTGTTCAGGCTATTGATTGTCACGTATATTAATTAGAAAAAGGTAAACTATATTAATTTATTATTCAATTAATTTATTAATTAGTATTTAAAAAAATATAGAGAGGAGCCAAAGGACACATGAGGAGAGGCTCGCGATGAGCGCAGAAGGTCCTTAGAGTATAAAAAGCTTAAGATTGTGTGCCAAACAGCATTGCCATGGCTTCAAATTTTATTGACCGTCATTTTTTGACGGGCAACTCGCAAGGTATCATATAAAACTGCACATTCATTGCAGAAAAAAAATATTTCTGATCCTAACCTTGACCCCAACCCCTAACAATGGGCAGATAACAAGAGAGGGCAGTTAACAACCAGCTTTTCATGCACATTAATGTGAAGCAGCTTCCTGTTGTGGTGACAATGTCTCATTAGAACATTAAAAAAACAAACCCAACCAACCACTGCCATTGAGACACTAATTATTATGGCAGATTTCCTGTACACAATTATTAATCAAATCTGAAAATGGCACACACTATGTTGTGTCTATATACAGTATGTGTGTTCCTTATTCTGGGCTCCATAGTTTCTGAAGCAAGTAGGAACAATATGGCTTGGGACGCAGCCATATTGTCACACCTTGTTATATCTGTTATTGTAACAAACAGTGGCGTAGCTAGAGCTTTTGCCACCCGGGCTGTCCATGAGTTTGCCCCCCCCCCCCCCAAGGTCAGACATTTATATATATATATATATATATATATATATACAGTATATATATTGCCTTCTCTCTCTCACACTTCCCCCTTCTCTTCCCCTTCTCTGCACCTCCCTCTCTTTCTCTCTCTTCCTCCCCTTTCCCCTCTTTTTCTCTCCATGTCTCTCTCCCTATCCCCCTCCCTTCTCTCTCTTTCTCTCTCCCTCTCTCTTTCCCTCAATTTCTCTCCGTATCTTTCAATCTCCCCCTCTCTTCCTCTCCCTTCTCTCTCATCCTCTCTCTCCCTCCCTCTCTTTATCTCCCCCTTCTCCCTCTATATTTCTCTCCTCTCCCTCTTTCTCTCCATTACCTCCCCCTCTCTCTTTCCGTCTCCCCACTCACTTTCTCTCCCTCACTCTCAATCTCACCCTCTCTCTCTTTCCCACTATTTCTCTCTCTACCCTTACTCTCTTTCTCTCCCCCTTTCTTTGTCTCCCCCCTTTATTTCTCTCCTCTCCCTCTTTCCCCTTGCCTCTCCCCGTGTCACAACCTCACCCCCAATGTCTCCCCTCTCCCTCCATGTATCCCCTGTACCTCTCTCTCTCCATGTGTCTCCCTTTTTCCCTTGCCTCTCCCTTTCCATCTCACATCTCCCCCTCTCCCCAATGCCACCCCTCTCCTCATGTCTCCCCTCTCCTTTCATGTCTCCCCCTTCCTCTCTCTCCCTCCATGTCTCCCTTTTTACCTTGCCTCTCTCCCCATGTCTCTCCCTCTCCCCCCATGTCTCTCCCTCTCCCCCATGTCTCGCCCTAACCTCTACATCCCTCCATGTGTCTCCCTCTTTCCCATTGCCTCTCTCCCCATGCTTCTCCCTCTCCCCCAATGTTTCCCCCTCTCCCTCCATGACTCCCCTCCCCATGTCTCCGTTTTCCACCTTTGCCTCTCTTCCCCATGCTTCTCCCTCCATGTCTCCCCCTTAGCTTTCTCTCTCTCCTCCATGGGTCTCACTCCCTCCCTTTGCCTCTCCCCCATGTCTCTTTCTCTCCCCCCATCCCTCTCCCCTCCCTCTCCCCTATCTCTTACCTCCTGCTCCATGCTTCAGACATGCTGGCTCTTCCCTCTGCTGGCTCCTCCCACTGCCAACAGACACTAGCAGAGAGCAGGGAGGGCATCAGGGGCAGGGGAATCAGAGCCATGTGCGGTGGAAGGCAGGTGGGGGGATTTTTGCCACCCCCAAAGAGGTGACACCCTGGACATTCTGGAATTCTATCCCCCCAAATTCAAGTTGTTTTTTAAATTATTCTTAAGAGCATGAAAATCTGGTTATATGTTGTAATAGCCATTTTTCTTAAGTGAACCATTTCTGGGTTATTTAGCATAAATGTATCAATGAGATGCTCCCAAATACTTATTAGCTACCACAATGTGCTAATTAGCATCACAGTCTGTCTGTCTGTCTCTGTGGTGGGCAAACACTACCCCACACTATTACCATGCAGATATGTCCCCTCTCCCACATATACTGATCCACCAACGAGCATTATATTAGCATACAGGAACCACATGAACAATGGTTTATCTCAGGAATGATTTAGAGAAATACGGCTAATACAATATATGGACGTTTTTTTATGTTCCTTAAGATGAAACAAACTTAGTAGATATAAAGTTATCCCCCTTGACCAAGTATTTAAAGAACTAAACGTAATACTTCATAAAAACAGCCTTTAATTCATCAGTTATTATTATTCATTATCTATTATTATTTCTAGTTCTTTAAAACAGCATACTGCATCTATGGGATTTATAATGTGTACCTATACAGTTGTATAAAGACACTTCAAGGAACCATGGAGAAAATACTCTAAAGATATATAGGGCCTCATTCAATTGCTTCTTGTCTGAGATCCAGGCCTGCAAGTTCTTAGCTATTCAATTGCCTCCTACTTGTGGGCCCTGATCGGGTTACTTGCTGCTTGCTACTATCCATTGCTGTTGTTACAATTGCAAGTTACTTGCCTCCAAGCCTTGGATCTGTCACAGACGCAAGAGTCACAAATCGCTATTCAATTGCTCCGCTTTACCCTCCAGTCAAGCCTGTAAATGGATAAACTCGAACCACAGGTTACTGGTAGCAAGGAGGTCTCACAAAGGTCTTACTTACAAATCAGAGCACTTTAAAATCAAATATAAAATCAATCCAGCACTGTAAATGATGGGGAACACAATGGTTGACATCAGAATTAAAAGCACAACATACTCAAGCTCGCACATTGCCAAAATGAAATACTTTATTTCATGTTTATTTTCTGTCCAAAGTCCTACGGGCTTCCACCTCCAACCCCGTAGGACTTTGGAATGCAACCTCCATTTCTTTTCTAAGTCCTACTTGCTTGAATAATGAGTTACGGGCTTGGAAGTCATTCAAGCCTGTAGGACTTTGGAAGGAAATTAAGCATGAAATAAAGTACTATATTTTGGCGATGTGCAAGCTTGAGAATGTTGCACTTTTAATTCTGATGTCAACCATTGTGTTTCCCATCATTTACAGTGCTGGGTTAATTTAATATTTGCATTTAAAGTGCTCTGATCCTACAGGCTTGAACCACGAGTTGCTTCCGCGATCATGTTCAAGCCTGCAAATGCTACTTCTGATAGCATGGTTTCCGATTCTCGTGAAGGGCCCGGACAACTGAATAGCAAATTAAAAGTGGAGCTACTCAAGCACGCAGCTCAATAGCAGCAAATCGTATTTCTACTCTCGAATAACGGACCCAAATTGAATGAGGCCCATAGTATACAGATACTGGTATAATGTACTTGATAGCCTCGATGTGCTGCTAATTTGCTCCCCTCCCCACCAGGCTCTATTTTTCGAGTTGCCTGGCACATGGTGATGTTTATCTTTCATGTCTTGTCCCTAACATCTATTGTTTACCTACACTGTATATTAACTGGGGATATGATATATCACATATTATTTACTTCATAGCTACTTGGTCGGATGATTTTCCCTCTTTTCTTCAGTTTAATTCTGAACTTTGCAATGGTCTGAGTCGCTGTCAGCTGCAGGTCTTGTTTTTGCTGACTGTATGGAGCTCCTCCATCTTTGGCTATAATGTATAGAGTTAGTATGATTTCTGTATTGTCCATCTGGTGATGTCCATGTGTAGAGTAGTCTTGGAGTCTTTTGGAAGAGGGTGTTTGCTACTACCACAGAATTCGACTGATCTGCTTCATTTTGTACTCAAGGCCAAACCTGGCCGTTACTCCAGGTATCTAGATGAGAGTAACAACTTTTCTTGGTCTTAAATCTAGGGGATATTGAATATACTCATATGAATGCACAACGATAGTCTCTTTCGCAACTATGCTTGGAGAAAAGACTTGGATCACTGTGATGTTAAATGGCCTGCCTTGAAATCAAATTGAATTCATTTTGGGTTGTAACCAAGCTCTGCTTTGACCACCCTTTGATTGATTATGAGGGCTACTCTATTTTGTCTGAGGGATTCTTGAACTCAGTCTCATGGATGTCTGATGTGAAATGTCACATTCCTGCCCATCTTGGATGTCCCTACATGGTGAATCTCACAGAGTCATAGAGGTACACAAGCCCCTTCAGCATGATATGGTAGCAATCCGGAAGGGGTGCTCATTTTACATATATGTTTTTAATACATAAAATTGCTTTACATAATCTACAGTTAAATGTGCCCTGTAAGAACCTGTTATTATTACTAGGACCAGTCATCTACCACACACATATAAATTGTATTATTAAAATGTTTACATATTAGTACAAAAAATGCTAAATGAGAGTTGTAGGCAAACTATTTCTATGTAATGAAATCTACATATATCTGAGCTAACAAATAGCTCTTCAGTTATGTCTTAGATATGAAAATATACACAAAGATAAGTGTACACATATTATTATTGAATATTATTACTTGTTTATTCATAAAACGCCAGCATTTTGTATAGTTCTATATAGAAAGTAAATAGAGTATGGTGGGTACAATTAGCAAATTACAAAGGTATAGATCAATTCTGGGTTCAGTGGTGGTCCAGTGGTTAGGATGCAGTGCTTTCACCACTGCGACCTGGGTTTGATTCCATTCAGGGAACCAAGGGGTCACACCAACCTGAAGCCATGCAGGGTTGGGCCTGTCAGTACTTGGATGGGAGACCACCTGGGAATACTAGGAGCTTTATGCTATGGCCACTGGAGAAGGAACTGTCAACCCACTCCAGTATATCTGCCATGAATGCCTAGTGGATCAGCATGGTGTTTTGCGGTCCTTGAGGTCACAGAGAGTCAGACACGACTAAACAATGCAAACACAAAAACAGACCAATTCTAATGTTATGGAGAAACAAAAGAATGCAAATACGATACAATCGGGTCAGCAGACAGCTTGTGCAACAAAGTTGAGGTCCCATCTTTGAAGAGCTTACAATCTAATAGGTAAGGAGTGGGTTCTGAAACAGAAGACTGATGGATGCAAGATGGCAGTGATCAAGGCAGTAGGTTGATGCAAGTGGAGGTGGCTGTGTGTTATACTGTAGGTTGTGTTTGTGAGTAATTTAATAGAGTACGTAGAGCCCAGGCTCACACACATTTTATTTGTGACTCACAAGTATATATGTTTTTGCCCACCCCTGTGTCATGATTACCGCTGTCCAGTTTCTATGATATTTTGTAAGATACATTTGTATCTTGAGTGATTCATGCACAGTAAGCAGAAAGCTCAGATTTTTTGGAAATGTCATTTCTGTAGCTTTGCCGGCTCTAGTATAGTTGTATTCAGTGTGTATTCCTGGAATGAGTGTGTGGGGGTGTCAGAAAACCTAAAGAGAGTTGTAGTTAATTACTTCATTTGGATACCAGTTTAATGTGTACTTCAACCGTAGGCTTCGTTGCCTTACTGTATTTGAATCAACATAGTACATTGCTTGTTGCAGAGTTGTTTGGCTCTATTGTTCACAGGAAAGCGTTACAGTTATTCTGATTGATTTTATGGTATCCTGAACCTGACCTTGTATTTTGGTTCTGATTATTGGACTGAACTTTGAATTGGACTTTGAACTGCCATTTGACCTTGGATATTTTACCTAGACTTTCGATTCTGGCCCCTAATACTTTGCTGTAGTTGGTGTTGCTCCTGCATCTGGGATTCATCTCCTGAGAAGTTTCAGACATGAGCATATATACTGTATATAAATTAAACCAATGCCCAATCACTTCAGTAAAATAACCACTGTACTCTAAAAATAAACACTGTTAATATGAAAGTATTTGAATAAGTATACTTGATTTATAATGATTAAACTGTGCAATGCGAATAGTTATACCTTAAAGCTCTTACCTTTATAGGTTTCTGCCCATTGCTCTGTGATGCTAAGCTCCACCCTTTTTGCATATTTAGGGGCGGGCAGCTGTAGAAGACTTCCTGCTTTGTGGTCTGGTTTAGAACAGGTGTCAGATCTTCTCCAGTTAGACACCAGTAATATGTGCTTGTTATAGAGGGTGGTTATCAGAAAAGACATCTAAAAAAATAATCAGTCATTGACTATAATGCCAAAATAAGAATTAATGATTGTATAAAACTGTTAATGTAAACAATAATAAGAGAAAGGGACACTTAAAAGGGTAAATAGATACACTATAAATATATATTATGTCGAGGGCAATTTCATTTTATCATTGACTATTTTAAGCCTTTAGATGCTAGAATGTTTGCTCAATTTACCTTTTTATTACATTTGCAGTGGCACATAATGAGTTAAGGGGCAACATCTTACCACATGCTTCGTTGGATCTCCTATTTTGCGCTTCTCCTGAGTCTGATGCTCCCAGACGCATCTCATATCCAGCCTGAATGCAATATGAAATCAGTGATCCTCCCCAGAAAAATGTCTGATCTTGAAATTGTGGTACTTGTAATTGTTTGCATATACTTCAAATCATTGATATCAATACACAATGTTATCTCCCAGTTATAAATAGATCAGAGGAAGATCATAGATTAGGGCACAGTTCAGCCAATCAAGAAGAAGCTTTGTTATTCCCATCATCAAATACAGGGATTGCCAACAAATGACCTTGGAACCAGGACCCCATGCCCATTTCTTCCCACCCTCCATTTAATTCTTAAATATCTGATATATCTTAAATTAAGCTTTCAAATGCTTAAATAAGCTACAAGTTACATTCTGTTCTTTTCCTAAGTTCTTTACAAAATGTAAACATTTGTTTGTGCATCTATAAAAATAAGGATTCTGGTCCTTGGCTTTATTTTCATACAGCCATTTAGACCTTGGCAAATTTTCCCAAAGATTAGACTACCCTTGATCTGGTTCTTCCGGCATGCAATACTATGTAAGCCAAATGAGTATCCAGTTTTAACATATTTTTCAGTGCAAAACATGTGTTAAGCATTATTATGATGAAAAAAAGCTTTTGGTGACCATTTAGAGTCTATTTTCACAAAGGCTATTTTTTCATGTTTACCACAAAATCAAAATTGTGACAAAATCATGAAATTGCTATACACAAAACAGGCTGACCATGGGATATAATATAAATTCTTCAATGGTTTAATATACTGGAGGAATTACAGTATTTATGTAATGCATTCTGTATTTGTTACATTGCTTTTACTGTTAGAAAGGGGATTACGGGGTAATTCATTGGATTTACTGAAGGATTGCCTCTCACATACAAGGTAATTCAGTAGGATATGAAGCAGTCATATTCTTCAATACAAGCTGTCTCACAACGCGCTGATGGGCATCTCATTTTCTTTAAGAGCTGTTGAATCCTCAGAAGGATCACACATTATGTTTAACCTGTTTTGTGGGATTTACTGACAGTATAATTGTTGAATATTATCCTGTGGATGGTAAGAGATAGAATTTAAAATGGCATAGTGTGAAAATAAATGTATTGTGTTAATAGAAGACAAATAATATGTGTTAAGGGATTAGATACTCTGTAGGGCTTCTGAGTAGAATAACGCAAGGATTGATTTAGATCTGTGGTCATTTTATCATTTTTTGTGCTTTTTGATATTCTTGATTTATTTTTGAAAAATGCCTGACACCATTGAAACATATGTGACAGTGCTAATGTAACATTGCATGTAATAGTAAGTTGAGGTACAGTGCCTTCTGGCAATGGCGGTGATTTACCTCTCTTTAAGCAGATTTCTGCAGGGTCTCTCCTTAGGCTGTAGTTGTAACTTTCTCATACAGCTAAGTGTAGAAAGAAGTAAAATCAGAGAAAAGTGTATCCTTGCTCTGTCACAAATTGAATATATGAAAGGGTCCAAATAATACAACGACAAAACTGTTTAGAAGTGTAATGAAGCCATGACGGTATAAGAGATTGGCATGTATGGTAGAAATGGTCATAAACAGAGGGTTCACAATGGCAGTGTGAAGAAGAAAATGCAATGAGGTCACTTAAATATCACATATAATAGTTGTCGTAATTGCGAGTTTGTCGGTAACGCTATGTTAAAAGTTACGGGATTGCACATGGGCTATGAGCGCCAAAGGTGCTCATTGTAAGGCGCGCAAGACTTTGAAAATAGCTGGCAATGAGCGCTGAAGGAGCTCAGCACAAGGCCCACAAGACTTTGGAAAAAAAAGGCTGGCAATGAGCGTTGAAGGTGCTCATTGCCAGGCACACGATGAGCACGAGGCACCCAACACTACCCAAAAAATACAACTTTAACAGCCGACATTTTTTTCAAGCCCGTAACGGAAGCCGTCGGTAGACCACCAAGGACGCCAATATTTAATAAATTAACTTACAACCTCACACACAGCACAGGGGGAGAGAGCCTGTGAGTGAGGTTGCAAGCTAATTTGTGCTTTAGTTGGCGTCTTTAGGAGATCAAAAATTGGCTAAGCAAGAAAAAAAATGGAGGCCGTAAACCCGTAATTGTTTGGAAAAAGGCTTGAAACAAGGCCGAAGGCAGTAACACTTAGGCACTCAGCGCAAGGTCCACAAGTAGATGTAGATAGTGGGAGAGGCTCGCAATGATCGCCAAAGGTGCTTATTGTGAAGCATGAAAGTGGCGGGTTGGCAGAGGCCTGCAATGAGCGGTGATCAGCGCTAGGCCTGTAAAGTAGACGGTGGGCAAGTCGGTAGTATGTATGTTCTGAGTTCAGGGACAGGCAGAAAGTATAGAAATCAAGATCATTAGCAGTGGTTCAGGCAGGCATTTGGAATATGGAGTACAATTATGGGCACCACTTCATAAAAAGGACATTTTAGAGCTGGAAAAAGTACAGAGAAGGGCAACAAAACTAATAAGGGGAATGGAGGGGCTAAGTTATGAAGAAGACTAACCAAATGAAACTTATTTTTGCTAGAAAAAAGGCGTCGAAGAGGAGATATGATTACCTTATATAAATACATCCAGGGTCAGTATAAAGATTTGTCAAGCGAACTTTTTGTAGCAAGAGATTTTCAACTGACAAGAGGACATCCTTTGAGATTAGAAGTACATAGATTCCACCTTAAACAAAGAAAAGAGTTCTTCACAGTTAGGGTGGTTAAACTGTGGAATTCTCTACCAAAGGAGGTGGTGACAGCGAATTCGATAGACAACTTCAAAAAGGGGTTAGATATATTTTTGAATAAAGAGGGCATTCAAGGCTGTCCTAGATAACTAGCAAAGGAATATTGATCCAGGGAGAAATCTGATCGCCAGTTTCTGGGGTCAGGAAGGAATTTAGCTTTTTTATCCCCTTATGAGACAATTGGCAAAGTTTCAATGTTTTATTTTTTGTTTGCCTTCCTCTGGATCAATTACCAATTAATAATAAATAGTCCACATATTAAAAAGATCAATAGAGATCTAAAAAGGTTGAACTTGATGGACTAACTCTTTATTTATCCTCCAATACTATACTATTAATAATTATTTAACAACTAATTAATTAATAACTAATCCGCATATTGCAGATCAGAGGAGATCTTACCAGGTTGAACTTGATGGAATGACTTTTAATTACTATGGCCCTCATTCAATTGCAATTTGGCCAATTGAATAGGGAGCTAAATAAGCACATAACATGTACTTTTTACAGAAGGTTTTAGTTAATAAACATCTATCCAAAAACAAGGTTTTCACTAACTAAAAACTTCTTTAAAAAATATATGCTATGTGCTTATTTAGATACCTATTCAATTGGCCAAATCGCAATTGAATGAGGCCCTATGTAACTATGTAACTAAGTAAGAGCAAGTAAAAGTGATGATTGGGGTCATAAACTAAGCTCCATAACAGAAGATCAATTCAAGTAGAGAAATCACAGTCACAGAACCATAAGTCCTTGCTTTGGCAACTTGAAGTCAAACTCTCTTATGATGCATCACAGCACTGTAAAGATCTCCTAATAGAATGTTGAAATACTCTTTACATTTTTGAAATATGTTTTTTTTACTGAAAATTCAAGAAAGTCAATGTTGACCACTGACTTCCCAGTGCCAGACATGCGGTTTCTGTGTAGTGATCAAAAGAAAAAACACATATTAACCCTTAACAAATGAATCTGCTCAAATTATGGCCTGCAATCACCTAAACAGGTCGGTTATTGGTTTACTTTTGAGAGTTGTTTCTCCATGAACTCATGAATGCAATAAATCACTTTACTCCTTTCCTCCTAAAAAAAATATTAATTTAACATACAATCTTTTGCTCTTCCACACCATGAAGAGCACTTACAGTGAGGTAAATGGCCCTTTAACTAGCTGCTCAAGTTTATACCACAGTTGATATAGCCTGCATCATCTTTATGTGTCATCTTATCCATCATTCCTCTATGATTCTTCTCTTCCTGTCCACCAATTCATACAAAACATGGATAAGAGCTAACTTGTGTATAGCTATTTTTCGTTTACTCCCCTTGTGGGGCTTGGGCCTAAATCGACACTTACCTGAGACAGAGAATGTACCAATGCTATTTATTGTCTTAAAGGACTTCTGCAGTTTTGGAACAGCTATACATGTTTGTGAATTAGGTAACAATGTAAGCAATTATCCATGAGCAACATTCATTTTGGAGAACATCTTAAATGTAGGTAATTCTGCTTGTGTCATGGATGCTTCCATCTTGGACACCCAGCCTGCCTTTAGCCTGACTGGGAAGTTTACCTTACTGGGGCTTACTCTCCTTTATATCCATTGTCAACTGTACTATTTACAGTTCTTAACAGAACTGAACAGAGATCTTAGCTGAATCCATGTGTTCCCCCATTCATTTTAGGAGCTAATGCAAAATGTTTTTCACCTTAACACAATATTTTAAACAAAAGTTACAAATTAAAAGTTGTATTCATTTAGATTAGATTTTGTGGAAACATTTTTCTTAATATAAATTTCGTCATTGGGGCATATTATAGATATGACACTTCAGTGTCATTCAGTCGTTTACGACTCACACCAGGGCATCTTTATGTCGATGGTCATGCTGATTAATTTGGCATTCATGGCAGAGATACTAAGATCGAATCCAGGTCGACAGCAGTGAAAGCACCGAATCCTAACCACTGGACTACCAGGGGGTATATTAGTCAGTGTAATTTATTAGTGCAGACCACAATCTGACTCTGAGACGAGAAGGTGTTAATTCCAGCACAAAGATGGCATGACCTTCCCCTTAACATAAAGTGTTTGAAGTCAGTGGAGAAAGATAATTTCTCGCTTTGTTACCTTGTGCACTTAATACGAGGGTTGTTGGAGCTCAGTAAGTGTCAGGGGGGCGTTCAAATTATTGTGTACGTAAATGGAGTAAAATGAGATGAAAAGAGATTACTCCTGGCTTTGAACTGCTGGAATATTCGGGTGAGCTGTCAGCATTATCATATTTTAATAAGGCCTTACAGTAACCGTGATATGTGTGGCGCTGGCTTTTTATAAAGTGTGCGCACTGTCTACCTCAACTCTCCATTCTATGGTCTTTAATTCCGAATTCTAGTGAATGGAGTTAAATTATCCCAAGCATGAAGTCACATCTCTTTGTGGCTTAGTATAATATAATTTGGCACCCGGTACTTGATTACTGTATGAGAGATGACCTAACTGTGGTAACATAGACATTGGTGTTTATGCCCATAGATGTTTATAATCATATTGTGCTACAAATTATCATATTGAGCAACTTCGGGTCCTCCTTACCCAGGGGGGAGGGAATTGTATTTGTAACAGTTAATGTGGTGTTTGAGACAACAAATGGATTGTTATCTCTATGAGACTGGCAGATACTGGCATATTTTTTACATTTGTTGATTAAACGATAGAAGAGTGAGCAGGTCAGCAGGCTTATGTGTGTTACTAGTTTATGTGTGTTACTAACTGCAATCTATATCTTTAAACTGTTCCATTTCGCATACTGTACTACATGAACTAATTGTTGTTGTGTACTTGGATACATGCGCACCGTATACATTTGTCCTGGTGTTGATGATGCTTCTTTTCAGAACTATTTTATTATTTTGGTCCCTGTGCTGAGTGCTGTTATTACTTCAACAAAGTTGTTCCTGATGCAAGATCTGTGTGCTCAGGGGCTAGTATAATCTATATATTGTTTTGAATACTATTTGATTACTGAACTTGCTTTTGAGTTACAGCGACCCCTTAAAGCAGCATGAAACTTGCTAATTTACATATAAATCTGCAGCTTTTGGAACATTTTTATTATGAATGATCGCTGAAAGTGTAAATAAGTATCTTTGCATACTGCATTTGCATTCGCATTATTATAACAATCAGTTAATATCCAGAATAATCACTGTGTGCAGCACGGGCAGCAGCTAGATGGTGTAGTAGTGAGTCAATAAGAAGCTGGGAGGTTGGCAAGGGTATCTGGAGCCATGCAGACTCCAGTGCATCCGACAGCTGCTGATGAGTGCATGCTGGAGGATCCATATGGTGAACATGGCGTATGAGATGGTCCCACAGGTGCTCGATGGGGCTCAAGCCCAGGGAATTTGGAGGGCAGGGAAGTTCTTGGAGTCTTCATTTTGCTCATCCAACCACTCCTGGACAATTCATTGTTAAAATTATGCATGACAACTATTCCTCACAAGTAACTGGAAATATTGTATAACCTCTTCTAGAAGAAGCTGACTTATGAACTTCAGAGTAAGATGTTGTGGTTCTTTTGTCTTTAGTTAATATTAGTGATTTCAAAAGTAGACTACAACTCCCAGCATACTTTGTTGTGAAGGTGTCTTGAGGAGCAGCACAAACCAGCCAGTCAGAGACGAGCCTTGTTACATCCAACCCAACACATTAAATACTTCCCGTAAGGAACACTGTATAAGAAGAAGCTTCCAATGGTTCCCCCTATAGACAGCCCCCCCCCCCCCCCAGGCATCTGTCCACTCTGACTGACTAATGAAAAAACTTTTTCTGCTAACCCAAAGGAATGACTTTTTGTTAATTGTAAAAATGGTTAATCTGACAAAGGGCTCTATTCTATTGGCCAGGTCATAATATTTTCATATACTTAAAGTTGTAGGTAATATTCTATTAGCTACTTGCATCCTGATTGCAAGTTACCCGCAATCACTACTGAAAAGACAAAGATGCTATTTATGGCTAGACTCTCAATTGTTTTTTGGACATCTCAAACATTACGAGTGCAACATACTTAAGGTTACACCAAATCCATATCCTATTAGCACTTTACGTCTAGCTCCAAATTCTGTTGGCCAATTCGGAAATTTATACACACTTAAAAGCACTCTTAATATTGCTACATATTCTATTAGTTACTCACAATCTGAGAGTAAGAGTTCCCACCCACAATCACTACGGGCCAGCCAAAGACGCAAATTCCAGCTTAGAACCCTATTGGTATTAGCACAGCTCAAATATTATGAGCGCTAATTAATGAACACAAAATCCATATTCTATGAGACCCGTTGCTCTAGCTCACAAATAAAGTCAGACCCACAATTGAAAAAAGTATCACAACTCAAAAGTATTACGAGTAATAAATAGCACTTGCAAAGGGTTTTATCTCCAGTTCTGATTAAACACTCAATACTGTACTTTAAAAGCATAGGCATGGAAAAACTTTAGAATTAATTGCAGAACAGTCTCAAACCCACAAATATGCAAAAAACATTTTTAATTGTTTTTATTTGTAGAAAAAACAAAACAAAAAAACAGTAGTATGTTAGATGCATAATATATAGCAAGAACATACTGAAGAAAGTACAATTGTCCATGTGGAGGACATGTTCTTAAATTTTTCTGGTGAAACATTGCTTTAGTATACCTCTTGCATGCTAGCATTGGTATTTTTTGTAGTTAACGTCTAGGTCTGCCGATATCATACTCATAGAATGTATGAGTTTAAGTTTGGCAGGACCTCTCTATACAGGGGGTAGGATTCTTCCAAGATTTAGCAATGGTAATTCTTGATGCTAGGAATATCTGGTTGGTAAGAAGTTGGGCCTCCTTGTTGAGACCGGTAACAAGAAAGCCTAGTAAGGCCTCTTCTGGTTTTTGATGTAATCTTCTGCCCCACAGTTTCTCTAGGGTGTCAAATGTTTCCGACCAAATGTGGGTGATTTGTGGGCATTCCCATAAAGTGTGAAGGAATGTTCTCATAGAGCTACATCCCCTAAAGCAGTTCCCAGTCAAGGATGGATCTGCTAGTTTTAATCTTGCTGGTGTCAGGTACCACCTCAAAATTGTTTTGTAGGAATTTTTACTAAGGATTATGTTGAGGGAAGATTTTGTTGCATTTTTGTGAATTTTGCTTCATTGTCCCTGATCTAAAGTAATGCCCAATTCTTTTTCCTAGGAGGATTGATGGTGGAGTTTGGATGGTGTTGCTTGATCTAACAAGTAATTCTAATAATAGAGATGTTTTTATTACCCTGAGCGTTATAGATACAACATTTCTCAAATTTCTCAAAATTGTAGAAATATTTCAGTTAATTTGTGCTAGGTTGATCCATTCTGTAACTGTTACCTGATTCTGTGAGCTAAATGACATGGGTGACCATTTTTGGTTACTTTTAAGTACATCAGCTACAAGTCAGATTTTTACTTATCCACCAATTCCATAGGGAGTTTTTGTTGAGTGAGATATTTTTATATGGTAGCCATAGAGGGGTAAGCCAGGAACCATTATTATTAGGACCAGTAAAGTTAGTCCCGCTTTACTTTTATGGGCTTGCATAGTAGTTTTGTTTTTTTATGATCCCAAACAAAGTGAAAGATTGTCCTCTGGAGTTTCTGCATGTCCTTCATGTTAACTGCTGCTGGAATTGCCCTAAAAAGATATAGGAGTTTGGGAAGTACATTTTAATGGCATGGATTTTTCTTATCCAGGAAATTTTATTTGAGGACCAAGCGCTGATATATTGCAGGAGCTTTTTTTATAATTCTAGGATAGTTTTCAGAATATAGCAAACTGGATTGCTTGGGGATATTGAACGAGAAATTAGCTGACAATAGTGCTTTTAAATCCTTTCGCAAAGAAACGTTGAGCACTTCACTCTTGCTAAAGTTAACCTTAAAGCCTGAAATATTGCCAAAGTGTAGGAAAATGTGTTAGGGGATCAGTCACAGTGAGCATAATATTGTCAGCAAAAAGACAAAGTTTGTACTCCTTATTGGCTAACAGGATTCCTTTCACGTTTTGGTTCTAGGTCAAATAGTAGTGGAGGGAGGGGGCATCCCGGTTTCGTTCCTCTTTGTATTGGAAAAAGCAGGGACCTGAAACCCTAATAGGCTACAAAGGCTTTTGGTGCCGATTATAACCCTAAAATACTTCCTAACAGACCTTCATTCAGACCGAACCGTAACAATATCTCATTCATGTAAACCCAATCTATTCGGTCAAAAGCCTTTTCTGCATCTAGTGAAAGCAGAATCAGTGAAAGTTTTTTGCCAATGCAACATCCATAAGATCCAGAATACGTCTGGTGTTATCCGGGGCCTCTCTACGTTTAATAAATCCCAAATGGTCTGGGTGAATACTCATAGGTAACACTTGAGCTAGCCTGTTTGCTAATATTGTGGAATGCAGTTTGATGTCACTATTAATTAGGGAAATAGGCCTATAGCTATGACATTGAGATGGGTCTTTACCTTTCTTAAGTAAAACAATAGCTTTAGGCTCTAGGAATTCTGCCCTCATTGGTTGACCAGTAAGGAAGCCATTTATTAAAGATTGGAGGTGGGGAGCTAAAATATCTTTAAATTGTTTGTAATGGTAGTTAGTAAATCCATCCGGACCAGGGGCATTGTGGGATTTGGTTTCTTTGATACGATTTTTAATTTCTTCTATGGTTATCGGGGAACCTAGGGAATCAATTTTGTCTTTGTCAATTTGTGGGAATTTGATGAAGTGAGGAAAGAATTTATATTATCTTCATGATTAGGTGAATTTGACTTAGTATTTTTCAAATGCGCTTGCTATATCTCCCTGGTTGGAAGATTGTCTTGCTCTTGTCAAGTATGATCTTGGGAATGAATGAGTGTACTTTCTGCTGGTTTAACTTTTTGCTAAGCATTTTGTCAGGCTTGTTGGTGAATGTAAAAAATGTAGACCGAGTACATTGTAAGACATTTACAACCTTCCTCCTCAGAACCCCACATAATTCTTGTTTCAATCTGTGTATTTCTGCTTGGTTCTTGGAAGACCTTGAATGTTTTAAGGATTTCTGGAGCTCTGATATTTTAGAATTCAATTATTTGATATGTAATAGTTCTATTCTTTTAGCTAAAGCCCCTAGTTTAATACAGGTGCCTTTTATTACCTCTTTGTGTGCTGCCCATATCCCCGCCTGGTCTACTTCATCTTCACTGTTTAAGTTGAAGTAGTCTATTAAGTATTTTTGGATTTTGTCACGTGATGAAACTTAATTTAAAAGAGCCGGGTTTAGTGACCTGAAAGGTATACGCCCTTTAGGAAGTAGGTATTTCAAGGTAATACAGACCAGGTCATGATCTGACCAGGAAATGGGATGGATTGAAACGTCAGATAAAATTAGGAGTTGTTGAAGAATATAGTCAATACGGGAGTATGAACTATGTCTTGCTGAGTAATAATTGTAAACTCTCTCCTCCGGATGTAATTCTCTCCAGGTATATATCATACAGTGGTTTTTAAGGAGAGTTTTGAGGGACCTGGTAACTGCTGTCATTACTTGGGGCAAAACCATGCCTGATCTGTCTTTGCAAGGATCTAAAACCGAATACAACCCCCCCCCCCCCTAAGATCCAAACGGAATCATGCCAATCAGTTGTTAAATCTGGAATTCTTTGGAACAAGGCTGCCTGTTTAGTATTCCAGGCATATACATTTAATATCGATACTCCAATAATGGAGCGCTGCAGTAAGACATATCTCCCACCCAAATCTTTATGGGTAGCTATATGTTGAAAATGTAATCTTTTGTGAATAAGGATTGAAACCCCTCTTTTTTTTTCCAGGGACATTTGTGTGGTAAGCCTGAGTAAAGTGTTTGCCCCAGTATTTTAGAGTGGCATTCTTCTTGAAATGTGTTTCTTGGATGAACACAATGTATTCATCCAAGTGGCTGTATTCCCCCAGGCGAATACTCTCTTTATCAGATCATTTAGCCCATGGGTTTGTCAAAAAGTAAAAGTGCAATATATAATTTTCTGGAATAAAGATAGACAAAACTCTGATTGTCAAAAGTTATTTGGACCATAAGACCACTTGTAAAAAGTAAACAAGAAATTTGGATTGTTCATAGCGCTGTGGGAAGTGTATTGACCATAATGTAGTATGTTGGGCACTACCACTGTTTATCATCATATGACATATGGCCTACGTTAGGAAACCATAGTCCATAGTCACCTGTCCATACATACTTTTAGTCTTGTAATTGTAGTTGTGGTCTTGGACGTCTTTGAGGTCTAGGGGTCCACGCTGATGTCCGGGATTGTCAGGTATTGCAATTCCCCAAGAGGAAAGTAAGGATGTGCCTTCGTTAATGTCACGGATGATACATGTTTTCCCTTCCCTCTGGATAAGTAGTTTAAATGGAAAGCCCCATGTGTAATATTATTTTTAAATGTTATTTATGTGAAATATTGATCCTGGTACTCAAGGTGTTAATACATATCATGAAGACCACATAGACTTGAACAGACACTCTAATGCATTGTCTAGTGTGCTAGATTGCTAACCAGATGGGCAAACCTTACTTATTGGCTCTCATTAATGCTTAGTCTCCAATCGCAGATTACGTCCATATTCTATTATTTACTGGCATTATGATGACGGTCTCATTTTCTAATGGCTGTGTCTAAAAAGTAAATTACAGACTTGGCTTAATACTGTGAGCTCATATAAATACGCACCCTGAAATCCTACTCACGAGGCATGTTTTTTTCCTATGGAGGCTGAGAGTTGCGGGTTAGAGATAATAGAATATGTCTAGAAGTTTAGGGAAAAAAGCACCTGGTGCCAAATGTATGGCTTGAAGTAATTTATGGGCTTCTTATAGAATAGGGCTCTAATAGAATAGGGCTCTAATAGAATAGGACTTAATAGAATAGGGCTCTAATAGAACAGGGCTCAAAGTTGTATCCTGGCCTTAGATGTATGTATATAAGGTAATCATATCCCTTATGCGCTTAGTTTCTAAAGATATAAATCTAATTCTTGTTAGTCTCTCTTCCTAGTTTAATGCCACCATTCCATATATTCATGTTGTTGCACTTCACTGTGCAATTTCTCGCTCTATATTGATCTCACATCATTATAGAGCTAGTCTTTTTCCCATCAATGTTTTTAAAACATATTTAGAGCTAGTCTTACTCTCCTTAGCAATTAGGTAACTTGTCATTTTCTGCCTTAGTTTTTTTCCAAGGTTTCAATGTTATGTTCTGTATTTTCAGCTGCCAGTGCTTTATACACTGTATTGATGTCCGTCTATTATATACATTTTGTTCATTTTAAAACTCAGAGTCTTTGCTGGCCTCCTATAATTTTGCTTTTGAAAGCTATCTTCAAATGAGAATGTGTCCTGATCCCTGAGGGTTTCCCTACTTCAGCCTTTGACATTATATCAATATTATTCATGATTACTAGATGCAAGATCCACTTAGCTGAACTGCTGGTCTTATTTTTACAATTTATTTATAGACAATCAAAATCACTTGTTATTAGACCTTAACCATGTTATGTGTGTGTCGTTCAGTGGTGTCTGACTCTCCATGACCTCATAGACCACAATACCACTTGGTATTCATGAAAGAGATACTGGAGAAAGTTGCCAGTTCCGTTTCCAGTGGACCACAGCATATAACTCCTGGTATTCTTAGGTGGTCTCCCAACCCTGCATGGCTTCAGGGTGGTGTGACCTCTTGGTTCCCTGACTGGAATTGAACTCCGCTCACAGCATTGAAAGCACTGAATCCTAACTACTGGACCACCAGGGAACCCTTACCCATTTGCAATCTGTAGTAGTAAATGCATTTCTTTCTTTTAACTTATATTTTGGAGTTTACAACTGTTCCTAGCAGTATTTCCATGATATTTGCACATCTGTTATTTATTTCTGCCCATAAGGCTTCTATATTTTAACCATAATCAGACTTAACATAAAGATGAACAACTAATCCTCTTTTACCATTAACTCTAATGTTTATTACCCTCAAAATGAATATATAGAGTTTTGCATTTTAGTTTGCATTGTCTTTTTTGCTACTTGATTTGTTACTTACCATGACCTACCTATTTGCTATACTACCCCCGCTCTTCCCAGATTTCTTACCCCTTCTACACTTTATACCCTGTTACTAGTACTAGTTATTTCTCCCTCCCACTAGTTTCAAAACTCTGCCAGCCTTTTACCAATCCTCTTCCCAGCACAAAAGCCCCAGTTTCATTAAAAGGACTCTACTGCCCCAAAATCAAGCTATTCTTTATCAGAATGAAAAACTGATACTTGATTCTGAAGTTTATAATTCCTGAGAAAATCTGTATATTTTCTGCTGTGTTCATATGTAAATGAGCAGCTCCTAAGTACTAATTAGCTGGTTTTGTGTGTTAATTAGGATTACAGTCTTTTTATCTGTATCTGTGGTGACAAATGCCTAACTCCTAAGGTTATCATGTACTATACCCCCCCCCACCCCCATCAAGAACACAAGAGCATCTTAGTATACTCAACTGGATCTTACTATAAATGATCTGTACAATAAATGCTGAATATCTCAGAAATTATTTGATGTAGAGACAAATTACTAATACAATACATAAACCTTTTAATGCACTTAATGAAACCAACCTTTAGTTGGGTTGGCAGTATTCGATTAAGGTGATATCCATGATTCCTATCTAGATTTCACTGAATTGAAAATTCAACCTAAGAATACGAAATACCTTTTTCCCAAATACACACAAATACCTAAATAACTTCTGTCTCCCTGCGCATTGGTAGTATCTTGGAAAATACTATGGCGCTTTTTCTCACTCATTATAATAATCATGACGTTCTCATTTTCTATTGGTTCCTAGAGCCGTGTCTCATCCGTAAAGCTTGGTTTGGGTATGTCCTACACTGAAATCTCTTGTTTTCATGGCAGGATTTACAGATGTGGGCTGACTGCTGTAATGTTGTGAGTGAAAAGATTCAAATAAACGTTTAATGTAGGGGAAAAAGTTCCAGCAGAACAATTTTCCCTTTATAGTGCAAATTACACCGCTTGATTAGCGTGGCTGCCTTATATAGTACCGGGGCCTATATTCACTAGTACCACCATTGAAACTTAGCTGTTATTCTGTACAGACACCTACTTTAGTGCTGTCATTTAAGGAAGAGACATAAATGCCTGCGAGTAGATAAAGATGTTAAATCTAGAGAAGTCTGTTAGAAAATGATATGAAAATGAAATTCATTGCTTTGATCTAATATAGCTGTTAATAATATCCCAACTTCTGTTGTGTTCAACTGCTGTTCAAATATTGTCATAACATCTTGTGAAATTGAAATTCCCCATGTACATTACAGGATCTGTAATACGGTTTAAATATAAATACAGCAGTTCTACAATGAAAATTCACAATTTTAGGGTTGGAAATTAAATAATTTTTTTGTTGCTGAAACAAAAACAAAAAATATTTTCTTGTCTTTTTAGTTCAAAGTAAAAAGAAAAAAAAAATCTAGACTAAAGAGTGAATTAATTTATATCTTACTTTTTAGACATCATGGAGCATATTCAGTGATTGTACATTTGAATGCAGCATTTAATCAAAATATATTCAATATTGTAATGTTTCAACCAATCTTGTATTTGAAAGCAAGTAATTTACTAATAAATATAAACTTAAAGAGAAAAATTCACAAGTTTTCTGCAATGAATTTAAAAGTCTGTGTTTTTAAATATTTTGAATTGCATTTTTGGTTGAGAAATATGTGACATTAATGGGACATGGGATACCATTTTTTTTAATGAATTTAAAAGAGCATGCATTATAGGTTATTAAAGTTGTATTTTGCATGAAAACAATATTGATTTATAAAACCTGTTTAAACTTTATTGAAATTGACATGAGGTGCACAGAGCTTATGTATGTCTGTAGAATGTTAGTTAATGTTTTTTCATTAGCCAATCAGAGCAGGATAACACTAGCGTGAAACCCCTACAGGAGGTGTACTTGTTAATTTTTGGGGTAGATTTAGTTTTATTTAAAAAAAATGTATGTGTAATATTTTAATGTTAGGTACCATGGTGGTCCATAGAGAACTCCAGTGGTATAGACGTTACTTTTAGGAGCCATGGGAGTCCATAAGGACGCCCATGGTATCGGGTTATTCTTTGGTGCCATGGGGTCCATTGGGACCCCTGTGGTTAATGTTTCACCAAGAAAATTGCTTGTTTATTGCTTTATTTATCGTACATAAGACTGTAGAGTGCTGGAACAGTACAGTAACACTTTAAATGAATACTGTACAGTGCAAACATATATATGTGCTTGAAATGTTTAGTCTAAGAGCATAATTAGACAGGGAAAAAGTCATAAATCTACTTTTTAATTAGAAAAATAAAATTGTATCTCTCTGCTAGACGCTGGAGGCATCATGATATTTTGGGGAAAGCTGTGTTTGTGAGAGGGGTGTTTACATGTCTGGGGTGTTGTGCTTGAATCTATTAATACAAGCTTCCTACTTCTGAGCCTGTGAGATGAAGATGTTTTATAACCATTAAAATCAGAATCTGTTTATAGCAAAACGTATTCATCTCTCTCTATTTTCCCCTCAAAATCCTTCACTTGTAGATAACCCCCCAGCTCTTAAAAAGTGATATAACATAAAATAGATTTTTCTATTCATAAATTATACAAAAATTCAGATTTTCTCTAAAAGTATGTTAACTGTATGTTCATGGCTTGCACTGCAACTAATGTTAGATCCTTACATACTTCACAAACAAATGAGCTACAGTGTTCCTTTAAATACAATTTTGCTATACAAAATACTTGTTTCACTTTACTTTAGTGGTAATTAACAAATGCAGAAGCTAGGGTGCCAGATGCATTAAAAAATATTTCAAGCTCCAAACATCATTGGTTCTTCTACATATATCTTTATTAAGTGACCATACCCAAACTGCTCCTGAATCTTTTTTTAACACATGATGCATGAATCCTACTATGAATGGAATCATTGGTTAATGACTGGAGAGCACTGGTGAGTAAGTAATTTGTAATTTTCTATAACGTAGGTTAATGGAAAAAATATATATGCAGGTGGTCTAATTATCTCAGTTTACCTTTCTATACACATTCTGCATCTCTCTTCTAATAAATTAGGAGCCCCCCTTAATCCCAGGCTGCTGATGATAACAGTGAGGTCCTACTCTGTAGTGCATCCTGGTGCTTTGCACCTCCTGCATCAACAGCAACTTTATCACTGGGTGCTAGAGTATCTCTACATTATCTCAAGCATTCAGATTTCTCACCTGCCATATAATAAGGCTTTCCAGATCTGCACCAAAACCGTGTATATATACATTCAGTTAGCCATTAAAAGTATGTCAAACGGGTCATGGATCTGAATCAGGACCTCTTGCTCTTTCCTTCAGGACCTCCTTATCTTGCATTTGGAAAGCAGAAACATAGGGCCATATTCTATTAGATCGTCGCAAATGCCCCAAATCACTTTTTAAAATAAATATTTAGATGTATTCTGTTGACTCCAGCTCGCAAATTCCAATCTCAAGTCTGAACTCGTAAACCCTGCCTTTTTAGGTCTGATTTCAGGGGCGTGATCACATGATCTGAAAGCATTTAAGCAAGCCCGTACTTTTTTTCTTAGACACAGCCAACAGTAAATGAGAGCGTCATCATGACGTCACTAAAACATGAAGTTTATACTTAAACCTCACTCAGAGACTATGAATTGATGTGTCGAGAAGTTAATTTAGCAATCAGACTCGCAATACAGCAATGTAGAAATCAATAAAATTAATTAAAGCAACTGTTCTAGTCCATGCGGGTTTCATGATATTAATTAACCCTTAAGCCCCAGTTTCCATTTCACACAAAAAAACATTGAAAAAATATTATTTTCATTGCATATGTGGGTTTGAGACTGTTCTGAAATTCATTCTAATGTGTTTCTACACTTTCTCATATTTTTAAAGTACAGTAGTGTGTGTTTAATAACTGTTAATGCTCTAATAAGTAATTGCAAAAGTCCTATTTAGTACTCATAATATTTTTGACAGGAACTTGATACTTCTTTCAGTTGCTGGGTTGCAACTGAAAACTCACCGACTTACAATCTAAAGGGGACGGGAGAAGCATAAACCTCTGTAAGAAACACAGATAAGAATTTGGAAGGACCAGGAATAGTTACACACTATTAAAACTATTATAGGTGATTCTGACTTTAGATCTGTACCAGAGGAAAACATTTCAATTGCTGATTCCACAGAGCACAACACAATAGACCTGGGTCTCATGAGATCTCGCAAAATCTTGATTTTGTAAGACACAGGTATTAAAAGACAGATAAAAGGAGGAGCAGGAGAGGGGTACTACATAATCTGGGGGGGGGGGGGGGGTTCGTTTGGCACCCGCCCCCTGGTTCCTATGCCCCTAGCAACAGTGTTAGCTTTTACAGCACTCAAACTGTTTTTGCATTAAGTTGGTAGTATTTGGCTTGCAGGATTTATTGAGCTTAATAGGACATTCTCTCAGGTGAAGGGACCACCTGGGAGGGACCATATATTACACATTCTCTTTATGTGAAGACAGTATATATACACATTTACAGACAGAAAATTATTTGTATGCTTTCACTACTCATATTCCTTATCCATGGTTGCACAATAATTTATGTAAATTGCATACATTCAAACACTTAAAATGATTATTAAAATCACAGCAGGACACAATGTGTGCTGGGGACAATCGATAAATTCCCTTACAAAGTGCAGATTATGTTATAGGGGCTCTTGAAGTTGCCATGTTTCACAGCTGTGATCTAAAGCCAGGGGCGTAGGAACACCCCCAGCCTAAATGAATGAGGGACACAAAAAATAGCAAAATTAAACTTAATCATCATGCATTACCAGATTTGGAGCAGTATGTCTTTCCCATGAAAGTCTGACCCATAATTATATATATATATATATATATATATATATACATATATATATATGTGTATTTATTTAGATATTTATATACTGTATGCTTATATATATATATATATATATATATATAAATATATTTATATACATATATATATATATATTTATATATATATTTATATATACATAATAAGTAAATATATATATTATATATATAATACTAGCGACTTGCCCATCAAGAATGACAGCAATAAAATGTGAAGCCTGGCAATACAGTTTGCCACCCAATGCGAGGCTCTACCCCCTCTAACTTGCGGGCCTCGCAATGAACGCTCATTGCAGACCTCGGCCAACCCGCACCTTCAATCCCTCTCCCCCACTCTACTTTTCGGGCTTTTGCGCTCATTGCAAACCTTTCCCCACTCTCTCCCTCCCGTGTTTCTTTTCCCCCTCTCTCTCACCTCGGTTTTTCCCCTTTATCTCCCTCCCCTGTGTCTCTTGCCCCCCTTCTCTCACCCCTGTGTCTCTTTCCCCCCGACTCCCTCCCCTGTATCTCTTTCCACCCTCTCTACCTTCTCCCTCCCCTGTGTCTTTCTTCCCCCTCTCCCTCCTCTGTGCTCCTGTATACATTTATGGGTGTGAAACCATTTGCGGGCTTGGTAAATTGTTAATTTTCCCCAAGCCCAAAATGTGTTTCCGATTTACTGTGTTGAAAAAAAATTACAGCTGTACGTCCCCCATTTTTTTCCTCGCTTAGCCGTTCTGATACCACCCAAAAACGTCAATTAAATATCAAATTAGCTTGCAACCTCACTTACAGGCTCCCTTCCTCTTCCCCTGTGCTGTGTGTGTGGTTGTAAGTTAATTTCTTCATTAATTGGCGTCTTTTGGCAGTCTCCCAACGGCTTCCGAGTTACGGGTTTGAAAAAAATGGCAGCAGTTAAAGACGTCATTTTTTTGAAGACTGTAACTCGTAAGCCGTTTTCAGCCTCTCCCCCCTCAAGCCAGTCACGTACAGGCGTCGCGATAAGAGCCTGTGGCGCTCAAAGTGAGCTGCACTATGAAAGCCTTCCGCGCTTATTGCATCCCCATAACATTCAGGCCTCACAATGAGCTCCTTTACAGGTCATTGCGAGGCCCGCAATGAGAGTCTTAAGCGCTCATTGCGGATGCGCAAACCCGTACATTTTAACATTGCGTATCGATAGCTCGCAATTACTGCAACTATTATATGTGATAGAAATAAATATATACCTATATTTTTTTAATTATGTTTGTGGGTGGCAGGGGCATTGAGAATTTATATAAAGACATTTTGAGGTGCACTGCTGCAATGGGCCCTCGTCCCCAGGGCAGGGCCACAGTGCATTTCACCGGGTGCACAGGCGCTAGATCCGCTCCTACTTCCTGTCCTGGGAGTAGAGTTGAATAATCCCACTAGATTTGTTTGGGCTGCTATACCCATGCCTAAAGCAGACAGTGACATGCTGTATCTGAGCAACACTGATAATGTGAAGCCCCTCCTTGTGGCTTTAAAAATGGCACCCTACATAAGAGTGATCAGGAAGAAATAGCTTCTTAGAGGTAAGTGAAGTGTAAATTCTATTACATTAAGGCGGATAAAATTAATTAAGCCTCTTAGATAAAAAAATTATATAAGACAAAATAAAATCCCTTTAAGATATATACATGGGATAATATAAAGTTATTGTATCTCTTTAGTTGCAATTTTATTAAATAAATGGATTAGGTTGTAGTATTAGATTAATAGATTTTATAGACAAATATTCAAGATGTATTTAATTTTTCTCAGGTTTCCACAAAACATTTACATTTTTTTATTATAAATATAGCGTTAAATCTCAGCGGACAATTTACTGGAAGTTGCTGACAAATCAAATCTGAGCAGATTGTATATAAGTGGCATGTAAATGAGGTTCAAAATCTGCCTCCTTTTTGCCCCTAGACTATTTTTTTTTTTTTGCATTGATCAGTCTTTTCTGACTCTCGGTGACCACATGGACCATAACACACCAGTGATCTTTATGTCCATGGTCATGCTGATCCACTTGGTATTCATAAGTAATAGTAATTATAATAATAATAATAATAATAATAATAATAATAATAATAATAATAATAAAGGGTGCTAGAGAGAAAATCAAAAACTTGAGCACAAATAAATATAAGGAAATACAACGGAACCACACTCATTGGTAGTATCCACTACTTTCAAAAATTGCTACTCCAAGGGCTCTATTAAAAAATCCAAGTCCGCAGTGGCCGTTGTACAGCGCGCTTGAAATCTGCTGGAGTTACAGAGCGATAAAATTAGAAAAGCCCGCAAGGACATGGCCGAAATCCAAATCCGTAAACCATGCTGCGGCAGGTATCATTTCCGGGTGTAAACATCATAAATTATTCAAACACATAGTTATGGGTTTAGACGGAGCCAATAGTAAAAGAGACCGTCATCATTACGTCACTAAAACTTGGAGGTTAGATTTCAATCATTTATGGTTTTGAAGTCCGAGTTGCGATCGGATCCGCATTCCAGAAAAAAATGCAATATGAAAATATCAATAAATATAATATTCTAGTATATGCGAGTTCATTATATGTATTAACACATTGATTGTCAGGATCGATATAAGGCGGAAATGAAACACATTTTTTTTTATTGCAGATTTGCAAGCTTGATAATGTTGTGCTATTAATTTGAATACCTTACACCACTTTCCTTATAATTTAAAATACAGTAGTGTGTTTATATTTGCTTTTACAGTGCTATGGACAGGAGTTTAACACCCTTGCGGGTACTGTGAAAACAGTTGCGAGCTTAAGGACTTGTAGCAATTTAATAGAGATTTGCGATTGTAACATTTACGGGATTGAAAGATCAAAAGGCTTAGCTGGGTCGTAGTTCAGATTTTGACAACCGCAGGGATTGTCTGTCTGCAACCCGCAGATCATTTGCGGGAAGCTAAAAGAGGCCAATTTAATAGCCTTAACTTTTACGGGCTCCTTTATGGCTTTGTGAACTCAAAATCGACCAATTTAATAGGGCCCCAAGACTATGTTAGGGGCTCTCAAGCTTTATGATATAGCGAACGAGCTGCACAATTTCAGTGCTCAGGGAACCAACTTTGAGATCCAGGTCCTTTGAAAAGAGTGTCACATATCAGACCCACCAGCATATAATCTAAACTAATCCAGTTTACCAGATCGCAAAAGAGACAGCACTAAATGGCATGTTCCTATAGGGCAGTCAAGGGTTCAACCTTATTGGTCTGGGGCCCGATTTCCAGTGTTCATGATATCCAGAACATTTCTAACAGAGTGATACTGAGTGATTTGAGTAGGGTACTTCATAACTGCAGGAATGTTCCTCAATAATCGGAGTGGTATATTTACAGTGTAAGGCTCTTCTCATCCCTCGTTCCTGAGGATCGGCAGATAACGTTTTAAGGACCAGCACCAGTTCCAGGACCAACTGTGGACAACCACTGGCTTATACTGTAATACTTTTCAGTAACTTAGCAGAAGTCATACTTTGCATCAAACACAGCTCATTCCCTTTACACAATACAAGACAAATATCTATGGCTGAAAATTGGTCAGTTCCATGGACCACTTAAAAGTTGCGGAGGGTCTTCATGGACCATCTATACATTTTTCTCTCCAGTGTTATGTTGGAGTATGGTAAGTACACTTACTAACAATAACATATGAGATATAGACACTGCTGTAGTATTTATTTATGTATATTTATTACATTTTATTATGTTTGAATATTTTTTAATACTAGTATCTATGGACTACCTGAGTAAAACTAACTAAATAAGAACCTAAAAGGTCCATCTGGTTTACCCATTCTGTCTACGAAGGTGGTATAAATTTGTGATAGAGCCCTGGTGGTCCTTGGACCATAGTGCCAGAACTTCAGTCCTACAGCATTCCAGTGAGCTTACTAATTCTGGGGTGGGAAACAGAGTAGACCACCCCCGCTGAGAACCTGGGGAGGTTAAGATTATACTGTGGAAAAAGAGCAGGCGCGAGTCACATGTATTTGTAGTACATTTGATGTGGAACCCAAAGAGTAATTTGAATATCTGGAGACTCCTTATCAGATTCTGCATATTTTGGGGGTTCAATTGGGGACCAGCAGCCAATGATAAAACAAGAAGATCCGTTAGCTTAGAGCAGACCTGGGTAATCTCAGTTTGGCCCTGAGACTCGCAATTTAACAGAATCGCAGGGTAGGACTAGTTTCTCCTAGTTCGGCCGACATTGCGCACAATGACTTAGGTAGGCACTATAACACTGAGCTAGGTAGAAGGAAATCAAGTACAAGTTAACTGCAGCATTCTCAGTCTCGTAGTATTCAAACATGAACAATTACATATTAAGAGGTTGGTTGTTTGGATCGGTCTTGTGGCTTGTAAGATGATATGAAAACAATCTTTTGTGCAAAGCAATGATAACACAGTCTTGGGTAAACCTTTAGTTTATCCAATTGGCGGCTGCAGTACTCAGTCTCCTTGTGCTTCCTTGTGAGATAATATTTCAATGTGATGATGTTAGCTTTTCAAGGAGATACAGCAGTAGCAATCACTGTGGCTCTATGCGTTTCATCCACTATAGGACTTCTTCAGGTGGGAATAAAATAACCCCACAATATTCCGATATTGATTGCTTATGATCCTGCCTTTTCTCCAATGCTGTAGAGTCTTATGAAGAATTGCAAAACATGTCCCTCAATCTTATTTGCCTTCTTTAGATTACAGCAAAATAAATATTTTACTGTTTATTTGTAAATACTAGTATCTTCCCCATCATAAATTACGGTATCATATGCTATGTTCAATTGTCTGTTATGTATCTCTCTATTTTGTCTCTCTCTGTGTGCCCTCTGTCTGTACACCCTCTCCATGTGCCCGCTCTCTCTTTGTGAGCCATCTGTCTCACTCTGCGCTGTCTCTCTCTGCGCTTTCTCTCTGTGCACCCTCTCTCTCTGTGTGCGCCCTCTCTTTGTGTGTGAGATTTCTCTCTCTGTGCCCTCTATCTCTCTCTGCGCTCTGTGTGCTCCCTCCATCTCCCTCCTTCCATCTCCCTCCCTCTCTTTCTGCCTCTCTCCGTCTCTCTCTCTCTGCCTCCCTCTCTTCTGCCTCCCTCTCTCCCCTCCCTCTTTCTCTCTCCAACTCTTACTCCCTCTCTCTCCCTCTGCCCCTCCCTGCCTCCTCCCTCTCCCCTTCCCTTTCTCTCTCCCTCCCTCTCTTTCTGCCTCCCTCTCACTGCCTCCTCTCTCTGTCTCCCACTATCTCTCCCTCTCTCTCTCCCCTCCCTCTCTCCCCTTCCCTCTCTCTCCCCTTCCCTCACTCTCCCCTTCCATCACTCTCCCCTTCCATCTCTCTCTCCTTCCCTCTCTGCCTCCCTCTCTCTGCCTCCTCTCTCCCTTCCTCCCTATCTCCCCCTCCCTCTCCTTCACCCTCCCTCTCTCCTCCTCCTTTTGTAGTGATGCTCTGCTGCGCATGCACACACAACTGCACGATTCCCTGCAATTCAGGGCACGCCGCTTGTAAGTAACGCTTGCGCAGAACGCATCTCGCAGGCTATACTCACCACTAATAACTATTATAGTGGATATTGATAACAATGTAACATTGATGCTTTATAATAGAATACCTCCGCATTCACTTAGTATGATAGTTACAATGTAGTTATAGCTATGACCTCTGAGACCAGACACTAATTATCTATATCTCCAAGTAGTGATATATTTATACTTTCTCTTTCTGTCTTTAGTTTGCATTTTTCAGATGGGATTAATACACTTACAGAGAACTGTTCTCATTTCAAACAATTAATTAAATTCAGCATAAATTTTAAAAAAATAACTTTCACTGTGTCCCTTGCTGTTTTCTGGTCTTTTTGCTTTGACAAATTAAAGCTTTATTAGACTCGTAACATTAAGATTTAATTAATTCACGTTAACCAAAGCTGCTTTACTCATAACTCGCTTATTATCTCTTAACAAATAGCTGCAGTAATTAGCTTCTGATTATAAGCAGGGATTGAGGATGCCTAAATTGTAGAATTACTTTATGCACAATTCAGGAGTTTAGAAAACTGCTTGGATTAACCCTTTTATATCAGGTTCCAAATATAACGTAAAACTATAGGTAATAAAAAGTACTTTATCAGTTGAATGTTATGAAAACATTACATTTTCCAGCAGTAAACTAGCATTGAAACTTGCAATTTTTAGCGGTCAGTCAGCATTTCTGATCCACCCTTAAATTATTGCAATACTTACTAATTACCCCCTGAGTCCATTGTCGTCAGTGTTTGCAAAACAAAAGACTGGGCATGCTCAGACCGTAGCCTGATAATGGACTTGAAGCTCCATGGGGTCAATTTGTAATATTGCTAATAATCTTTCATCAACATGAGAAAATAAAGGAAAAAGGAAGAAAGCAAAAAAACTAAACACAACCTTTGTATTTTTATTATTTATACTTAATTATTCTTTATTGCAGTCATTTTTGTCAGCTGATTCTGTCTCTTACTTTTTCAAGAGGTTGTGTCATGGGCTGTTATTGCTACTGAATTTAGAATCAGATCTAGATGCCACATTCACATTGAGCAAAGAGAAACTTCCTGTGCAAAGCATACTTCCACCTCAGGCAGTTAGTTAATTAGCAGAACCAAAATGATAGATCACAAAGCTGCATAATAAAAGGTAATAGATTAGAAGCTGTATTTTAGTTTCCCTTCTTAAAACATTTTGCATATTTTCAGATGTATTATTTTAAAATAGTATGTTTTAAATATATGTCCACAATGATCTTCTTAAGTGACAAAGAGGAGGTCCATAATCCACAAATTAAAGGGATGGGGAATTAAACATTATTGTATAAGGTATTTAAAATAGCATGTTTTATATATTTTTTACCATGAAAAAATATACCTTGAAACTATAACAGCCTTCTTGCGATTCAGCAAACTTAAAAGGGCTCTATTTAAGCTCAGAGCATATTTTTTTTCCAGAAGTTTTTAGTTAGTGAAGACCTTGCTTTTGGATAGAAGTTCACTAACTAAAAACTTCTGTAAAAAAAATATGCTCTGTGCTTATATAGAGCCTTTTAGAATTTGCCGAATTGCAATTTAATAAGGCTGATAGTATATCTTCTAAACAGTTTTTGCTGCTCCAGGACCCACATTATAAAAAAGAAATACATTGTGATACATTATTAAAGTTTAGTGCTTTATGAACATAAGCTAAATGTTTTATTAAGGTCACTTACTTCAGCACAATTTGAAGCACATATTGAATTTTCAAGTTTTTGCATTTTCCATTTAAAATTCAATAATGTAAAGTCTGTGTTTACAAAAATCACTGACTGCCCACTGCCACACTCACAGCTACCGCTCTGTGTAGTAAGAAAAAGAAGAAAAAAAACAGTTAACCCTTCAGGGTGGTGTGCCCTCTTGGTTCCCTGACTGGAATCAAACACAGGTTGCAGTGGTGAAATCACTGAATCCAAACCACTGGGCCACCAAGGAACCCTAGAATGAAGCCTACAGTACCTGGTATTCCCATGAGGTCTCCCATCCTGGTACTGACCCTGCTTGAGCGTATTCAAGCCAGTATGGCCATAGGCGAAGATCACTTTTAGGGAGGTAAATGGCCCTTTCACCTATCATTAATAAAATTCACCTAAAATCACCTATCATTAATAAAATTCATATTCAATTAGAATAAAAAATTATATTCAACATTAAACTATGTTTCAAATCTCAGACTCCACCTCTGCTGGTATCCACCCACTATAAGGTCAGTGGTGGGAGGTGGCTTTGTCTAGCATTTATTCGACACAAAGTGTACCAACACAATCAGTTTCATTGGCTGTGGGACTTGTTGTGTTAAAGATGTTTTCTTCTCAACAGGCTCTTGTTGTGGGACTTGATCTAATCAGATAAACCCTTTAGACCTTTCTCTCAGTCACTCCCACCCACCCCTAAATGTCTTTATCAGGGTGTGGAAAGAAGATTCAACCAAACACTCATATTGAATATTGCTATTATCAATTATTATACATGATTGTTATCAATGATCAATGCATAATTAAATTAACTGACTCCACTAGCTAGGGCATCACAGAGCTCATTTAGTTCCTGGTGACATAAATAATTGTCTATTCAGTAGCCCTTGTGTTATAATGTACTCCGCTGTGACCTTTGTCTTTGCAGTTCAGAAATTAAATGGATATCTTTATTTTTAAGCATGCTGGGCAAAATGCTTATTATCCAAGCTGTGTCTTCGAATGATCCTTTCTAGCCACGAGGTTTGACATTTACCTCCGAACAGATCATTTGTTCCACTAAGCAGACACAACGTTTAACATTTTAATGTCAGAACACAGAGTCTTGCTTAATATTAAGTCTTTCAGACCGCTTTACATATGATTTTACATATCTGTGTACAAACTATGAGCCTCATTCAATGGCAAGCTCCCAATTGTCTCCAAACTGAAATATTGGCTGCAAGTCACAATTTTTCTAAACATTTAGATGTATTCAATTGTCTCTAAACCGTAATTACAGGCTCACAGCCTGCACACGCAAAGCATGAACTCGTAGGTAGGATTTCAGGGGGCATGATCATGTGATCTTGAAATAATTAAGCAAGCCGTGAGTTAAATTTTAGACAGAGCCAATATACCATCATCATGACGTCAGTAAAAAAGAGTTTACAGTTAACCTGCAATTGTAGGCTAAGCATTAATACACGCAAATAAGTCATGTTTGTCGATCGGATTGCAGTCAAGCAATCTTGAAATACATTAAAGCATCTGTTCTAGACCATGTTGGTGACCTGATATGTATTAACAACTTTATTTCTGGGATCAGTATAACACAGAAATAAAAGTTACAAATAATATTTTTTTATTGCAGATTTGCGAGCTTGAGACTGTTTTGCAATTCATTTTAATGGCTTTCACTGCTTTCCCAGTATTTTAAAGTACAGTAGTGTGTGTTTATTTGCTTTTGCAGTGTTACGAACAGGTGTTTAACCCACTTGCGAGTCCTATCTAGTACTCGTATAATTTTTTGATACATTTGCCATTTACGGGTTTAAAGGCAATTGCGGGCTTGTTGACTTGTAATTGAATATCAATTTTGTGTGTTTTACACTGGTAACATTTGCGGGCTAGAAAAATCAAAGGAGGAGATAGGACAGAGTTATGTTTTTGACAACCTCAGTGCTTTTGAGCCTGTAAATCGCAATTGGAATGCAAGTAACTAAATGAAACCAAATAAATATCAGTAACATTTACAAGCTACATTACGGGTTCCAGTAATTGCTTTTTGGCCATTTGAATGAGGCCCTAAATTTGTGCACATTAAATTTGTGCTCTGTAGGATTTACAGCACACACAGTATTTATTGAAGGACCACTCTACTATAAAATAATGTTTATGAAAATGAATGCACATGCAGGTAGTTATAATTTAAAGCTCTTACTTTTATAGGTTTCTGCCCGACGTGCTGTGCAGCTGACCTCCGCCCCTAATTCATAAGCAGACTTTCTGCTGTGTTTCTGGTGTGTGTCTTGTGTAGATATAAGGGCTGATCTATACTAGTGCACAGTGGCAGAGCTAGTGAATGGAAGGTACCAGCCCCAGGGAGGAGAGGCATTTTTTTTTTACTACCCAGGTCCTCCTCCAGAGCTATAAATATTAATATATATATAGAATCCGGTGCTTTCACCACTGCGACCTGGGTTCGATTCCAGTCAGGGAACCAAGAGGTCACACCACCCTGAAGCCAAGCCGGGTTAGGCCTGGACAGTACTTGGATGGGAAATCATCTAGGAATACCGAGAGCTATATGCTGTGGCCCACTGGAGAAGAAACTGGCAACCGACTCCAGTATCTCTGCCACCAATACCAAGTGGATCAGCATGGTGTGCTATGGTCCATGAGGTCACAGAGAGTAAGACAGGACTGAATTATGCAAACACAACAATATATATTTATTTATTTATATATGTTTATATATATATATATATATATATATATATATATATATAAAACTATGTATTTAAACTTTCTTTTTCCCCCTCATCCCCATGGCTCCCTTGGCTCACCATCAACCCCTTACTGTAGACTGTGGATCTGGATCCAAGTATTCATTGGTGGTTCAGGTGGTTCCCCTGCCTGTGCTTCATATTGCTGGGGCAGGGAATCCTGACATCACAACAGAGATACCGTTAGACAAAGATTTCTCAGACGCCCGTTTCCCCACTCAACCCAGCTACATAAACAAATAAAAATGTATTATAATATGAATGTTTTTTCTAAATTAGCCAAGAAAGGTGTTTAGATTATGTGTATGTAATCTAATCTGTGTAGAGTACATAGAAGATAATGAATATGTATAAATAATTACATACTGAGTTGCATGTTAGTACTTAGGACTTCTAAAAAAGCCTATGTGTACTTTAAAACATTAGTCAGTGCAGATTCATGGCTCCTGTTACAAGCAGGCACCATTTTGCAGCTCCCTACTCTGCCTTATAGTGAATCTGGCCCTACTAAAATACACGTTTATATGTAAACATAGGTATCAATGGCCTAGTTGAAAAATAATAGATATAAACCCCTTTAGTCTATAGTAAGTAATTGATCTTCCATTGAATAATTATAAGGTATAGGCTGTAACCTGTATCCACAAATCAATTGATATAATAGATGCTATACATAGGGAATCTCATAGCTACAATCCACACATTTTAAAGGATCAATACATCTCTTTAGGGAATACATGATGATTGTTTTGCCAACTATGCGGCTTACTCATAGACTTAAAATATACTAAATGAACGATCAATTACTCACTAGAGACTATGTTTTTTTTTATATATATATATCTTTTTTTAAGTGGGGCAGCAAATACCATTAGAAAACCAGATAGAAGTGGATTATTCCTTCTAGGTAATACCCTTTTTATTTCAGTCCTCTATTACCAAGTATTGATATTACTATGTGTTAAGAGTTTAGTGGCTTAGTTATTTCTAAGGCTCCTTGCACAGAATTTTTTTTCTTTTTCTATTTATTGGATAGAATTATTAGCCAGATTTGGGGCTTCAGCTAGTGAGCCTTCCAGGCAGGAGGTCCCACCAAGGTCATAGGCCTGCTCTTCTCACTATTGTTTCTTGAATGGAAGATGTATAGAGGTATTGTTTTGCACAAAAAACGGGAAAGGCCCTAGTCGATCGATTATAATTTAATATTTATGATGTGTTTTTTCTTGATTAAGAACAAATAGAGATGTTTTAACAGCGATTCCCACAATTATTGCTGTAAAGAAAACAACAGTCTTTAGTAGATAAATTGGTGTAAAGCACCCGGGTAACAAATGTATTTTTGTATGAAAGAGAAAGTTCTGACATATAACAACAGATAATGTCTAGTGTCAGAAATTTGCATTTAGAAATCACAGACATACCCTTTAATGATTGTAAGGTGCCAAGACTTGCACGTGTTGATATGACTTAGCAGGTGTGAAACGTCAGGTTTGTTTGGGCAACGTTAGTAAGTCCAGCTTTGTGTTTGACCTATAACCCTTTTACCTGTCACATACGACTCGCGTATCTCCTGCCTCTGCATCAGTACAGCTCCTGGAACATTTAGATGCAAAACATCAGCTCTGCTTTTTAAACAGCCTTCACCTCCTGTCTGATTCAGCCAGGCGAACAATGATAAAACTCACATTTGGGGAGGGGTGAGCTATTGTGTTAAAGCACAATTGTATAATTATTAACCCTTTCCTCCCCTGCTTTTCTAAAGCCAATTACTGCAATAGCAGTTTGTGTCAATGTGCTTCTGGAGGGAAGGGGTTAACCATGACTATGATTAATCCATCTGAAGGCACTATTTTGACTAACATCTCTATTTTGTGCTGTGTTTCTTGCAGAGAGATGTGTTCGGATGGTAATCAAGATGCTGGGAATAAGCTCCTGTTCGACGAGTGCCCACACTCTCAATGAGCCCGACCAGTCTAGCCCATTGGGTATATCAGCATTGGATACTGACACCCAAAGGTATGTCTTGGCTCTCCCGGAAGCAGAGACCTGGCGCAAACACCGATTGGGTTTGACCCAAGTCGCCCATTCCTGCTCTCTACTGGAGCCAGAAACCCTCTCGGAAACGCTTGTTTCACGCACTGCAAGTTACGATGCCTTGTACGACTTACGGGCCAAGGAAGCAGAGACTAACTTCCCTTTTGAGGGGAGTAGTATGTTTGAAGTCCCAAGTGGGATGGACTCTGAGTTCCCATTGAGCCCCCATGTAATAAAGCGCAGGAGAGGAGGTCTTATAGAGCAAAAGGACATCATCAAAGCCCATGAGGCGCACAAGATGCAAAGCACACCCCAGGCACGACGGAAGGAGTGGGAGTAAGTACCATACTATTTTTATGGCTTGTGGGGAATGTCTTCAGGAGATAATCTGAAATCATTATATCTTTGTAACCTTTCTAAACTATTGAACTAGAATTGAGTTGCTTCATGTTTTATTGCATTTCCTTGTAGTTTTCTGTTGTGTTTGATGTAGAAACAGGTTGAGTAGATAAGAAGTGTTACATTGTAAGCTTTCAGGACAGGTCCCACATTTAACCTAAAGTTAAGAAACTTGAAATTGCAAACCATACTTAGTTTAGCTTCTTAGTTTTTTGCTTTAAGGGCATAGATGGTGAATAAAAAATAAATAAAACAAAGCAAAATAAAAATAGAAATGGACAAATGTGATAAGTGCAGATATAGTGACGAGGCTCAATAAAACATTACAAAGATTTTACAGGAGGTACAATTAATATTTTGATTTGTATGTGAGAGAGACTTTGATCCATATATTGTGTGAAGAATTGACATATTAAAGCTTTGATTAGATTCTTCTTGTTTTCAGAATATGTTTTAAAGGGATATGGAACGTGATTTTCATGCATTTCAAAGAGCATGCTTTAAATAATGTAAAAGTTGGGGGGTTTTGCACAAAAAAAGTATATGGACGTTTCACAGTTTTTATCTTGTTCTAATCTAACACATGCTGCTTATATCAGACAGACACATTACATTGAGTCATTCTATACACACACAGATTTTTTTTAATTGGTTTCCACACCCCAGAGATGCCTACATAGACACACCATACTAACCAATAGAAACACTTCATTCAAGTATCCTCTATCCAATGCATTCATAATCCAGGAAACTTCTATATACCTTTAAGTAAAGCTTGTTTAAATGTCCCTAAAACCAAAGGAAATGCACATAGCATATTGTGGTATGTAGGTCTCCTTGACAGAAACGCTATACTGCTGCTTACTGGCTAACATAAGCAAGCCTCCCCTTATCAATTATACATGTAAATCAGTTTAGAGCATCATTTATTAAATTAAAAATTCTGTGGCACATTTGTAAATATCTTTTTTTCAGATGCAACAAAGAAAAAATACTTTCACGTTCTTTTTAATTAATTTATACAAAAATTTATCTTATACAAAAGGGCAGTCTTGAAAAAAATATCCTTGGCATAATGCAATTCTAGTGACTCAAAATATCTATCAATACCAGGTTGCAGATGGTTAGTCCATCTTATCATAATTAGTTTGCAAATCATGACACAGAGAGTAAAGATATGGAGCAGTGACGGGCAAATGTTTCACTTGAAGGGCCTCATATGTGGCACCTGAGTCCTTAAAAGGGCCTCAGAGAGCCATAAACCTTTTTTTATTTTGCCCAAAGCAAAGTGGTAAAATTATTTTTAGGAAATGAATTGCTTGGTAATAGAGGCAGACATAATGAAGATAAGCATTTAGGGGAAAAAAAGTATTATTTGATGGACTGTGTATAGTTGAAGAGGGGCAGGCTCTTCCACCCCAAAGTGGGGTCTTATAGAACCACTTAAATTCCCCAAAAACAGTAGCTAGATATTTTAATTGATCATTAATATAATTCATATTCAAAACAATATTCAATATTACACTTGTTTTTAAAGATAAAACATCACCAAGATGTTGCTGATATCCACCCTGTACAAGGTCAACGCGGGGAGGTAGTTTCGTCTAAATCTGCTATTTCCTACATCAACAAGCTCTTGCTGTGACGGTCGTGTGTAAAAGTTTGTTTGTCATCTTATCTAATGACATTGTTCTTTAAAGCACTATAGACCTGTATATCAGCTCTACCCCCTCCCTCTTTATGACCTTATCAAGGTGCAACTGTAGGCTTAAACTATAACCTTTGGAGTTAATTTAATGTTGGGTATTGCTATTATTTTGACTTCCCTGGTGGACCAGTGGTTAGGATTTGGTGGCAACCAACTCCAGTATATCTAGCATGAAAACCAAGTGGATCACATAAAGATGTCCTGGTGTGTTACGGTCCATGAGGTCACAGAGAGTTGGAGACGACTGAGCAATGCAAAACAATGCTATTATTAATCATAATTAATAAAAAAACAACCAATATCCTCTTGTAAGGGCATTCCAGGGGTCATTTTATAAGACAGTTTAATTCCTCTTTATGAGAGAGTTTATTAAAATAATTGATCTCTAAGTTGTGCCTGTAAAGATACAGATAAGGTGTGGGTGTTTTGAAGGGGTTAAGGAGGGATGAATAGATTCATGTAGTGCTGGTGGCATAAAGAAGGAAATGGATGGGAACAGTTTTAATAAATATTAATTAGAATCATAATGCCAGAGGTATTAAGTGGAAAAATTATACTGGCTGTTAAATAAGTCTTCCTCATAGGATAACATAAGGATTTGAGATATTCCTTTGGTCTTTTCCAAGCCTTAATATTCCTAGTTCTGTACACATTGTAAGATACAAGCATAACAGTGAAATTGTACCGCATACCCACTAAGGCTTCCTTCAAAGTTCAAGAAGGGAGATGGGTCATTTAATAGAAATCTCCCAATGTGGGAAATTATTTTATTAAGTTCAGGAGGGAAATATCTTGGAAGTAAGAAAGTGGAATATTTAGGGGTAATATGTGAAGTACTACTTTACAGAAAGTCTAGTAGATAAGCACAAGCGTCTTTCAGTGGAAGTGGTAGGAATATGAGCATTCCTGGGAAAAACACAAGGCCATACTGAGGCTTAATTATGCCAAGCTATTATGGGGATAGATTAGAATGACTTGATGACCATTTTTAGTTCATATCTGTCATCAAACCTATGTTTCTGCAGTGTATATGTTTTATAATTGTTCTGCCTTAAAAGGACATGAAATGCAAATGTTTCTACTGAGCATTTAAAAGAGCATGTTTTAAACATTAAAAGTGTGTCAGTTTTCATGAAAATATGGTATATACCGTATTGGTCCGAATATAAGCCGCACCTTTTTTTCCGATTTTTGAGCTTGCGAGTTAAGGGTGCGGCTAATGTTCGCGACCGTCAAAAAATCATTGCCGATTTACAAACTTTGCTTGTAACGCGTGCGATTTCTATTCCCGAATGCAAAATTACTGCCGATTTGCGCGATTGTGAGTTAAGGGTGCCGATTTTCGTGCTTTAGACTGCGGTATTGAATAGCGATTTACGGTTTTAGTGATTCTAACATCCTGTAAAGCCTGTAACCTGCAAAAAAAGCCTGTTTCTTGCAATGGCTGATCACTTTGAGAGTCTTTTTTTCTCCAATTTACGGGTGCGGCTTATATTTGAGTACTATCTTTTTTCTATTTTTTCCACTTGAACTTTAGGGGTGCGGCTTATATGCGGGTGCGGCTTATATTCCGACCAATACGGTATGTTGTAAACCTTGTTTAAACGTTTCAGAAACTAAAAGGAAATGCCAAAGGAAATACAGAGTATCCACGAGTCTTGATCTTATTGGCAGACACTTATGCCTCATATGGCTATACTGCTGCACATTGGCTGACACTGACTTTTTTATATTATGTGAATTGCTAATTGACCCAATGTAAGTCAAACAAGAAAAACATTTAAACCCTTCCACTTGCCTCATTATGGGAAAACATTCCTTCTTGATTCCAAAAACTGTCTCTTTGATTGTACCCTGGATTAATAACCTACATATTCTAGTTAACTGACATAATCTTGTATGCCCTTTTTAATAAAAAAAAAAAATGTCAACTCATTTTTTTAATTATCTATTGAATCTGCTTTCCTTTGGTAGAAAGTTCCACACTTTGATTCCCTTTACTATGTAGAGCCTTTAATGTAAAATCTTTTTTCTTCTAACTTTGAGTGGTTGTTAAAGGTAAACCTCTTGAAAAGAAGTTAACTCGGCAAAGCCTTATACCGACCCTGGATGTATTCATAAAAGTTAATAGTATTACCCCATAACTGCCTTTTTTCTAAAGAAAATAAGTTTAATTTGGTTAACATCTCTTGATTTCCCTAATTAACTTTGTTGTCCTTCTCTGAACCTTTTCTATCTCTACACTGTCCTTTTTTGAACTGTTGTCCAAAATTGTACTCTATATTGTAAATTAGGTTTTACCAGTGATTTATATAGTGGCAGAATTATATTTGCTTCCCTTGTGCCTATACCCCTCTTAATGCATGCTATTTTTTTACTTGCCTTTGCTGCCTTTGCCTGACACTGTGCACTGCTAGGTGTTATCAACGAGCACATCTAAACCTCTTCTATCTCGGATACCCCTACATTTAGGTTATACATTGTATACGTTTTTTTTTCCATTTGAAAATACATTATTTTAGATTTCTATGTGTTATATCTAAATTTAGCTTTCCATTATTTTAGTCTATACTAGTCTCTTTGGATCAAAGACACATCCTGGTCTGATTTACTTACCTTGCACAATGTTGTGTCATCAGCATAGATGGATACAATACTTTCCAGTCCTACTTCTAAATTGTTAATAAAAGAGAGGGCCTAATACTGAATCCTGAGGAACCCCACTTACCACATTAGTCCAATCGGAGTATGTTCCATTTACCAAAACCCTTTGCTTCCTGTCTTTTAGACAGTTCTCAATCCATGAACAAATATTTACTGCAATCCTGATATCCTTTATTGTTTACAATAACCTCCCATGTGGCACTGTATCGAAAGCATTTGTAAATTCCAAATAGATTACATCCACGGAAATGCCCTAATCCAGGTTCCTACTTATAGAAACTAACTATATTATTTAGGCATGACCTATCCCTCATAAATCATAGCTGACTGCTACTTATTATCTATGATGTGTTTCTCTGAATTGCCTAACTGATATAATGTGGGACATGTATTGTACTTCTCGTATCAGCCATAATTCCAGGCCACTTGGTCCAGTAAATTAAATATTTATATCATAAAGGATATGTTTAATCTAAAATTCTTTTGTATTTAAGAACACATCTTGAAAGATTAACAATCTAAATAAAAGATTTGGAACAAGCCTAGCTTGCTAGTTACTCATCCATGTTTGTGGAGAGTAGATGCCTTAATTAGTAGTTCCATTGAAAACTAGCTGATTAGGACAAACATTCAATAGCTAAAGAAAATGTTTAGGTGAAATGTATTCTTTATGGAATGTATTCAATGTCTGTTAGAACAAATATAATTTGTCATCTCTATATTGACCATTTCCTGTATTTAATTCCTGTTTCTGTGTCAGAATCAAAGGCTGGGAACAGTCACTGTAAATCAGTAGAGTTCTTCACAAGGACACCAACATTTCTTTCTAAATTTCACATGACATATTTGTTTCTTATAGACTAATACGTCTTAATTTAAACTTAATATCTCCTCTCTCTCTTCACTCGCCTATTATCCAACTCCTACCTCTCAGGATTGTTTAGATTACAACAAAGAAGGAATCTCTATGTTTCACCACAATATCTAGATAGACAACCTTGTAATACTCCTACACTGTATTGTAATACTTTATTGTATTGTTGTACTTTTAATAGAACCAAACAAAAACCGAAAGGTTCTATAAGCTGTTTTTGTTAAAAAGTGCTTTTAAAGAAGTTCAAATACGCATGTAAAAATGATAGAATTTTCATTGCTACAAGAAGTATGTAAGTTTGAGGAGTCAGATGATATGAGATATATTAAAATGGATTTAAAGGGACACTGCAACCCAAACCGGAAGTTAATTTCTAAACATGAAAAAATGGCTATACGTTATATTAACTCTTTTCTCCATAGTAAATACTTCTGGAGAAATATTGTTTCTCAGCATTGTTTTTGCGGCTAATGTGTAACTCATTATGCCATCTAGAGTCCGGCTATATGTCATGTAGATAGGTTCCAGGCAATAGGTGTAGATAGGTTCCAGGCAATATGAGTGCAAAGCGAAGCAGCACTAAAAGGGGTCATTTTGACATAAGGTAGATAGGGACAGGGAAACTCACGAAAAAAATGCACAATAGTAATTGAAATTTTAATTTTTTTTGTTTTATATGAACTTCAAAAAGCAAACAACACAGACACAAACTAAACAGTAGCACAAATGTAAACTTCTGGGTTTTTTGGAGATGAACTCGTCCAGTGACATTTGTTTTTCTTTGGTCAAGTAGATATTAGTAATATTTCACATATCTTTGCAGCTGCTACCTGACATTGAGCACTGTTATGTATGTTCTTCTACATTTACTGTTACAAGGATACTATATTTTAATGGAGAAGTGCGCACTCTTATTTGAAAAGGAGTTTTTTGTTTGGTTGTGATACAGTGATATTTTTGTAGTAAAGGAATACTGTTTTGATCTGATGGTGCTATGGGTGCAACAAATATGTAAGAAAAAAAACTGCTGAAAAACATCTGACTGACGGCTGCCACACCATGTTGTACTGTGAGGATGGTGTTCTTTGGGTGATGTGATGTGTTGGGTTTGCGTCAGACATAACGTTTTTTTTGATGGCCGAAAAGTTCAATGTTAGTCTCATCAGACCAGAGCATCTTCCGCCATACATTTTGGGAGTCTCCCACATGCCTTTTCGCAAACTCAAAACGTGCCATTTTGTTTTTTGCTTAAAGTAATGGCTTTCTTCTGACCACTCTGCCATAAAGCCCAAGTCTATGGAGCGTACGGGTTATTGTCTTGCTATGTCCAGATACTCCAGTCTCTGCTGTGGAACTCTGCAGCTCCTCCAGGGATACCTTAGGTCTCTGTGCTGCCTCTCTGATTAATGCCCGCCTTGCCTGCGTTCGTGAGTTTTGGTGGGCGGCCGTCTCTTGGCAGGTTTGCTGTTGTGCCATGTTCTTTCCATTTGGTTATGATAGATTTAATGGTGCTCCTGGAGATCAGAAGAATTTTATTAAGGGAATATTTAAAATTGAAAAAATCGCAGCTAATTCAGTATATTAAAATTAATATTGAAGAGATGTGTCATATTCAGAATTCTGGCTAAATTGAGAGCCATAATTTGTGTCCCACTATGATGATTATAGGGCAAGTGCTGTTATAATTATTTAAATATAGATCCACATTATCAGTATATCCCATGTTCAGCCACTATAACCATATCTTTGTCGTGATAAACCTCATATATGCAGAAACTGCTAATCATAGGATTACATGGTTAGCAGATAAATAGTAGACATGAGGGTCAATGAGCATGACTTCAATAAATTAAAAACAAAAAAGAGGTAAAATTATGTTAGAAAACAAAGGTGGTAGGAGAATTAGGAAAGAAGCAATGTTATAATTTGTAGCTGGTTTGTGCACAGGAAAATCCGCAATGCAATATACCCTGGGGATCATCAAATATTTGGATATTTTTTTTATAACCTTACCCTGACTTGTACTTCTCAACAACATTGTCCCTTACTTGTTTGGAGAGTTCCTTGGTCTTCATGGCAGTGTTTGGTTAGTGGTGCCTCTTGCTTAGGTGTTGCTGCCTCTGGGGCCTTTCAAAAAAGTTGTGTATATGTAATGACAGATCATGTGACACTTATATTGTACACAGGTAGACATCATTTCACTAATGAGGTGACTTCTGAAGGTAATTAGTTGCACCAGAGTTTTTTATAGGCTTCATAACAAAGGGGGTGAATATATACGCACATGACAATTTTCTGTTTTCTATTTCTAAAAAATAGTTTTATGTATATATTTTTCTCATTTCACTTCACCAACTTAGACTATTGTGTTCTGATCCATCACATAAAATTCAGATTAACAAAACATTGAACTTAAGGCTGTAATGTAACAAAATAGGTAAAAAGTCAAGGGGGAGGAATACTTTTGCAAGGCACTGTATCAATATACTAGTATTTCACTAAAATGCTGATCGGACATGTTTCTCCACACTTAAAAGCAGCTTTCTCAATGATCAATTTTACAATTTCCATGGTGGTGTATATCATAAGTATACCCTTTTAGGGTTCTTTTGTTGTAAAAATGGCAGATTCCACAGGCAGAATTTCATGCAAAAAGTAATAAATTAGTGACTTTATTATTTTTCTTTACATTCTAACAATAACAATATTTGTAAGAGTAGTTCTTCAAAATAGTAACTTTTAAAAATATGACTACAGAGGATTAATTGGCAAACTAGACAAGTTTTTACATAAGCTAATCTTCTCTAGTAGTGCCCTTTCATAAAAAGAAACTTCACTTTAGGTGGAATTTGCCCTTTAAAATCTCTCAGACAGCAGCTGTGAAATTAATTCATGAATGATCTTTTTCCGCCCAAAATATTACAAACAAGGCTAGACAGGACAAGTGGTCTTTATCTGCGTTGTACTTTAATGTGTTGATGTATTTGTCTTGTCTGAGCGATAACATGAGCCTAAAAGCCTGTCATTCAGTGACAAGCTTATGGGCTTATTGAGCAGGGAGCCAAAGTACATAGAAGCAGCGACTTTATTCAGAAGGCTTTGAGATGAAATAGTCAGTGGGATGTTTTTAAGAAAATCTATTTATGTCTTAAGCAGCCCTACAAATACTTCTTCAAACTGAGCCATTACTTAAAGGCATATGTAAGTTTGCTTGATTATGTATGCATCTGGTAGAATCAGTAGTATATAAAAACATTTTTTGCATGAAAAATTCCCAAAATAATTATTATTGAACTTACCTTAAAGTTTGCTAAATCTATTGTGTGGAATTTAAGAGCAAACGCCCATGGAAACCCCTGCTAAAATTAGCATAAAATTCTTAATTTCTTTTGGCCAATCGCGGGCAGCTATAACATTGTTTCAATCTGTGAAGTCTGTGCAGTAAAGCATCATGGGATGTGTAGTCTTGTTTTTCCCCTGCTCAAGGAAGCAAGGAGGAGCACAGACATTGGATTGAATTTCTGCACTGTGCTGCTGTTGGCTTGATGATTAGTATAGGGTTAAAAAGTGTACCCAGGTACCTATGTAGGCAGCTCTGGGGTGTGGAAAACAAGTTTTATTTTTTAAATAAAATAAATCTGTGTTTGTATAGAATGACTCAATATAATGTGTGTGTCGGATATAAGCAACATGTGTTAGGTTAGAAAAGGGTAAAAACATGGAAACATAGACATACCTTTAAAGGGACACTGAAGTCAATAAAAAAAACGTGCGCCATCATGTAGAGCATGTGTGACGCACATATAGGCAGAAAATATCTTCATCTCAATCTTTTCATTGCTTTATAATTGCTTTTAAATGCTTTGGTGATTAGTTTCTACAGCACAAATTGTTGTGTTTATAGGGATATGAAGGGCCATAAATTACAAGCTACCTCTAAATGCTTAAATACTGTCTTCTTTTCCATAAAAATGTGCATGTTTTCCCTTTAAAATTAGAATGTTTAAAGATAACAAAGGAACCATTTTCATCTACGGGAGGGTTGAGTGTGATTTTTGGTCCTTGCATATTCTGCTTAGTGAGGAAAGCTCAGCACAGTCATTAGATAGAACCGTTTGACCAGGTTGTGTAAAAACTCGTGATTAAAAAAAAATCACTTGGTTTTCAGTGCTCTACTTGATTTAGAGAAATATTGGTGAATTGCACATCCCTTTAATTACAATAATAAAACATATTTTTTTCTCGATAATCAAACCATTATTTTTTTTTTTTTGAGAGGATCAGGAGGTTATCCCAGGATATTGGCAAATGGTATAATAATATGTATGTGACCCAGAGCCCTGACATCCCTTTGTGATAATTCTCCAGGAACTGAGAAAACCTTCTGTGAAATATGACAAGGTTTGGATTCCTTCTGCTTTGGAAACAATGAATCTCATTATCATATGTGATGCGCGACCAGTTTGCGTGAGAAATAAGATCATGCTAATTTAAAGTAAATCCACATCACAAAACCCCAATCAGGGAATATATATAAAAAATAAATCAACATTTAAAAAATATTTAACTTTTGAATAAAACATAAAGTACCACTGTTGTTAAAGAAAAACGGCACATTTTGTGATGTGTGTAACAAACTAATAACATTAGCAGCAGTGTAAGCCACTTATATAAAACATTTCTAGAGAAAATCTGAATTTTTATAGATGTATCAATGTTGTCTCCGTTACTTCACTTCATGGGAGGTGGACCAAGACAGGAGGTTATGGAGGAGGAAAAGGTGGGGAGTATTTGGTAATCTAATTTCACTGAATTTGACACCTGCACCCTCTCACATGCTTTGAAGCAGAAAATGTATATCAAATTATGCAAGCATTGCTCTCCAGAAATGAAAATGTTCCTCCCATGCCAAAGTATCTTGGATGCCTCCAGGATCCATCAGAGGCTTAAAAAATATATTTAAAAACTACATTGATGAATTTGCCCTTCATTATTAAGCTCTTAGTATGACTCAAAGTTTTCAAACATATATAACACTCTTCTTCTATTAAGTTTAATAGAAAGCTCTAAATAAAACATTATATATAGGGTATATTTGCTGCTCAGGTTTCCCAGAAATACAGTTATTGCTCTGCACTCTGGGAAACTGGTTGGGGAAATGCAAATGAGTCCACAAAGGCTTTTCACTCAGATCCAAAAAAAACACTTATAAATGGCTAATTTTAGGCATATTACACAGCTTTAAGCATAGAAAAGGATGAGTTATGCACAAACCAGGAAACCTACCCATAGACAGTACAGTTTTGATTTTTTTTTTAAGAATGCCCAGGTATCCTCCATGCCTCAATCTTTCTTGTGTTTCGTGGTGCATGTGCCCCAGTGAAGCCTTCGGGCCTTCTTCCCTTGAGGGCTTGGGGACCCTTTGGTTTTTTTGGCTGTGCCCAGAGCTCCAGGGAATCCAGAAGATTCACTCTTACTCCCTCCCCCCACACATATGAATGGGGAGGGGTTCTTCCATCCTCAGGACAGAGCCTTCTGGTAAGGACAGGATCTTCACTAAGATTGACTAGAGAAAAAAATACAATTTGATGCCGTTGCTGGACCCTGGAAAAACTCATGACACTTTGGTGGAAGTTGTGTATGAGAGGGTAGCTTAAATTGCTGGAGAGCACTGCTTGCATTGGATGATTCACTTCCTGCTTCTGGGTCTGTGAGGGGAAATGAGTGTTGTGTGAATTTCAATCTTATCCAGTTATCATACAAAAGGGTCAGGATTTCTGCCTGTTCCTTCCTCCCCCACCCATCCCATCTTTGATAGATACAAACACCCCACCCCTGCATTATCAAGCTCTCAGGATATGATGTAATAAAAACAAATGGATTCCTGTACTCATAAGTCTTCAAAAATTCAAATTTTCCAAAAAAATACTTTGTCCATGTCTTACACAGCGGCTAATGTTGTTAGTTTGGTACATATAACAAGTGTCTTTTTTCTTAAATTTGCACTGGTCTTTTAAACGACATACTCTATTTAAATCTAATGTTTTTAAAAACAGTAACAATGCCATCATCACTCGCTCCTCTCAGGCCCATTGTCTTGGGGTTCTTCTGGACCCTGCCCTGTATTTCATTTCTCATTTAAAATCGCTAACAAAAATCTGGTCTTTTTTACCTAAAAAGTATCTCCAAAATATGTCACTATCTAACACAAGACACGACTAATTTTCTAATCCACTCTCTCATCATATCTCACCTCTACTACTGCAACTCTCTCCTTGATGGCCTCCCCATCACCCAACTCTCCCCACTCCAGTCCATAATGAACGCATCCGCTAGACTCATCTACCATATTCATCGCTCAGGGTCTGTAGCACCACTCTGTCAGTCACTCCACTGGCTTCCCATAACCTCCAGAATAAAATGTAACATCATAACCCTAACATATAAGGCCCTCAATAACAGTGTATGCCGTTATATCTCTGCTCTTGTCTCAAAATATTCCCCCACCCGTCCTTTTCACTCTGCTAATGACCTTCTTCTTTCCTCTTCTCTTATCACTTCCTCACCCACCTTCATGACTTTTCTCGTGCTGCCCCTATTCTCTGGAACTCCTTGCCTCGCTCCACTAGACTATCCTCCTGCCTCAAAAACATCAAATCATCACTAAAAACAAATCTGTTTAAAGAAGCTGATCACCGTCAGCCTTAAAATCTACCACATCCAGGACCTTTTAGATTGTAAGTTTATGAGCTTTAATCATGCAAGATGCTCTAGTGAGACCTTTATACTGTACACGCTTTTTAAGCTCAAAGACTGGGCCCTCCATTCTTTACAATATGTTAATATTGTTTTTGCCTTGTATTTACCCCTGTATAGCGATACAGAATATGTTGGGTCGTTACAAATAAAGGAAATAATAATAATAAATAATGCTTCAATATGTCTGCAAGCCCAGTGCTTGGTTTGTAGTGATGTTGTTCCTTTAAGTCTTTTTTTTTTTCAATATATTTTGCCAAACTCCAGATTCGCGCTGTGCTGTCACGTATCACAGGATTACAGTCTTTGTAGGGAAAGGTTAGACGCCACAGCTTTGTCCTTCTGTAAGGAGCTTGTGCCAAGGGGTTCTTAGAAGGCTGTCATGATTTATATTATTCACACAGAATAATACAGTAGGTAGTGTGTATCCTTTTTATGAACACCACTAACTGACAAACCTATTATAAACTATACATTGAATATCTTCAGGCACAAATCTGCACTTCCAAGAATAAAAAATAACTTACCAGAGATTCTATAAGGAAAACAACAGGGACACAGCTTTAACTTTTGTACCATTTTATTTAACCAACCCCTGCCGAGTTGCCTGTCAGTAGGTCAGGACTCAACAGCAAAGCAGTGGCGTGTGACAGCTGGTATACACACGGGGATAGCGGAATCGCTCACCGCAGTCAGCACAGGGTGCACTATTATCAAGTACGGCTTCAAACAACTGTGTTCTTTCTAGCCTGGCAGGCCATCCCTCCAGTGTTAATGTCACTGGATACCTTAATTTGATCTGAGTACTTTAATTAAAATCTTTTTTTTTTCATGCTTTCTTGGGAGCTGTTATTACATACATATAATGTATCTAATACATTTTCTCAATCTTTCCAAAATATGAGATATAGCACTATGCATCTGTTTTGGTGATACATGTTTTATTATAATTTGATTTATTTGTAGAGGGTCAATAGATTTTGTAGTGCATTTGCCATACATTTGAAATCAAACAGATGGCACATTGTACATATACATTAGTACAGGAGGCAATGACGGCCCTGCTCTCAAGAGCTTACAGTTGGCAAGGTAATGTGGGTGGTAGAGACACAAGGTGATGGGACTGCTTGATTCATAGAAGTTATTGGGAGAGAAAAGTGTGAGAGAACTAGATAAAATATGAGGAAATAATAGAGGAATGGACGTGCAAATCTTGTTTAGAGTAGATGGGGTCACTTGGAGTGTATTTTGGAGACATTTAGGAACATGCTGAAGGCTAAGGGCCATATTCTATTAGCTACTTGCAAATGCCATGCACTTATACATTTGGCTTTGGGTGTTTAATTTCATAAATGTTTATATGCATTCTACTGACTTAAGAATTCATTCGTGCCAATAAGTAATATTTGATGAATATGCAGCAATATTAAGAGTGACTTTGAGTGTGTATAAATTTACAAATTGGGTAATAGAATAGGGCCCTAAGTAAATTAGGTTTAAGATTTTGAATGTTATCCTTGATAAGACTGGGAGCCAGTGAAGGGACTGGCATAGGGATGCAGCAGATGATGAGTGTTGGGTAAGTTCGATGAGCTCGGTGGAAGCTTTCAGGAAAGGTGGTTGAGTGGAAGGCCAATTAGGATGGCCTAGTGAGTGGGGATGTTGCAGTAAGGCCTACTGTGTCTAAGACAGTGCAGAGGACAATGGGTATTAGGATAAAGTAAAGTAGAGAGGCAGAGAAGGTCACAATGAGCAAAGAAGGCGCTCATCGCGAGGCCTGCAAGTTCGAGGGAGGAGAGCCTTGCATTATGTGGCAAACAATAACATTGTGAGGCTTCACATTTTTTTGCCGTCATTTTTGATGGTCAAGTGGCTAGTATAGTTATATTCCATAATAGCAGAGTGCATTATAATTCATTAGTTAGATCAGAACAATAATTAGCTGTTCTACAAAGACCCTCAGCTGTATTCAAATTATCTGTCAGGATCCAGTCAAATTGTAAGTGGTTCATAGAAAAAACGGGAATCATTGTTATTGATGATTCACCTTTTTAATCACTCAAGCTTTTCAAACATTCATTTTCACTTTACAGTGTTCCTGTAAGTTTTTATTGACATACAATATACAGCAGCATTTAAACAAAAAAACTAATAAAAAAATGTGTATTTTAACTCTAAATCTTTCTTTGACATAAGCACGACGACGGTATTCAATCTGCATCCAACAGATACACTTTATTTAAGCTTGACCTGAATGAAATATCAGTAACTGGCCATGTAGATTTCTGCTCTTGGTAACCAGCCCAGACTGTTAATGAGCACCCTGTGATTTAAATGCAATTTGTACAAGGCCTGAGGCAAAAACAAACTAATCACCAATGAACTTCCAAGTTAATACATTTTAACAAGGCAAATGTATAATTTCAATCAGCATGGTTGCCTATAGTAGCCTCTATGCTGCAGAGCCTCTGTTTCCCCTCCAAGTTTAAATTCATTAATGACATTAAGATTTCAATTTGCCAAGTGGGCACCCACGCAAAATATTTCCTCTTCGGACAGCAGCCATATGAGAATAAAGCAGTAAATACATATAACTATTAATCTGCTTCATTGTTTCTGTGTTTTCTACAATAATACCAGGCTATGTTTAAACACAGAATTCTTGGAACAGTAAATGCCTATAATTTTGCTTTATAATTTAAAGGATCACTGAGGACTTTATGATTTGGGGCCCTATGCTAATGCCTGAAAAATCATCTACAAGCGCTGTTGCAGCAATGTAAGTTCTACCTAGCTATGCTAATTTACCAATTCCTAAAACATTGCGAGCAAGCTGCCCCAGGTCACTGCTGCAAGTGAACTTCACAACACAGCCGAAAAGCAATGCAAAAATCTCCCATGACTTTAGCCCTGACAATAAATTACTAGTTACCCCGTGACACTCTGGCACACACCCAAACCCTATGCTAATCAAAATTGTCACCTCACTTGCAAAGTACAGCACTCTTCTAACTCAAAAAAACTGAAGAAATTGTTACCGGTTCCAAAGACCACTCATAAAGGCTTGAAAATCCTTTGCTGGGTGCCGCAGCAGCGCTTAAATTGACAGAATACTGTCTCTGCCCAACTACCCTGGCCCCTAAAACCCCAACTCCTTGCTCCTATAATTAACCCCCCTATAAACCAGAGAGTTCAAATCAGGACTCCCTGGCATCTAACATTAACCCCCACCCGCAGCCATAAATTAACTCCTGCAGCATCTAAATGGTTCACCTCACCGCAAGAGTACTATAAGTAAACCCTGGAGACATCTAAAATTAAGCCCACATGCTGTGGGAACCCCTGCAGGGTCGAAAACATAAATCCTTGCCGCGGGGGTCCAGATCGGGGTGGTAAATTTACATTTGGACATGGGTTAATAGTTAATAGAGTTAATAGATGGGGCTCTGCAAGGACCCCGCATGAAGGGAAGTTTGATATTAGGTGCCTCCATGGGGTACTTGTAGTACCCATGCGGCAAGGTTAACCATTTAGATGCTGTGGGTCATTTAAAGAGCCGCGGCAAGGATTCATTTATGGCGTGGGTTCATCAAGGGTGTGGTTTGTGGACTCCCTGGCTTATGCGGGGGGGGGGGGGGGGGGGGTTGTGGTTAATAGGTGGCAGATCCCTCTACAGCATGGGGGGTTAATTTTAGGTGTGAGGAGGATTCTTTAAGTTGACATTATTTTCCATGTGTTCTGTGTATGGCCCATGTTATATAGATGGGCCATAGGGCAGTATAGGGGTGGGGGGGTGGGGAGTAGGGGATACCTGGGAATTTCTTCCAGCTGAGATTTAAATTGAAGGAATCCCAGGGCATGATGTTAGGGCTCTTTATTGGCTCCTAGAGCGGATTCTCATCCGCTTGATTTGGGTGCCTCCCACACTGAAATCTCTTACTGACAATGGTAAGGGTTTACGGATGTGAGCTCAGTGTCCTAATGTAGGGGAGCAAAATATCTACATACTGTTGTAGAAAGGCTCCCACAGCCAATTTACAGAAGCCCCCTAAATTAGAGCCCCTGATTTACATAGGGCTCCTAGTCACTGTCATGATGTCTGTTGCAGGATATGGACCAGTATCAGGACAATGGCCGAAGGTGCTCATTGCAGCCAGCGGCGCCGTCACACATATTAGATGAGCGCCAAAGGTGCTCAGCTCGGAGCCACGCAAAGCGAGGCAAGCCATTGAAGCACGTAGCGCATAACTCCAAAACCACCAAAAACAAGAAACTAATAAAAACAAAATTAAAACTCAAGCACACACAGCACAGGGGGAGAGCCAGGAAGCCTGGGAGTGAGCTTGCAAGCAATTGTAACCCTTATTTTCTGTATTTCGTCATTCGAAAATCGCCTAAGCAAGAAAAAAAATGGCGGACGAAAAACATAAAAAAATCAGAAATAAGATGAAAACGAGGCACTGCAACGCCAGGAACACAGAACTTAGAAAATACACAACGGCGCAAACAGTAACACTTTCACTAACCATGCCAGGTAGGACTTTTAAAATACAACCAACGAGGACCAAAAGCATCACATTGTATGACAACCAGCATTGCCAGACTTACAATTTCATTGCAGGTACTAACACTTACCCCAAGGCAGTAGGGCCCTAAACTATACAGGCCTATAAAGTACACGGAAGAGAGGCTCGCAATGAACGCCGAAGTTACTCAGCGCAGGGCTTGTGATGATACAATTTTTTTGCAGTAATTTTTTGACGGACAATTCGCTAGTACATATATAATATCTAATGTTGAAGTACTGGAATCTCAGTGGAAGATGAGTCTCAAAAACATAATTATAAGGGGCCAACAAAAACATTTAAATTTACATGCGTAACTTTTAATTGTCTGAGGACAGCAATACAGCATATAGAATGGGACAATGAACTGCCAGGTAAAACTACAGAAAATAAATGGACAACATTTAAAGATTTACTAAATATACCACCATATCAGTGGATACAATGTATAAATTAAAGCAACAAATAAATTATCAAAATCTATGTGGCTTAAAGATCACAATAAGGAGTAAAAAGTAGGCATTCAAATGATGCAAGAAAGAGGAAACAAAGGCAGCTTTATATGAGAACAAGGAACTTAACATGTCTTGCAGTAAAGCGATTAGACTGGCTAAAATAGAAGATCAAAAGTTAATTACAAAGGAAAGTAAGGCAAACCCTAAAATATTGTTTTAAATATATTAATGGAAAGGAAAATATTGGAACATTAAAATGTGAAACAGGTTGGCTGATAAATTTTGACCAGGAAGGAACTGGGTTCTGTAATAGCTAAACCATTATATTTTTCAAGACTCACACAGGCGCTACTAGATGACTGGAGAAAAGCAGAGGTGATACCTATATTTAAGAAGGGAACAAGAGCAAATCTGGGGGATTATAGAACAGTGAGACTCACTTCTGTAGTGGGGAAGCTTTTAATAGGGTTGCTAAGGGATCATATATCCATGTGAATAAGATTAAATGTAACACGGAACCATGAGGAATATGTCATGTAAAAAAATCTAATTAGTTTCTAAGAGGAAGTAAGTAGAACTTGGCATAACTCAGTAGATGTAATAGTTTTGGATTTTGCAAAAAAATAATTTTTTATAAAAAAATAAATAAATTATGAATTAATCCAGAGAAAGGCAAACAGAAAAAATAAACCCAAGTGAAGCCAATCGTTTCAAAGGAAAAAACACATGTAATTCCTTCCTGACCCCAGACAATGGCAATCAGATTTCTCCCTGGATCAATACTCTCTCTCTAATTATCCAGGATAACCCTGAATTCCCTTTTTAATTAGAAATAAATCCAGTCTCCTTTTAAAGTTATCTATCGAATCCGCTGTCGCCACCTCCTCTGGTAGAGAATTCTACAGATTAACCACCCTTACTGTGAAGAACCCTTTTCTTTCTTTAAGGTGGAATCGTTTTACTTCTAACCTCAAAAGATGTCCTCTTGTCAGTTGAAAACCTCTTGGCACAAAAAGCTCACTTGCCAAATCTTTATACTGACCCTGGATGTATTTATATAAGGTAATCATATCTCCTCTTAGACGCCTTTTTTCTAGAGAAAATAAGTTTAGTTAGCCTTTCTTCATAACTTAGCCCCTCCATTCCCCTTAGTTTTGTTGCCCTCCTCTGTACCTTTTCCAACTCTAAAATGTCCTTTTTATGAAGTGGTGCCCAAAATTGTACTCCATATTCCAAATGAGGGTGTACTACAGATTTGTATAGTGGCCGAATTACTGTATATTTGCTTCCCTGGCTTCTATACCCTTCCTAATACATGCTAATATGTTATTTGCCTTTGCAGCTGCTGCTTGGCTTTGAGCACTGTTACCTAGGTGGTTGTCCACAAGCACTCCCAAGTCTCTTTCAATATCCGATACCCCTAGATTTGCTCCCTTAAGATTATAAATTGCATGGCTATTTTTCCTTCCTAGACGCATAACTTTACATTTATTCGTATTAAATCTCATCTGCCATTTAGATGCCCATTCCTCAATTTTATGTAAATCCCTTCGGAGGGAAAGCACATCATTATCTGATTAAATTACCTTGCACAACTTTGTGTCATCAGCAAAAATAGAGACACTACTTTCCAGTCACACCTCTAAGTCATTAATAAATATGGTAAAAAGGAGAGGACCTAATACTGAGCCCTGAAGAACCCCACTTACCACATTAGTCCAATCGGAGTATGATCCATTCACAAAAACCCTTTGTTTTCTGTCTTTTAGCCAGCTCTCAATCCATGAGCAGATACATGAGCAGATATTTACTGTAACTCCTGTATCTGTTAGTTTACACAAAAGTCTCCCATGTGGCACTTTATCAAAATCCTTAGCAACATCCAAAAAGACTACATCCACTGAGTTGTCTTGATCCAGATTCCTACTAACCTCCTCATAGAAACTAATTAGATTTGTTTGACATGACCTATCCCTCATAAATCCATGTTGACTGCTACCTATGATCTTGTTCAAATAGACATATTCTTGTATATTATCCCTTATTAACCCTTCTAAAAGCTTCCCCACTACAGAAGTGAGGCTCACTGATCTATAATTCCCCAGATTTGCTCTTGCTCCCTTTTTAAATATAGGTATCACATCAGCTTTTCTCTAGTCATCTGGTAGTGACGCTGTGTTGAGTGAATCTTGAAAAATTAAATATAATAGGTTGGCTATTACAGAACCCAGTTCCCTCAGTATCCTTGGATGTATTCCATCAGTACCCAGTGCTTTATTAACATTTTTTTTTTCCAACCTCTTTTGGATTACTTCCTGTGTTAACCAATTATTCGGCAAAGGTAGTGTAGCCCCATTATGTTGCAGTGTCCCAACCACTTGTACCTTCCTTGTGTATACAGAAGAAAAGAACCTATTTAGCTCATCTACCTTTTCCTGGTCACTAATTATCAGACAGCCTGTGTCACATTGTAATGTTCCTATAGCTTCCTTCCCTGCCTTCTTCCCATTAATATACTTTAAATATTTTAGGGTTAGTCTTACTCTTTTTTGCAATTCATTTTTCATTTTCTATTTTAGCCAGTCTAATAGCCCTTTTGCAAGCCTTGTTGGTTTCCTTGTACTCCCGTAAAGCAGTCTCTGTCACCTCTTGTTTGTATAATTTAAATGCCTGTTTTTTACTCCGTATCTTGATCTTTAAATCATTGTTAAGTCACATTGGATGGGATTTACTTCTTTTACTTTTATTCCCACTTGGTATATGGTGGGTGATAAGTATGTATATTTAGTAAAGATTTAAATGTTGTCCACTTGTGGTCAGTATTTTTACCTATCAGTTCTCTGTCCCAGTCTATACTTTGTATTGCTGCCCTTAGACTGTTAAAATTTGCTCTTTTAAAATTAAGAGTTTTTGTTGGCCCCTTAAAAATTTTTTTTTTTAATTCAATCTCAAATGAGACTGTGTTGTGATCACTGCTTCCCAAAGGTTGCCCTATTCCAACATTTGATACTATATAAATATTATTTGTGACTAGCGACTTGCCCGTCCAAAATGACGGGGCAGTAGAATTGTAAGGCCGGTAATGCTGCTTGGGCCACACATTAATTTTTTTGTTGGTCCGAGAACCTTCTGCGCTCATTGCGAGCCTCGAGTGAGCACCTACGGCGCTCATTGTGAGGCTGTTGGTTGTTGTATTTTTTTTTTCTAATAGGTGCTTTTGCTGTTATTGTTTAGTCGGCGGTGATCCGCTTATTGCGCTTATTGCAAGGCTTTGTGTGATATTAGCAGCGTAGGCGCTCATTGTGAGTCGCGCAGTGAATGGCTATTGTGTTTATTGTGAGAGTGTTTTTGTGTATATTTGTTATGCTAATTAAATAATGAATAAATGAATATACTTTACCTATTTGTAAGTAATATATGCAGGAAGCATTGTGCTGAAGAGCTGACAATCTGTTTTGATGTTCCTGCAGCATAGAATGTTGGTTTGCACTGTTGTGGAGCTGAGGTGTAAGTGTCAGCAATGTGTGCAGTGTGTAGTGTAAATAGGCTGCGTGCGCGAGGGAAAGCTGTATACTTCCGCATTGTGTAAGTTAGTGTTGTAAAATGGCGGTGAATGTGTATGTGGTATGCGGCTGTGGATGATGTAGCGTCCTTGGTAAGAGTGTATCTTGTACCTCGTACGGCTTTTTTTGGTGGCGTTTTGCGTCTTTAGGGTACTGTAGCCTTGTTTTTTTTTCTCTCGCTTAGGGGATTTTCGTGTGTCTAAACTCTGAAATTTGGACTTAAACTGAGGTGTAACTTCAGTTGCAGAGGTCCTCTTTGCCCCCCCTTGCTGTGGGTAAGCTTTTTATGTATTTTTTGTGTGTATTTATCGTGTTTTTAATGTTTTCAGGTGCGCGCGGTTTGGCCGTTAAGGTCGTATTTTTGCGAGGTCGTAATGTTTTTTTTTCGAAGTCCTGTGACTCGTATTTTTTTATGCTAAGTCTGTAATTTTTCCGTTCTAAGTCCCGCGGTTCTTATTTTTTTTTGTGTAAGTCCGTATATACTGATTGCGTGTTAGATCTATTTTGGTAAAGTGCAGCTTGTGTGGGTGTTTGTAACCACGTGTGAGGTGCCGTAGAGCCTCCACCTCCGCAAATGCGGCCCCTCGCTTTGCGAGGGATCGCATTTGCTGTCTGCAATGAGCCTTTGGTTCATTTTTTTTGTGTGTAAGTCCGTATATAGTGATTGCGTGTTAGATCTATTTTGGTAAAGTGACGCTTGTGTGGGTGTTTGTAACCGCGTGTGAGGCGCCGTAGAGCCTACACCTCCGCAAATGCGGCCCCTTGCTTTGCGAGGGATCCCATTTGCGGCCTGCAATGAGCCTTCGGCTCATTGCAGCTGACATGGGAGCCTCCACCTCCACAAATGCGGCCACTCGCGAAGGGGGTCCCATGCTGATTCGTAGTTTGACAACTATTATATGTGATAACTAAATCCAAGATAGCCTCATTTCTAGTAGGCTCTTGTATAACCTGGGCCCGATAATGATCCCTGAGTGTAATCAAGAACCTGCTGCCCATCACTGAACCGCTGGTCTCATTTATCCAGTTTATTTCAGGATAATTAAAATCTCCCATTATTAGAACTTGCCCATGCTTAACTGCATTTCCAATCTGTAACAATAATTGAATTTCCTCACTTTCAGCTATATTTGGGTGTTTATAGCATACTCCTACTAATATTATTTTGGAATTTCCTGCTCCGCTATTTAACTCTACCCACAAACATTCAACTTCACTAGTTCTGCCATAAATATCTTCTCTGACTATACGCTTAAATTCAGGCTTAATATACAGACAAATCCCTCCTCCTCTTTTACCATTGGCCCTATCTTTCCTAAATAGGTTATAACCATCCAGATTAACTGTCCAGCCATGAGCTTCATCCCACCACGTTTTGGTAATGCCTATTAAATCCCATTTTTCATTAATTGCTAATAATTCTAACTCCCCCATTTTTCCTGGCAAGCTTCTGGCATTAGCAAGCATACACCTTATGTTATGAGTCTGTAGTTCTGAAGTGCCTGCCACTGTACTTGAGTTACTTAGTAATACCTCCCTATTGACTATACTACCCCTCCCCCCATCTCCTCTCCAATGAGTTGTTAATTCATCCCTTATACCCTCTACACATACTACCCCATTACCTATATCTAGTCCCTCCCCCCCACCTACTAGCCTTTCTACCATCCTATCCCCTAGCACAAAAGCTCCCTCATTATTAAGGTGCAATCCATCCCTGCTGTAGAACTTGTTCGGTACAGTGAGAAGTCAGCCCAGTGCTCTGAAAACGCAAACCCCTCCTTAGTGCACCACATCTTTAGCCACGCATTAACCTCCCTAAGCTCCTTCTGCCTCCCTGGTCTAGCACTTGGCAATAGTAGTATCTCAGAATATACTACCTTGGAGGTTCAGCTTATTTCCTAGTTCTCTAAAATCATTCTTTAGGACACTCCATCTTCCACTAACTTTCTCATTGGTACCAATTTGTACCAAAACCGCTGGTTCATTTCCAGCCCCTCCCAATAATTTGTTTACCCTATCCACAGCATGACGAACCTGTGCACCCGGGAGACAGCAAACTGTTCGATTGCTGGGATCTGGGTGACTAATCACCCTGTCTACCTTCCTAATAATAGAGTCCCCTACCACCAAAACATGTCTGTTGCTCTGCCTATTCTGCCCTCCCTCTCCTCCAGTAGAACTGTTCTCCCGGCTGTTAGAGTGAACAGCTCTATCTGGCATTGACATTCCTGAATGGACATCCCCAACCGTTTCCCTCGATCTGGCAAATCTGTTGGTGTTTGCCAACCCAGAACTGGCCTGTCTCCTCCTGTTCCCCCTTATTCTCCTTCTAACTGTAACCCAGCTACCTCCCTGGTCATCCTCACTAGTCCCAGATCCACCCTCTATGCTAGGCCCAGCTAAACTGTGCTCAGTTAGCACCAACTCCCTTTCCAGTGGAGCAATATCACTTAGTGCTGCAAATCTCCTCTCCAGTTCTCCAATTTGAGTGTCCAGAGAGACAACATGGTCACACCTGCCACAGAGGTATGGACCCTGGATCATCTGTTCCAGTATTGCATACATATGACAGGATGTATACTGAGTGAGGTTGCCACTGGACTGACTCATAATTATTGTCTACAAAAATTCAGTGGGAAAAATAAAGAATATAAAATAATATATTTGTATAAAGTTTTGTAAAAAAAAAAATATATATATATATATATATATATATATATATATATATATATATATTTATATTTATATATATTATGTACTTTCACTGGGACTTACATAGACTAGAAGGATGTGCAGATAAATGGCAGATGGGATGTAACACAAATAAGTGTTTTTGGAAAGGAAAAATAAAAAATGCAATTTATAATCTAAATGGAACAAACCTAGTGGTATCAAAACACGAAATGTGTTTAGTTTGTATTTTAGAAAACCTCCTAGGTAACAGTGCCCAAAGCCAAGTAGCATCTGCAAAGGCAAGTAAAATAATATTATGCGTTATGAGGGGTATAGAAGCAAGGGAAGCAAATATAAATCTGACACTATATAAATCCCCAGTGTGCCACTTTGAAAAAAAGGACATTGTAGATTTGTAAAAGGTACAGAAAAGAGCAACAAAATTAATAAGGGGGTGGAGGTATTAAGCTATGAAGAAAGATTTAAAAAAGTAATCTAAGAGGAGACATGATTACCTTATATGAATATGTCCAGTGTCAATATAATGCTTTCTCCGGTGGCGCTTTTTGTGCCAAGGGGTTTTCAACTGACAAGTAGTCACCTCTTAGGTAAGAAGAAAAAAGAGTCCACTTTTTGGAGAACAATGGATTCTTCACAGTAAGGCCCTACAGACTATAATTTTGAATCTAGTTGGTGAACTAGAGAAATAGGGGTATTGATCTGGGGAGTAATTTGATAGTTGATATTTAGATTTATGTTTCCCCCTTGTGAAACAGTTGGCAATGTTTCAATTGTTTTTTGTTTGTCTTTCTCTGGATCAATTAAAAATCTAAAATAATTCACATATTACAAGCATCAGATGAGATTTAAAAAGATTGAACTCAATAGACTAATAGTCTTTTTTCGACCTTGTTACTATTTTACTATGTCACAGACTGCATGGAAGGAGACAATAGGCTACCATTTGGACTGTTTTAGAGCTTGGCATTTGTTGCCAATCTTGGGATTTGAAACATTGGTTGACTATTTTAATACATTAATATATTAATAACTATACAGATTTCAACTTACAGAAACAAGAGGAGTTGGGCCTAAGAGCAATCAATCTTGGGTATATAATGCTTATATCCAAAGCACCGAATAACAAGTCTGTCATTACCCAATGTGTGAGGAGAGGTACTCGGGTAAGGGTGGAAAGTTAATCATTATGGACATGGTGGAAAGGTTAAGTGACAGCTGTTAGTGGCTTGTGTGTCTACACAGACCATCTTACCAGGGGCAGGTGGTTGAGGGGCAAGGATGGAGGGGACTGCTCCTTATGTTCCTCAAAATACCATAGGCTAAATGAATGCAGTTTCTGATAAGGGAAGATTAAAGCTAGGAATTAGTGTGAGAAAGGAAGAGAGACCGAGAGAGGGATGAGAGGGAGAGAGGGAATGACTAAGAGAAAAAAGTGCAATGAAACCAGGGCACACAGTGGGGGAGAGTAAACTGTGGTTACTACAACAGGGACACAAATTAATGTTTTATTGAGAAAGACAATTAATTGCAGTACAGTAATAATAAGAACCAAATGTGGTCTGTTATGTACCTCAGTTGCTATTGTTCATTGTATCCCTTTGTTCATCAGAATAACGTGGGCTTCAGGTACTGAATGGGGTCCTGATAGGAGAAAGAGAGAGGCAGACAAAGAGAGAGGAAATAGTGTTATCCTTCATCTAACAGCAAGATGTTTTTAAATTTGAACAGGCAACACAGTACATATATATTTTAGTCTATTATGAAATAGCAGGTAATCTGCACTTGTAAAAATGCAATAAATTGATAAAAAAAATACTTTTAAAGCTACATTTGCAAAGATTGATAGGAAAACATTTCTGCTGAGATCAAATTAATACTGAGAACACTACTCTTTAAGGGGTGTGTTTTTTCTGCCAAGTGGGGTGTTCTTCTCCTATGTAGGTAATCCTGTAGGCTGTTGGATAACTTAAATTCCTTGACTCATTGCCAAAATAAGTGTTCAGTGCACTTGTTGTTTGTCATAGTAAACAAACAGAGAGGCATTGTTGTTGTGTAATTGTTCAGTCGCGCATGACTCTTTGTGACTCTATGGACCGCAGCATGCCAGTTACATCTCTCTGTCACTGCCTCTCGGTGCTCCATCAAGTTCATGTTCATTGCTTCAATGACCTCATCTATCTATCTCCATCTCTGTCGTCCCCTAGAGTCTCCGCTAAGAAATCCTGCTGTCTCATGATATGGCCCAAATATTTGATCTTCAGCCTCATGATCAAAACTTCCAGTGAACAGTTTGTCTTAATTTCCCGTTGTACTGACTGAACGGATCTTCTTGCAGTCCAAGGGATTCTAAGTAGTTTTCGCCAAAACCACAATTCAAAGGCGTCAATTCTACGGCGCTCAGACTTCTTTATGGTCCAGCTCTCACATCCGTATGTTACTACTGGGAATATCAGAGGTCTAATTATGCAGACCTTTGTTGATAGAGAGGTATTAGCCAAGTGTAATTAGTGGCGTCAGCTGACCATGCAATGTTTGTATATATTGAGAACAGTGGGTGAAGTGAAGAGCTCCTCTTACCTTGCCTGCTGTGTATTTTACAAGAATATTTTAAACATTTTTTTTTTTTTTACCGTTTATTATTAAAAGGACACTGAAGTCATTAGGTGTGCAACATGAAGTTAATGGTTTTGCCCTGCAGCACATGTAATGGCCTGTACGAGCCGGCGGTGCTAATTAGAACCAGCTGTGCAGACTGAGTAAGGAAATATTATAATCCTTATAACAGTTCTATATTTTTTATGCTGTTCTTTTTCTCCTTTTCTAAAGCAAGGGATGGTATAATGTTGTGGTTATATCAAGTGATTTGAAATTACAATTGTGGGTTTGAAATCCATTAGTTTTTTGTTTTTTTTGATAATTTTTTATTTATTTTGGGTACAAGATAAATCAGAAAATATATAAACTACAAAGGGGATATGATACAAATATAACATAATATAACACTTTTAAAATAATTATTTAAACTAAATGAACATTTTAATGTAAAAAGCAGAAGAGCTGGGATTTGAACTCATAACCTACATTTCTTAGGCAGTTTTGTATCCACATAACCATCACTCTCCATGATAACTAGCCAATTACTAAAGCTAAAATATAATTAATGTATGAAATTGCTTATCTGTGCAGTATTTTGTTGGAGGTCTTTGGGAGCTATTCAAGCAATAAATTAAAATCAAGATGTTTAAGTCAATTATTGAACAATGAAAAAACAACAACTTCCTTACATGCAGCCTTATTAAATTGCGATTCGGCAAATTTAAAAGGGCTCTATTTAAGCACAGAGAATATTTTTTACAGAAGTTTTTAGTTAGTGAACTTCTATCCAAAAGCAAGGTCTTCACTAACTAAAAACTTCTGTAAATAAAATATGCTGTGTGCTTAAATAGAGCCCTTTTAAATTTGCCGAATTGCAATTTAATAAGGCTGAGGATTTTTAAGCATCACAGCAGTTTCTATATTCTTGTATAGGGTCAAAAAAAATATTTTTTGACTAGGGTACTTTTCTGAGGGGCCAATTCTGGAATGATAAATATATGTATTAGTAGTGCATGGATAAGCTATAATTTCCAAGTCTATGAAATATAATTATTTAAAAAGGGAAAAATATTAAGGTATTTCACTACCTATGTGCAGGCTGGCTGTGATAAATGGGTGTGCATTCAGTGGGGGAAGAAGGGGCGGGGAGGGGCTATTACATTTGTCTATAGCCCAATATTTCTGGCTCGTAACTTACCCATCATAAAATACAGTATCATATGTTATGTTCAATTGTCTGTTCTGTCCCTCTCTCCATGCGCCCTCTCTCTCTCTTTGCACATTCTCTCTCTCTCTGCACATTCTCTCTCACTCTGCACATTCTCTCTCTCTCTCACTCTGCACATTCTCTCTCTCACTCTGCACATTTCTCTCTCTCTCTGCACATTCTCTCTCTCTCTGCACATTCTCTCTCTCTCTGCACATTCTCTCTCTCTCTGCACATTCTCTCTCTCTCTCACTCTGCACATTCTCTCTCTCACTCTGCACATTTCTCTCTCTCTCTGCACATTCTCTCTCTCTCTGCACATTCTCTCTCTCTCTGCACATTCTCTCTCTCTCTCACTCTGCACATTCTCTCTCTCACTCTGCACATTCTCTCTCTCACTCTGCACATTCTCTCTCTCTCACTCTGCACATTCTCTCTCTCACTCTGCACATTTCTCTCTCTCTCTGCACATTCTCTCTCTCTCTGCACATTCTCTCTCTCTCTCACTCTGCACATTCTCTCTCTCACTCTGCACATTCTCTCTCTCACTCTGCACATTTCTCTCTCTCTCTGCACATTCTCTCTCTCTCTCACTCTGCACATTCTCTCTCTCTCTGCAAATTCTTTCTCTCTCGCTGCACAATTTCTCTCTCACTCTGCACATTCTCTCTCTCACTCTGCACATTTCTCTCTCTCTCTGCACATTCTCTCTGCACATTCTCTCTCTGCACATTTTCTCTCTCTCTCTCTCTGCACATTCTCTCTCTCTCTCACTCTGCACATTCTCACTCTGCACATTTCTCTCTCACTCTGCACATTTCTCTCTCTCTCTGCACATTCTCTCTCTCTCTGCACATTCTCTCTCTCTGCACATTCTCTCTCTGCACATTCTCTCTCTCTCTCTCTCACTCTGCACATTCTCTCTCTCACTCTGCACATTTCTCTCTCTCTCTGCACATTCTCTCTCTCTCACTCTGCACATTCTCTCTCTCTCTGCAAATTCTTTCTCTCTCGCTGCACAATTTCTCTCTCACTCTGCACATTCTATCTCTCTCTCTCTGCACATTCTCTCTCTCTCTGCACATTCTCTCTCTCACTCTGCACATTTCTCTCTCTCTCTGCACATTCTCTCTGCACATTCTCTCTCTGCACATTTTCTCTCTCTCTCTCTCTGCACATTCTCTCTCTCTCTCACTCTGCACATTCTCACTCTGCACATTTCTCTCTCTCTCTGCACATTCTCTCTCTCTCTGCACATTCTCTCTCTCTCTGCACATTCTCTCTCTCTGCACATTCTCTCTCTGCACATTCTCTCTCTCTCTCTCTCACTCTGCACATTCTCTCTCTCACTCTGCACATTTCTCTCTCTCTCTGCACATTCTCTCTCTCTCACTCTGCACATTCTCTCTCTCACTCTGCACATTTCTCTCTCTCTCTGCACATTCTCTCTCTCTCACTCTGCACATTCTCTCTCTCACTCTGCACATTTCTCTCTCTCTCTGCACATTCTCTCTGCACATTCTCTCTCTGCACATTTTCTCTCTCTCTCTCTCTGCACATTCTCTCTCTCTCTCACTCTGCACATTCTCACTCTGCACATTTCTCTCTCTCTCTGCACATTCTCTCTCTCTGCACATTCTCTCTCTCTCTGCACATTCTCTCTCTCTGCACATTCTCTCTCTGCACATTCTCTCTCTCTCTCTCTCACTCTGCACATTCTCTCTCTCACTCTGCACATTCTCTCTCTCTCTCTGCACATTCTCTCTCTCTCTCACTCTGCACATTCTCTCTCTCTCTGCACATTCTCTCTCTCACTCTGCACATTCTCTCTCTCACTCTGCACATTCTCTCTCTCTCTGCACATTCTCTCTCTCTCTCACTCTGCACATTCTCTCTCTCACTCTGCACATTCTCTCTCTCACTCTGCACATTTCTCTCTCTCTCTGCACATTCTCTCTCTCTCTCACTCTGCACATTCTCTCTCTCTCTGCAAATTCTTTCTCTCTCGCTGCACAATTTCTCTCTCACTCTGCACATTCTCTCTCTCACTCTGCACATTTCTCTCTCTCTCTGCACATTCTCTCTGCACATTCTCTCTCTGCACATTTTCTCTCTCTCTCTCTGCACATTCTCTCTCTCTCTCACTCTGCACATTCTCACTCTGCACATTTCTCTCTCTCTCTGCACATTCTCTCTCTCTCTGCACATTCTCTCTCTCTGCACATTCTCTCTCTGCACATTCTCTCTCTCTCTCTCTCACTCTGCACATTCTCTCTCTCACTCTGCACATTTCTCTCTCTCTCTGCACATTCTCTCTCTCTCACTCTGCACATTCTCTTTCTCTCTGCAAATTCTTTCTCTCTCGCTGCACAATTTCTCTCTCACTCTGCACATTCTCTCTCTCACTCTGCACATTTCTCTCTCTCTCTGCACATTCTCTCTCTCTGCACATTCTCTCTCTGCACATTCTCTCTTTCTCTCACTCTGCACATTCTCTCTCTCACTCTGCACATTCTCTCTCTCACTCTGCACATTCTCTCTCTCTCTCTGCACATTCTCTCTCTGCACATTCTCTCTCTGCACATTCTCTCTCTCACTCTGCACATTCTCTCTCTCACTCTGCACATTCTCTCTCTCTCTCTGCACATTCTCTCTCTGCACATTCTCTCTCTGCACATTCTTTCTCTCACTCTGCACATTCTCTCTCTCACTCTGCAAATTCTCTCTCTCTCTCTGCACATTCTCTCTCTCTCTCTCTGCACATTCTCTCTCTCTCTCTGCACATTCTCTCTCTCTCTCTGCACATTCTCTCTCTGCACATTCTCTCTCTGCACATTCTTTCTCTCACTCTGCACATTCTCTCTCTCACTCTGCACATTCTCTCTCTCTCTCTGCACATTCTCTCTCTCTCTCTCTGCACATTCTCTCTCTCTGCACATTCTCTCTCTCTGCACATTCTCTCTCTCTGCACATTCTTTCTCTCACTCTGCACATTCTCTCTCTCACTCTGCACATTCTCTCTCTCTCTCTGCACATTCTCTCTCTCACACTCTGCACATTCTCTCTCTCTCTGCACATTCTCTCTCTCTGCACATTCTCTCTCTGCACATTCTCTCTTTCTCTCACTCTGCACATTCTCTCTCTCACTCTGCACATTCTCTCTCTCACTCTGCACATTCTCTCTCTCACTCTGCACATTCTCTCTCTCTCTCTGCACATTCTCTCTCTCTGCACATTCTCTCTCTCTGCACATTCTTTCTATCACTCTGCACATTCTCTCTCTCACTCTGCACATTCTCTCTCTCTCTCTCTCTGCACATTCTCTCTCTGCACATTCTCTCTCTGCACATTCTTTCTCTCACTCTGCACATTCTCTCTCTCACTCTGCACATTCTCTCTCTCTCTCTGCACATTCTCTCTCTCTCTCTTTGCACATTCTCTCTCTCTGCACATTCTCTCTCTCTGCACATTCTCTCTCTCTGCACATTCTTTCTCTCACTCTGCACATTCTCTCTCTCACTCTGCACATTCTCTCTCTCTCTCTGCACATTCTCTCTCTCACACTCTGCACATTCTCTCTCTCTCTCTGCACATTCTCTCTCTGCACATTCTCTCTCTGTACATTCTTTCTCTCACTCTGCACATTCTCTTTCTCTCTCTGCACATTCTCTCTCTCACTCTGCACATTCTCTCTCTCTGCACATTCTCTCTCTCTCTGCAAATTCTTTCTCTCTCGCTGCACAATTTCTCTCTCACTCTGCACATTCTCTCTCTCACTCTGCACATTCTCTCTCTATCTCTGTGCACCCTCTTTTGTGTGTGGGCTTTCTCTGCGCTCTGTGTACTCTCTGTCTTCTTCCCTCTCTCCATCCCCTCCCTCTCTCTCTCCCTTTCCTCTCTCTCTCTCTCTCCCTCTCCTGTCCTTCCACTCACCTCTCTCTCTCTCTCCCCCCCTCTCTCTGCCTCCCTCCTCTCGCTTTCACCCTCCTTCCCTCTCTCTTTCTCCCTCTCTCCCTCCAACCCTCTACTTTCTTTCTGCCTCTCTCCCTCCCTCCCTCCCTCTCTCTCTCTCTCTCTGACTCCCTACGTCAAAGTCGGCGCAACTGTGCAGTTGCTACCGCATGAAGATGGCTGATCTGTTCATGCGCGACCTTGTCATGCATGTGCAGTTGCTACAGCGAGAAGAGAGTGCGCATTTGCAGTTGCTACAGTGAGAAGAAAGTGCGCATTTGCAGTTGCTACTGAACGGCAGCGTTCACAGTTGCACACTTTTCCAATATTTAGCAATAGTAGCATGTGAGTAACGCCTGCGCAGAACGCCCCTATTATAGTGGATGGCGGCTTTGTACCTAAAGCAGAACTTCCAGGCCGCTGAGGATCACAGTCATTCAGTGTCTCCCCATCCTGTAGTTTCTCTGCTTCTTGCAGCTATACTGAATGACAAGACGAAGCAGCTTTTCATCCAAGCTAAATGATGAATGTATCTGTAAGCCAGTATCAGCAGGTCTGTTGCTACCATTACTGGTAATGTCAGGAATTGATGTTCAGATGTGTCTAGCCCACTGCTTTTGCATTGTGTTTGAATATCAACGAGTGGGTGAAAGATACTTGTTTTTCAACTTTATCTATATGATAATTCCTCTACTAAAATGTATTTTGATTTAGAATTTACAGTTTTTTTATTAGGCATTGATTGGCTGTTACAATAGAGCTTTTTAGATATCCACATTTAATTATACTGATGCTTATTTTATTTGGTAACAACTGTCTATTATTTTGATGTGATGCACTTGTTCCTACGTTATATAGTAGGGATCTATTAAAATTACTACTTAAAGAAACTCTGTAACCCAATTATCAAGTTGTTTTTAAGGGAACATGGAACGCAATTTTTTTCTATAGCATGTTGTAAACATTACAATTGTTTAATTATTCATGAAAAAAGTAAAATTTGTTTAAACTTATTAGAAACTAACAGGGAATGGCACAGGAAATAGGATGCATGCCTCTACATTGCCTTGCAAAAGTATTCACCCCCCTTGGCATTTTTCGTGTTTTTTTGTCTCACAACCTGGAATTAAGATGGATTGTTTGAGGATTTGCATCATTTAATTTACAGAACATGCCCACAACTTTAAAGATTTTTTTATTTTTTTATTGTGAAGCATGCAACAAATAGGACAAAATAACAGAAAAAGTTAATGTGCATAACTATTCACCCCCTGAAGTCAATACTTTGTAGAGCCCCCTTTTGGTGCAATCACAGCTCCAAGTTGCTTTGGATAAGTCTCTATGAGCTTGCCACATCTTACCACTGGGATTTTTGTCCATTCCTCTTTACAAAACTTCTCCAGCTCCTTCAAGTTGGATGGTTTGCACTTGTTAACAGCAATCTTTAAGTCTGACCATAGATTTTCTATTGGATTGAGGTCTGGGCTTTGACTAGGCCATTCCAACACATTTACATGTTTACCCTTAAACCACTCAAGTTTTGCTTTAGCAGTGTGTTTGGGGTCATTGTCCTGCTGGAAGGTGAACCTCCGTCCTAGCCTCAAATCACGCACAGAGTGGTACAGGTTTTGCTCAAGAATATCCCTGTATTTAGCACCATCCATCTTTCCCTTAACTCTGACCAGTTTCCCAGTCCTGGCGGCTGAATGGGGATTGTGTTCTTTGGGTGATGTGATGTGTTGGGTTTGCGACAGACATAGCGTTTTCTTTGATGGCCAGAAAGTTAAATTTTAGTATCATCAGACCAGAGCACCTTCCTCCATACATTTTGGGAATCTCCCACATGCCTTTTCGCAAACTCAAAACGTTCCATTTTGTTTTTTGATGAAAGTAATGGCTTTCTTCTGGCCACTCTGCCATAAAGCCCAACTCTATGTAGCGTACGGCTTATTGTCTTCCTATGTACAGATACTCCAGTCTCTGCTGTGGAACTCTGCAGCTCCTCCAGGGTTACCTAAGGTCTCTGTGCTGCCTCTCTGATTAATGCCCTCCTTGCACGGTCAGTGAGTTTTGGTGGGCGGCCATCTCTTGGCAGGTTTGCTGTTGTGCCATGTTCTTTTCATTTGGTTATGACAGATTTGATGGTGCTAATGGGGATCATTAAAGATTTGGATATTTTTTTATAACCTAACCCTGAACTTGTACTTCTCAACAACATTATGCCTTGCTTGTTTGGAGAGTTCCTTGGTCTTCATGGCAGTGTTTGGTTAGTGGTGCCTCTTGCTTAGGTGTTGCAGCCTCTGGGGCCTTTCAAAAAAGGTGTGTATATGTAATGACAGATCCTGTGACACTTAGATTGCACACAGGTGAACATCATTTCACTAATTATGTGACTTCTGAAGGTCTTCATAACAAAGGTGGTGAATACAAACACACATGCCAATTTTCGGTTTTCTATTTCTAAAAAATAGTTTTATGTATATAATTTTCTCATTTCACTTCACCAAGTTAGGGAGTGAATACTTTTGCAAGGCACTGTATATCTCATTGGCAGACACTTATGACTCATACAGCTATATTGCTGCTTATTGGCTGTCAAGCCCACAAAGACAGTTTATACATTGAAAGCAGTTTATTGTGCCACAGGAGCATAATTTAAAAAAAAAAAGGAACACACTTGTTATCATTATGAAATTCAGATACAACAAATAAAAAGATGACTTCAGTGGTCCTTTAAGTTATTCTTAACAAGTTTGAAAACTCACTACGCATTGTTCTAGCCATTTTTGTCTAAAGTAAACCATTATTATTTAGCACTGATGGTGCAACTTTATCATGTAAATGAGGGTCTCCTGAATAATAATTTGCTGCTTTGATGTGCTAATAAGGAACACAGTGTGCTTGTTTGTTTCTGTGGTGGTTAAAAGGAATATGCCCGATATTATCATGTTACCATGCAGTTAGATTTCCTCCTCTCCCTTATCTCATGCAGTTAGATTTCCTCCCTTATCCAATTCAGTCAGATGCCCTCCCCCTCCCTTATCCCATGCAGTTAGATTCCCTCCCTTATCTCATTCAGTTAGATTCCCTCCCCCTCCCTTATCCCATGCAGTTAGCTTCCCTCCCCCCTCTCTAATCTCATTCAGTTAGATTCCCTCCCCTCGCTAATCAAGATTCTGATCTACAAATGAGCATATGAAAATGTACATTACCATAAATGGCCTGTAAAAACAATGCTGAATATCTTAGGAATTAAAAAGATATGTTGCACTGATCCAGCCCGGTAATTAAGTTTTGCCATAACTATGAAATTCAGCACAGAGCCTATAAGTAGAAGCAACAAAGCAGCACTGCTGAAGTGTTCTGCTTCCTCAGCTCCAACAAAGCGCTTCATTATATTTCTGACTGATCTCCTGAGTATTACTTTTGACATGCAGTACTTCTATTCTCCTGACCTTTTGACTGTGTCCCCAGATTACGAATGTGATCTTTGGATTATCTCTTGCTCATTCTTTGCCCCAGGCCATTATCTGCTACCATTATCTCGGTCAATGGTTCCTAAATATTTTTTTCAAAGAACCATTGCAAAACTGTCTAGGGATTCGGGTTATTGCAGAAGGACTTTTTCAGACAAAATAATATTTCAACCTATTTTGTCACAAATATATTGCTCACTTGTACACAATACAATATAATATACTGCCATATTTCTATTAATTGTTCAGGCAGTTTTATTAAAGTGCCACTGAAGTTTGAAAAAAAAAGTTGTCAGTTATTTTTATTGCATTATTATATTATTAAAATAAATGGATAATGCTACTTACTCAGGAAAAGGTCAGTCTACATCCCAATCCCCAAAACGGCAGTGCCAAAGAGTGCTCCAATTATCAAACAATTGCACTAATTTCACATGCCAGCAAGGTAATGCTTAAGATCCTACAAGCTCGACTCCAACAATATATGGACCTGGAACTACCAGATCTGCAGAAGAAGAGGCACAAGAGATCAGACTGCCAATGTACGCTGGATAATAGAGAAAGCAAGAGAGCACAAAAAACATTTACTTCTGCTTCATCTAAAGCCTTTGACTGTGTGGATCACAACAAAATGTTTCAAATCCTTAAAGAGATGGGAGTACCAGATCATCTCATCCTCCTCCTCAAGAATCTGTATGTGGACCAAGAAGCCACAGTCAGAACCGAACATGGGACAACATAATGGTTCAAGATCAGAAAAGGAGTGAGACAAGGTTGTATATTGTCACCCTATTTATTTAACTTATATGCAGAGTACATCATGTGTAAGGCTGGACTGGAGGAAAGCTGGAATCAATATTGCTGGAAGGAAATCAGTAACCTCAGATATGCCGATGATACTACTCTGATGGCTGAAAGTGAGGAGGAACTAAAGGACCTATTGATGAGGGTGAAATAAGACAGTATAAAAGTTGGCCTGCTGCTCAATGTTAAAATGACCAAGATCATGGCAAACAGCAGTCTCAGTTCCTGGTAAATAGAAAGGGTAGAAGTGGAGTCAGTGACAGATTTTATTTTTCTGGGCTCCAAGATTTCTGCAGATGGTGACTGTGGCCATGAAATTAAAAGATGTTTGGTTCTAGGCAGGAAAGCTATGGCAAGTCTGAACAAGCTAGTAAAAAGTACATTACACTATCAACAAAGGTCCTTATAGTTAGAACTATGATATCCCCAGTAGTAAAATTCGGATGTGAGAGCTGGACCAAAAAAAAAAAAGTCTGAACGCTGAAGAATTGATGCCTTTGAATTGTGGTGTTGGAGACAATGGTTTAGAGTCCCCTGGCCTGCAAGAAATTCAAGCCAATCAGTACAACAGGAAATGAAGCCAAACTATTCACTGGAAGCTTTAAACATGAGGCTCAATCTATAATATTTTGGTCATATCATGAGAAGACAGGTTTCCCTCTGATGCTGGGAACGATTGAAGGCAGAGATGAATAGATGACGTAATTGAAGCAATGAACATGAACTTGATGGAACTCAGAGGGGTAGTGGCAGACAGATGTGTCTGGTGTGCTGCGTTCCATAGGTTCACGGATAGTTGTACTAAACAACAACAACTACTTACTTATTTAGGCTTTCGATTTTCCACTATGGGAGCAGCCATTTTTCTATTAATCCATTAGTAAGTACTCCATTCTGCTGATGCTGCAGTTGCATATTAATATGCAACATAGGCCCGTATGTGCACAGTCCCATGTATTTCACTTGGTCATAGGATGCCATTGGTGATAAAAGGCCATTAGTGACATTAAAAAAGTATGTGACGTACACAGGACAAAGCAGATGTGGATCTGTGTTGCATATTCATTTTCAACTGCAGCATTAACAAGATGGGGGCCTTGTTATCAAATTATGTCCGCTAATAACATAACGGCTGCACCCATAGTGGGAAATTGAAAGCCTAAATTATGATTAAGTATTGTGTTATAAAGTGGAATATTGATTAAACTGGCAACTTTTTTTCAGACTTCAGTGCTCCTTTATTATAGTGCAGTAATTGTCTGTAATCACAAGTGTTCCTCTGACCATTTCAATGAGTCTCATGGAGCTCTGGTGGTCCACAGACTACAGTTTGCGAACTCCAGTCAAGATAATATTACATTATTTCACCACTATTTTTAAAGGGCATGAAAAAAGACATTGATTTTCCTAAAGTCAATTGTTCATGAGAAATTCAATATTAATTGTACTGTATTTTTATGCAAATTAACTGTTCCTGAATACTGTGGAGTTGCTTTGATGTGTAATTAGAATCACAGTATGCTTGTCTATCTCTGGGGTAGCTAAAATATTGACCCTCCCATGTTGCCATTTATTTAAAACCCTTCTGCCATCCATATCAAATACTTTGAGCTGCACGTTAGCATCCTGAGTTGCACATTAGCCACAAAAACAGTGCTGTATTTCTCAGGAGTGATGTGCATAGACTAGTACAGTACAATGTATGGGCAGTTGTCCATGCTCTTTATGAGGAAACCATCTTCTGGTAGTGGTGAGAGCATCCTTTTAAGCCTGGCAAAAGAAAATATTATTATTATTATTATTATTGTTTATATGTAATTCGCCAACATATTCTGTAGCGTTATACATAAGTTAAGTTCCAGCCAACGACAAATTCAAAATGAACACATTGCAAAGAATGGAGGGCCCTGTCTTTGAGCGTGGAATCTGGTGTCCATAGTGCTTTCCCCAAAGCACATTGCAGGATTGAAACTTGCATATTTACAGTCTAAAGGTTAAGGTTTGTGTGTGGTACAGTAGGGAAAGAGAAGCATTGTGCGTGTTAGGATGGAAAGTGATAGGCTTCTTTAAAGAGATGTGTTTTTAGTGAGGTTGAGGTTTTAAAGTATTTGAGGCAGGAGGAGCGAGGCAAGGAGTTCCAGAGAATATGGGCAGCACTAGAAAAGTCCTGAAGGCGGGAGTGAGAGGAGGTGACGAGTGGTAGAAAGAAGAAGGTCATTAGCAGAAGAGAGTGTGTGGTGGAGTATTTGGAGATAAAAGCAGAGATGTATGGGGGTGCACTGTTGTTGAGGGTTTTATAAGTTAGGGTCATGATTTTACATTTTATTCCGGAGGCTAAGGGAAGCCAGTGGAGTGATTGACAAAGAGGTGCTGCCGACACTGAACATTGTGTACGGAAGATGAGTCAGGCAGAAGCATTCATTATGGATTGAAGTGCGGAAAGGCGGGTGGTGGGTAGGCCAGCAAGAAGCAATATTCGAGACGAGAAATGATGAAAGTGTGTATTAGAATCTTAAGGTAGGTAGTGGCGTATTTTGGAAATGTTTTTTAGATGGAGAAGGCAAGATTTTGTTAGTGACTGTATGTGAGGGATGAAAGAGAGGGCAGGGTCCAGTAGAACTCCAAGGCAATGGGCTTGGGAGGTGGGAGTGATGATGGCGTTGTTGACAGTGAGAGTGATGTGAGGAATTGAAGCTGTAGTAGAGGGTGGGAAGATTAAGAGTTTAGTCTTAGACATGTTGAGTTTTAGATGGTGGGCGGACATCCAAGAGGATATGCTAGAGAGGCAGTTGGAGACGTGTGCTAGAAGAGAGGGTGATAGATCTGGTGCTGAGAGGTAGATTTGAGTGTCATCTGCATTGAGATCATACTGAAACCCAAAAGAGTTTATTAGGGTACCAAGTGAGGATGTGTAGATGAAGAAGAGGAAGGGGCCTAGGACTGATCCTTGGGGTACGCCAATAGACAGCGGGTGAGGTGGAGAAGAGGTGCTAGAAGAGCAGATGCTAAATGTTTGATTTTGTAGGTATGATGAGAACCACTAGAGAGCAGTGTCTTGAATGCAGAGGGAGGAGAGGATGTGGAATAGAAGTGGATGATCAACTGTGTCAAAGGCAGCAGAGAGATCCAGAAAAGGTAAAATGGAAATGTGACCTTTTGACTTGGCGGTGAGCAGGTAATTGTTGACTTTTGTGAGAGCTGTCTCAGTGGAGTGTTTGGGCTGGACGCCGGATTGGAAGGTTTCAAGAAGGGAGTTAGAGGAAATAAAACTGGTAAGGTGGTTATAGACGAGCCGCTCCAGCAGTTTAGAAGACAGTCATCATGATGTCAGTAAAACATGGAAGTTAGACGTAATCTGCAATCGGAGGCTACGAATTAATTATTGCCAATAAGTAAGTTTAGCTATAGGGCTCACAATACAAGTGTAAAAATCAATAAAATTAATTAGAGCATCTGTTCTAGTCCATGCAGGTTCCATGATATGTATTAACCGCTTTAGCCCCGGGATGCATTTCACACAAAAAAGCATTAAAAAATATATTTAATTGCATATTTGTGGTTTTGAGACTGTTGTGCAATTAATTCTAATGTCTTTCCATATCTTCCCATATTTTTAAAGGGAACTCGTAAGCTGATTGTGAGTAGTTAATAGAATATGCGGCAGTATTAAGAGTGGTTTTAAATGTGTGTAACTTTGAATATTGGCCAATATAATAGGGCCCTGTATTGTTTGATATATAAATAAATCAGGTAAGCTCCATGCCAATTTAAGGAATAGCAGAAACTTGAGAAAGGGGAGACTTACTGTATATGTTGTTTATTTAGGTGTCTACAATATTGTAATCTTTGATGAAGGTGCTTTACTTATCTCACATGGGATATAATAAATTAATAATACTAATAAATAAAGAATACATTTTTGAATGTTGGTGGTACTGTGCCAGCATCAGCATTCACTTTGGAAGATTTGCTGAACATTTTGCAGTTGGAAGACTTTGATAAGTGATGTTCAATAGAATGACACTGCCTGATAATTATGGGACTTAATTTACATTTCTTATTTCTTATTAAAAAAAAATTAGCTCGGCAAGGTCTGATTTATGCAGCTATTGAAAACTTGTTTCATTTTCTTTTATGACAAGCTGAAAGAGCTTGTGTCAAAGGACGACAAGACATGGAGTTGCGATGAGTTCCTTGTCACATTGTCTTTTTGTGTAATAATTCAATACAACATGCCTGTCCTATCAATATAGCACAGAATTTTGTAAAAAAAAAAAAACCTCTTTATTTTCATGGAACCAACTTCACTTAAAATACACATTAAATGTGTGCGGGGTGTGTGACAATGTATATACATTAAAGGACCACTGCATTGCCCTAACAGGAGCTAGATGTTTTAATTAAGCATTGATCTTTAACAAAATTATTGTTCAATAATTTAGAAAAACATGTCAAAGACAGTAGTTTACCCAGCTTGATATTCTACAAAATCATTTTAAAAGGAACTTTAATCATAATATTTATTATCCATATGTGTTAATAAAAACTGTCCCAGAGAGACCAACTTTGCCTGGAGGATTTACTAAGTGGATGCCATGGAACCAGGAACCAAGAATTTGTGGTGGGTTCAACTGACAGAAGGGAGCCCAACAGTTTCAAAGTGGATTTCTGAAGAGGGAGGGTCAATCTTGAGTCAAGGATCTCTTGAAGATGTTTTGCAGTGAGTTCTGTATGTTCTGTATGTATGTTCCAGAGAGCAGGATACAAGCTGTGCTGGCAAAGAGGAAAATGATTATGGGAGGGAACCCAAAGGAACGGTTGAAGGATTCACTGGAGGAATTAGTGAGGAAGCAGAACTGGTCCTGTTGGTACATAGATCCTCACCTGAATGGCTTGGCTGGCTTTGGTTGTCTCTATGGAAAAGAACCTCAAAGGAAAGGTTGAAGGATTCACTGGAGGAATTGGTGAGGAAGCAGAACTGGTCCTGTTGGTACATAGATCCTCGCCTGAATGGCTTGGCTGGGTTTGGTTGTCTCTATGAAAGAGAACCTCAAAGGAATGGTTAAAGGATTCACTGGAGGAATTGGTGAGGAAGCAGAACTGGTCATGTTGGTACATATATCCTCACCTGAATGCCTTGGCTGGCTTTGGTGGTCTCTATTCTGTGGTCTGGATTTTTTAAGCGGCACAGTCTATGTAGCAGTACTGGGATAGTTACTGATTGATCTCAGAGGTACCCTTTCTTTCACATACTCCTGGACTGGAAAAATATATGGCATGTGGGCAGAGTGAAACAGAAGAAGCTAACAGAAGAAGCTAACCAGAAAAGTGCAACCTTATAGATCTTGCAGCATTGGCAGCTCCAGCTTGATGGGGTAAGAGAAGAATCATGGTTGCAGTTCACAAAGTTTAACCAGATCCAGTACAAGTGTGGGCTGTTTTCTGTTCTATCACAAAGTTGTGGGAGTCATTTTGACTGGGAGGCACAATCAGACGCAAGTTTGTGTCCTTGCAACGGTAAACCAATATAACACACCTCCAACCCATGAAAATAATTTGCTCCTGTGTAAAGATACACTTTTGTCTGACTATTTAGGACTGATAGTCAGTCTGAAAGTCAGTCAGAGTTGCTTCTATCCTTTGGTGACCTAATACGCGGTGGAGGCAATCAGCTCATCTGGATGGGTGCAGGTCACAAGATGATGAAAATATGTTTAATAATGAAAAAAATATATTTTCAAAGTCATTGAATAAAAATGTTATGACAGATCAATGTCTAATTAAAGCACATACCTCCTGTTGTTAAGGTTTTATATTGAGAAGCATATACTTGTCTTTCTATAGGGGTGGATGGTATATTGGATTGGATAACATTAATCAGTTTACAATAATACTCGCTCTGTAAGTAATGCTCTAGTGTCATTACCCGCACTCTACTGTGGGAGTATGGAAACATATATTCCCACTTGTAGGGATTATTAAAAACTAAATTTTAAAACAAGAACGTGTGCATCTGGATCTCCTGGCATTAAGGTGCTAGAAGACTGTCTCATCATTGTCTGAGAACAGTTTTATCTGTGGAAGTAAATCACACACTGCCAGATCTGTGCTTAGGAACATCTTAGGACCTCATGAAAGAACATTAGACAGTGTAAAGCTGGAGCTAGGACAATCTCCGGGTCTGGCTTTGTGTGATGTGTGTAGCTGGTTCTATGTGAGGGTATATGTTGTTCTGTATCTTATTGATCTATCACACTTTTCTATTCTTTTCCAGCCCTATCTTCTTCCTGTTTTGTCCTTAAGCCTTTAACACTCTGTGCAACCTGCCTAACATCTGACAGGGAAAGGCAATTATGGTTATAGGGTGAAGTCTTGCACAAAGTCTGAATAACTGCTAATTTCATGTATTATGCTGGAGACAAAATATATCTGCTGAGAACATAGAGATGAAAAGAAAATGGACTTGTGATTTTCTTTAAGGCAGAGAAACTAGAAAATCTTCTGTAGTCATAATAACTAACAAAGAAATCAGTTTATATTATTACTATTATTATTCTTATAGTTTTCAAGACAGCTACTATGAAGATTAACTGGTAAATTAGTTCATTTTTAGCAGGGTGTTACTATAATGCCTGTTTCTCATTTAGATTAGCTACAACACAGGTCAGACTGTGTACCCCTGGTCACAATCAACAATATTGGGGCCCAATACAAATGTAATAGCCATGGCTCCCCCAACGCAAACCCATTATCCCCATCTCCCGCACCCAGTCATTATGTTAGCCACACATATAGTTGTGCAATATCCTTTTTTTGTCTTATTACATTAATATATTTAGGGATGGACCGAATATCTAACACTTAGGAGCCAGACAGGCTGTCTCTCTGAGCTCTGTTCCTTCCTCCCTGAAAAACAGGCATCTCAGCACATAATATAAATGGCTGCAAGCATGGGCCTCCCCCTTCATTTAGTGAAACTGTGGTAATGGGAGAAAATGTATGTCGCTGAATATCAGTGCAATGTTTGCATTAAGTTAAAACATATCTGAAACCACAAGAACAATACATATTTTAGTGAAGTATTTTTTATTTTTAGTGAAAGACGTGATCAATTAATACATGTACTGATCCGATGTCTGATTTGAAGCTATGCAAGGACCAATGGGAATATGACTTGGAAGACTTGGACAAAAAATAGCATCAAATAAAGGACTGGCCATCATTGCGTGAGCTCCACAACTCTGCCCCAGGATTGTTTCATCAAATAAAGGACTGTTCTTCATTGTGTGAGCTCCACAACTCTGCCCCAGGATTGTGGCATCAAATAAAGGACTAGTCTGTATTGTGTGAGCTCCAGAACGCTGCCCATGATTGTGACATCAAATAAAGGACTACCCTGCATTGTGTGAGCTCCAGAACTCTGCCCCATTATTGTGGCATCACATAAAGAACTGGTCTTCATTGTGTGAGCTCCAGAACTTTGCTCCAGGATTGTGGTATCAATTAAAGGGCTGGTCTGCGTTGTGTGAGCTCCAGAACGTTGCTCCAGGATTGTGGTATCAATTAAAGGGCTGGTCTGCGTTGTGTGAGCTCCAGAACGTTGCTCCAGGATTGTTGTATCAATTTAAGGGCTGGTCTTCATTGTGTGAGCTCCACAACTCTGCCCCAGAATTGTGGCATCAAAGAAAGGGCTGGTCTGCATTGTGTGAGCTCCAGAACTTTGCCCCATGATTGTGGCATCAAATAAAGGGCTGGTCTGCGTTGTGTGAGCTCCAGAACTTTGCTCCACGATTGTGGTATCAATTAAAGGGCTGGTCTTCATTGTGTGAGCTCCAGAACTGTGCTCCTGGATTGTAGTATCAAGTTAAGGGCTGGTCTTCATTGTGTGAGCTCCACAACTCTGCCCCAGAATTGTGGCATCAAATAAAGGTCTGGTCTGCATTGTGTGAGGATTGTGGTCTTCATTGTGTGAGCTCCACAACTCTGCCCCAGAATTGTGGCATCAAAGAAAGGGCTGGTCTGCATTGTGCAAGCTCCAGAACTTTGCCCCATGATTGTGGCATCAAATAAAGGGCTGATCTGCGTTGTGTGAGCTCCAGAACTTTGCTCCACGATTGTGGTATCAATTAAAGGGCTGGTCTTCTTTGTGTGAGCTCCAGGACTGTGCTCCAGGATTGTAGTATCAATTTAAGGGCTGGTCTGCGTTGTGTGAGCTCCAGAACGTTGCTCCAGGATTGTTGTATCAATTTAAGGGCTGGTCTTCATTGTGTGAGCTCCACAACTCTGCCCCAGAATTGTGGCATCAAAGAAAGGGCTGGTCTGCATTGTGTGAGCTCCAGAACTTTGCCCCATGATTGTGGCATCAAATAAAGGGCTGGTCTGCGTTGTGTGAGCTCCAGAACTTTGCTCCACGATTGTGGTATCAATTAAAGGGCTGGTCTTCATTGTGTGAGCTCCAGAACTGTGCTCCTGGATTGTAGTATCAAGTTAAGGGCTGGTCTTCATTGTGTGAGCTCCACAACTCTGCCCCAGAATTGTGGCATCAAATAAAGGTCTGGTCTGCATTGTGTGAGGATTGTGGTCTTCATTGTGTGAGCTCCACAACTCTGCCCCAGAATTGTGGCATCAAAGAAAGGGCTGGTCTGCATTGTGCAAGCTCCAGAACTTTGCCCCATGATTGTGGCATCAAATAAAGGGCTGGTCTGCGTTGTGTGAGCTCCAGAACTTTGCTCCACGATTGTGGTATCAATTAAAGGGCTGGTCTTCTTTGTGTGAGCTCCAGGACTGTGCTCCAGGATTGTAGTATCAATTTAAGGGCTGGTCTTCATTGTGTGAGCCCTACAACTCTGCCCCAGGATTGTGGCATCAAATAAAGGACTACTCTACATTGTGTGAGCTCCACAACTCGGCCCCGTTATTGTGGCATCAAATAAAGAGCGGGTCTTCATTGTGTGAGCTCCAGAACTCTGCTCCAGGATTGTCGTTTCAATTTAAGGGCTGGTCTTCCTTGTGTGAGCTCCACAACTCTGCCTCATGATTGTGGCATTGAATAAAGGTCTGGTCTGCATTGTGTGCGGATTGTTGTATCCATTTAAGGGCTGCTCTGCATTGTTTGAGCTCCAGAACTCTGCCCCATGATTGTGGCATCAAATAAAGGGCTGGTCTGCGTTGTGTGAGCTCCAGAACTTTGCTCCAGGATTGTGGTATCAATTAAAGGGCTGGTCTTCTTTGTTTGAGCTCCAGAACTCTGCTCCAAGATTGTTGTATCAATTTAAGGGCTAATCATCATTGTGTGAGCTCCAGAACTCTGCCCCAGGATTGTGGCATCATATAAAGGTCTGGTCTGCATTGTGTGGGTATTGTTGTATCAATTTAAGGGCTGGTCTTCATTGTGTGAGCTCCACAACTCTGCCCCAGAATTGTGGCATCAAATAAAGGGCTGGTCTGCATTGTGTGAGCTCCAGAACTCTGCTCCAGGATTGTAGTATCAAATAAAGGACTACTCTGCATTGTGTGAGCTCCACAACTCGGCCCCATTATTGTGGCATCAAATAAAGAGCAGATCTTCATTGTGTTAGCTCCAGAACTCTGCTCCAGGATTGTCGTATCAATTTAAGGGCTGGTCTTCCTTGTGTGAGCTCCACAACTCTGCCTCATGATTGTGGCATCGAATAAAGGTCTGGTCTGCATTGTGTGAGGATTGTTGTATCAATTTAAGGGCTGGTCTGCATTGTGTGAGCTCCAGAACTCTGCCCTATGATTGTGGCATCAAATAAAGGGCTGGTTTGCGTTGTGTGAGCTCCAGAACTTTGCTCCAGGATTGTGGTATCAATTAAAGGGCTGGTCTTCTTTGTTTGAGCTCCAGAACTCTGCTCCAAGATTGTTGTATCAATTTAAGGGCTAATCATCATTGTGTGAGCTCCAGAACTCTGCCCCAGAATTTTGGCATCAAACAAAGGGCTGGTCTGCATTGTGTGAGCTCCAGAACTCTGCTCCAGGATTGTAGTATCAATTTAAGGGCTAATCATCATTGTGTGAGCTCCAGAACTCTGCCCAGAATTGTGGCATCAAATAAAGGGCTGGTCTTAATTGTCTGAGCTCCAGAACTCTGCTCCAGGATTGTAGTATCAATTTAAGGGTTAATCATCATTGTGTGAGCTCCAGAACTCTGCCCCAGGATTGTGGCATCAAATAAAGGGCTGGTCGGCATTGTGTGAGCTCCAAAACTCTGCCCCATGACTGTGGCATCAAATAAAGGACTGGTCTTCATTGTGTGAGCTCCACAACTCTGCCCTGGGATTGTGGCATCAAATAAAGGACTGGTCTGCATTGTGTTAGCTCCAGAACTCTGCCCCAGGATTGTGGCATCAAATAAAGGACTGGTCTTTATTGTGTGAGTTCCAGAACTCTGCCCAAGGATTGTGGCATAAAATAAAGGACTGGTCTTTATTGTGTGAGTTCCAGAACTCTGCCCCAGGATTGTGGCATCAATTAAAGGGCTGGTCTTCATTGTGTGCGCTCCAGAACTCTTCCCTAGGATTGTGGCATCAAATAAAGGGCTGGTCTACATTGTGTAGACTCTCTGTCTACCCAACTGCCTCTCACACTCTTAAGTTTTCCAAATCCCTCAGAAAGCTCATCTATTCAGGCAGGCTTACAACAATGAACCCCAACGTCATCTAAATATTCATCTTCTTTTTATGGATCATTCTACCAAACATCAAGCTGCTTAACTACCTTTATTTTCACAAACCCTATAGAGATGCTTATCTCTTCATATATTGTACAATGATTACACTAAGCATTTTTTTCTTCATAATTGTAGTAACTCTGTAGTAGTTAATTTAATTTCCTGTTTATGATTCAGTGCAAGGCAGAGATTCATCTGAGGACACCATGGATGAAATAAAAACAAATGCTATTTATTTTGGAAGCTATTTATTCCTCGAATGAAACGGAATGATGAAAGCAAATATGATGTTCCGTGAACGTCATAAGACCCTTGTGACTTCCATTAAAAGACAATTCTTCCAGAAAGATGCCAGCTTGGTGATTTGTACAACATAACAATGCAGTCACACTCAGGATAATTCATTAAATTCTGAAGTGGCCATTGCAACAGTTCCGTCCAAGTCAATGGGAGATTTTAAGTAAAAATAGCCTTAAGGGAGTTTAATGAATTATCTTTGCTGTAGTTATGTTGTAAATTGGCTGCACGCCCAGGGTTATTTAAAAGAGTCACACAATGGTACTCAGATGAAATATGAATTGTGAATCTGTATCCTGAGTGGACCATCACAAATAATCAGCATTGTTTAGTTTAAAGTCTCACTTAGAAAGTGTAACTGTATTAATGCAGCAATATTGTATATTCTGCTACCCTTATTAATGGGACACAAATTTGCATTATGGAAATTAAAATCATATTTTAAGCATCTATCTATCTGTCTGTCTGTCTGTCTGTCTGTCTGTCTGTCTGTCTGTCTGTCTATTTATTTATTGAGGGGGGAGCATTACAATTTACGAATCTCATTTAAATAAAGCATACACTTCTTGAAGCCTTTTTCCATTTTACAAACTGGTCCTATTAGTTCAACTAATCAGCATCTACACAAAGGTACTGTAAATAGCTGGAATAACTAATTGTAATCTTAGACAATTCTCTAAATTCTTGCCTAATCAATCACACATTCCTTTTCTTTTCAGTTTTCCACTCTGTATATTTTCTCAGCAAAGTATAATTATTTTTTTCGGAAAGTAAAGAACATACAAATAGAGTTTGTGATCTTGTGTTTTTGTCCATCAGGATTTAGCAAATTGTATATGACAAGGACAAGCTAAATGCACAAGGCAGTTAGTACATTCCAAAGGTAGAGGATATATATATATGATTAGTGGCAAAAGCAGGACTCGGCAAATGCAATTAAACTAGGAAATATGTATGTTACAGAAATATCCCATCTCTTGTTCACCAATCACAGCCATGCATCCACAGGAATCTTGTTCCAATAAAGACTTTTGTTGCGTGGCAGATATTCATTATATTATATTAGTACTGTATCCATGTATTTGGGCTTGAGTGCAGACATCACTGTGGCCAAAATATTACAAGCACAGTTTAAGTTGGAAAACTGTGTAAGTAGAATAATGCATAAATGTGGTGTATTTATGTATAATAGTATACTTCTTCTGGATCACTACCTTGTAATGGCGAAGGTGCTTGTGTACTACAATGAAGCTGTGAGAAAACCTTATGGATATGCATTAGTAGAACCACAGATGTGCCTATTTTCTGTCTATAGAATATATTCTGAGCTTCAAATGAATCAGTGTAAGTGGAAAACAATGTCAGGAACATAGCAACCTATTGAAATTAAATTAAAAGACATTTGCTTCTCGTGAAGAAAGTAATGGCAAGTCTGGACAAGCTAGTAAACATTAAAGATATATCACTATCAACAAAGATTCGCATAGTTAGAAATATGGTATTTCCAGTAGTAACATAAGGATATGAGAGCTGAAACATAAAGGAAGTATGAGCGCTGTAGATTTGACACCTTTGAATCGTGGTGTTGGCTAAATTTGCTTTGAGTCCCTTGGACTGTAAGAATATCCAATAAATCAGTACTACAGGAAATCAATGAAATGTAAGTTAGCGAGTTTTCAGTCTTGTAAGGTGCTCTGGGAAAGCACTTTACATACCAGATTCTAAGCTCAAGAACAGGGCCCTCTATTCGTTTGCACTAATGGTATTAACATGTATAATACTTATTGGGGTATTACCTAAACCACATAACTAGCTTCACATTCAACCTGTGCTTCCTCAGAGGTTGAGATCACCGTACATCTTGGACTCAGGTTTGGTTGAAAAAAGTTGAGAGCCACTATCTACAAGGCAAGGAACAGCATATCTTGGGAGAACTTTACCAGTGAAAGAGTTATTATAGCGCCCGGCTGGTTCAATTCCTTTTGTATTACTCACTCATATTGACTTAAAAGGCACACACTCACGGGCCCTCATGCACTTGCACACATACACACTCAGCTTGTGCCTCCTCCTCAATATGTATAGGCATCATATTGTCTCTGTTGCCATCCATGTTCTGCTCAGACATCTCTGCCATCACACTTCCTTCCTGTAGACATTTGCTATTTATTACAGATACATAAAACAAAATTATCCTACAATTATTCCTAATACAAGAAGTGGATAATTTCAGCTGATTATTCTGCACTGGGTTGTCAATTTGTCTAAAAATAAAGACAGAATAATAACTTAGGCTGCCTCACCTGAGGCTAACTTCTGTACCGTGATGCACTGTCTGTGTTGCTATGGAAATAAGCCACTAAAATATGTGTCTTTGTTAAAATGGCTCCCCATCAAATTATAATGCTGCATGATCTGTGGTGAAAACATGTGGGGAGAATGAAATGTAGTATGTTATGGATTAAACCAGCAAAATACCCATAATACTATGTTGTACGCCTTGTTTATAGCTACATTGAAATCAGGATTTTCTAACTTTTTTTACCTTTTATTGGAAAATTCACATTCAAATGTAATATTTAAAAACAAGGATCACAACTCTGCAATTCCTTATTTTAACTTCGACTCACATGGTCAGGAAGTCAGCCAATCAAGGCAATAAGTGAAAACGCCCTGGGATTTTCTTCTTGTGATGACACATCGCTTCTCCATTAGGGAGAGCTGTCCCACGTGTGGTTGCCTGAACAAATAATGTAATTAGGGATGGAGAGGGATGCTAGGTGAGGAAAAAGCTGAGGTAACATGAAAAAGTATAAGTCAACTGAAAAGTAAGTTATCAAGCTTTTGGAAATATTTTACTACAAGTATATTTGTTATGTACATGAATATGTGTTTAATTGTTGTTAAGACGTTCAGTCATGTCTGACTCTCCATTTCACCCTATGGAACGCAGGACAACAGGCACATCTTGTGTCTGGGTGTGCTAATCCATAAGGTTTTCATGTCAAAGATACTGGAGTGGGTTGCCAGTTCCTTTTCCAGTGGACCGTGATATGTCTAACCTCTGTGCTATGACCTGAACATCTTGGGTGACCCTACATGGTATAGTTCACAGCTTCATTGAGGTTCACAAGTCCCTTCACCATGACAAGGTAGCGACACAGAAGGGGATGTCTATAAATACATTGTATTTAAACATTATTTAGCATTGGTTTTTAACTTACACTGATAGCATTGAAAATAATTAATAGTATAAGAAAGGGATTTGCTGTAACATTGTGATACTCTAAGCTAGTTCAAGATTGGTTTAGCTGCTCTGCAGGAAATTTGTCACCCCCCACACCTTTGAAATTAGCTAAGGAAAGATCTAAGATTTTTATAACCAGACAATGCTTTGTGATCACATATATAGTTGTCAGTGTTGGGGACGTTTGCGATGTTGGTAACGCACTTGCGTCCGTCACAAAGCAAGACGAGTCGTTGACGCACGCGGAACTTAGGCTGCAATGAGCGTGGAAGGCACTGCAAGCCTCGTGAAGAGAGGCGAGCAGTTCAGGCATGCAGGACATAGGCTGCAATGAGCGGCAAAGGCACTCGAGCCTCGCAAAGTGAGGCGCACAGTTGGGCACGCGGTACTTGGGCTGCGAGGCCCACACGACTTTAAAACAGCCTAGACATGAGCCACACGTGAATAAGGCTTCTCATCTCGAGGCCCGCACGACTTTCAAACAGCCTACACATGAGCTCAAAAAGCAGATGATCGCAATAGCCGCTGGAAAATGTTGCACTTTGCCACTGAACGCAAGACACACAGTTTACTCATTTAATGGCCGAAATTGCTTCAATCTCGTAACTCGAAAGACACCCAAAAACACCCAAATAATAAAAAAACAATAATAACACACTCACACACAGCATAGCAGGAGAGCCAGGAAGCCGGTGGGTGAGGTTGCAAGCAAGTTTGAGCACTATTTGGCGGTTTTCATCGATCGGAAATCGGCTAAGCAAGGAAAAATATTGTGGCCAAAAAAACATAAAAATTCTGAAACAGGATGAAAACGAGGCTTTACAACACCAGGCACGCAGAACTTAGAATATACACAACGACGGAAACAGTAACACTTACACGAACAACACCAGGCACGTAGGACTTTGAAAATAAAACCACTGAGGACCAAAAGCCTCACATTGTATGCTAACCAGCATTGCTAGCCTAATTTTTGACAGGCAATTTCCTAGTAAAAATTATGTTTTCCAGACTTTAGGCCATGGGCCATAAGTATTGAAAATTGACGTGAAATAGCGAGATTAGCCAACAGATTATTATATAGTACCTGGATACAACTTTTCCCTTTTCTAATGTAAAAGCATACTATTGATAGCACTGCAGTAACCATGTTTCTTTCGGCTTGGTTTTGTGAATGAAGATTTAAGAGGGATGTCCACATCTGCGGGCTCTTTGGTGGCCGAGGAGGCCAATGCAGACAGGCAGACTTGACCACAGTGGTTGCAAGGGAAAGCTGACAGATTTGTCCTCCATCTCCTTTTGTCCTCAAGACAAGCCCTGCTTGCTTTTGAAAGAGGAGACAAGCTGGTAAATGGTACTACTCTAGGCCTTGCGGTCTGAAGCTAAAGCTGTCCATCAATGATGGTCAATGTGACATTAAAAGATTGTTTCATCGAGTCCTTGTACCTCTTCTTCGGTCCTCCTCTGTCACGATTACCAGTAGTAAGCTCACCATTTAGTACAATATTTGGAAGTAAATCATCCTCCATCCTAGAGATGTGTAACCATGTTTGGAAGAGAGAAACTCATGTTCTGGAAAGTAACTGTTGATTCTTCATGGTGCAATGTTTGTTCCAACAAAACATGTATTTTTCCCCATTAATACCTGGAACCATGTTAAGTAGGTCATTTTCATTGCTCAGTAGGAGGTGTTGTGCTCTGATCAAGCTTGATCTGTAGAGTTTGGTTGTGCAAAATGCCTTTGAAGACTATCATGCGGAACAAAGGTGGGATTCGTTAATATAAGTTTCTAGCGACTTGCCCGTCAAAAAATGACGGCAATAAGATTGTAAGGCAGGTAATGTTGTTTACGTGCAAAATTTTGTTGGTGTTTTAAGATCCTTCAGCGTTCATTGCGAGCCTCGCGCTGAGTGCCTTCAGCCCTCAATAATAATGCACACTCTTATCTCTGCTGTTGTATCTAAATACTAAATACTCTTTTCCAACCGTCCTCTTCACTCTGCTAATGACATTCTTTTTTCCTCCTCTCTCATCACCTCCTCGCATTCTCGCCTTCAGGACTTTTCTTGTTCTGCCCCTATTCTATGGAACTCATTGGCTCGCTTCACTAGACTATCCTGACTCACATTCTTCAAAACCTCACTAAAAACTCATCTATTTAAAGAAGCTCATCACCTTCGGTTGTAATTTACGCAATATATTGTATCTCACCTTTCTATACCTCACCCATACCGTGTCGACTGTAGTGCAAGTTTTCAATCTTATTAGGAGCTTTAGAGAAGCACTTTGCTTGACTTTAAACTCAATAATAGGACCCTCCATTCTTTCGTAATTTGTTTTTGACTTGTATCTACCCAGCACATTACAAATAAAGGTTAATAGTAATAATAATAATAATAATATAGATCAAGATTTTTATTCTGCTGGGTTTTGGGATTTGCTGGCAGCTCCAGTTGGCTGCTGTCAGAGGGAATCCTGAAGACTAAGTAGCAGAGCTCCAGCTCTGGTCTGGCTCTTTCTGTTCTGTCACAGTATCCTAGCAAGAGTACCTTCATTTAAAAGAGCATTATTTTCTTCCTTCTAGTGAGAGTACATTGTAATTTTTAGAAAGATGAGATAAGAGGCTCTTTTATGATCCTACCTCCTCATACACAATCCAGTTGTCTGGTAAAGAAATGATATAGTGTATATTCCAACTCCTCTCTCTGCAAATCAACCACTGGACCTTTGCAGTCACTCTGATTATAGACTCAATTTCAATATGTCAATGGCAACAACAAAACTCACAAAAAATAAAATGGCAGCCCCCTATGTACTTAAAAGGCCATTGTAGTTTTGTTATTTAAACATACCATTTAAAGAGCTACACATGAATAAGGATATTTTTTTTTAAAACGCAAAAAATAATGCAACCTCTGGTTATACTGCTTAACATACATTGCAATGATTCATTCTATATACACACAACTTTATTTTGTTTAAAACATGGTTTCCACACCCCCAGAAGTGCTTACATAGGCACCTGGTACCTACCAATAGAAACACTGCATTCAGGTATGTTTTTATTCCTATAATAACCTTCAAGCAGACAGCAGCACAGTACATAAATCCACATAGCAATGTCTGAGCTCCTCCTTACTTGCTTGTGCAGGAGAAAACAAGACTATACATCCCGGGATGCTTTGCAGAGACTGACTTCCCAGATATAAGAACAATGTGATAGTATGTTAAAGCCTGTGATTGGCCAAAACGAAGTATGTATTGTATGCAAGTTTAGCCGGGTTTTTCAAAGGACATTCCTTCTCAAATTAACTGCCAGAAAGCTGAAGAAACTTGCAAATGTCAGGGTACGGTTTGTAATGTTTATTTTTGGATTCTTCATGCAAAAAAAAAGTTTTCATACACTACTGATTCTCTTCTATCAGATGCATTCACAATCCAGGAAAGTTAAATATGCCTTTAATAGGTTAGTTCTATGGACATGATAACCCACTCTGAGAGCAACCTCTTTTAGCCACTTGTGCCCTACACAGGTAGGAATATCCTGTAGTATATCAGTCTGGTCTCACCCAATAGAGTAACTCAACCCCGAAATACCAGGCAATTCTAACCAGAATAGGAGCAACAACAAACCCCAGATGAATGTTTCAGCCTCTGCGGGCTTTTTAAGTAAGATGTAGCTAAACTCCCTAAGGTACAGTGAGCAAGGAGTCCACGTCTGGAGCCCCCTATCACCCTTAGGGAGACTAAGCCCTAAGGTAATTTGAATAAGCAACAACAAATCTAGGAATAAAAAATAAAATAAAATCTTGTTACTGTGAACATTGTGTCTATTTCTGAAAACATTTTGTCCATTATCAAGGTTAATTATTTAAAATACCACATTGAAAAACACTGTAGTAAGGCAAACCAGACAAGCACAAACTTTTTACATACATGTTTAATGTGAAGGAACACACATTGAAGAGTTTAAAGCAGCAGTTTTAGGTGAAGAATAATTATTTAGCATGTAATGTAACCAATGTAACACTGATTTATTTTACGTGATTATATTCACGTGTTAAAGTTGTATTCTCCGTCAATATATTTTTTAAAGTTTATTCGATATCTAGGCTCTTGAAAACAGGTATCCTACGTATGTGAACCAAACTGCAATTTAAACTATTAATCAACGTGCTGCAAGTGATAATCATAAATTGCAGATTTGTCACACATCACAGATCTGTTCACGGGCACAATAGTCACAGGATCAAGGTTCTACAGCAAAAGTCTCCAAGGTAACTGGAAAATCATTATATGGGCCAGAAAAGAAAGAGGAAAACATTGTCAATGTCTCAGCACAATCAAAGAAAATACATTTCAATAAACTAAAGTGACACAAAGTTTAGACATTGTAAAAATATGTACACATAGAGGCTTTTGTTCAGCCGAATTTATAAAAAGAAATCAATGGAAATGTAATAGACATTTCAACAAATATTTTCATATTCAATTGTTGGTTTGGTTCGTGTTGTTAGAGCTAAAGGGATTCTTTAACTCTTCAATAAATACATACTAATGAGTAAATAATGTTTTTTGCAAATTTACATACTTATTATAACTGAGTTGCAGCCATGAATCCTATAGCTTATTTTGTATACAACTAGCCAGCAATGGATCATGTAGCTTCTTTTTGCATACAGCTAGCCAGCAATGGGTCATGTAGCTTCCTTTTGCATGCAACTAGCCAGCAATGGATCATGTAGTTTCTTTTTGCATGCAACTAGCCATCAATGGATCATATAGCTTATGTTTGCATACAGCTAGCCAGCAATGGATCATGTAGCTTCTTTTTGCATACAACTAGCCATCAATGGATCATGTAGCTTCTTTTTGCATACAACTAGCCAGCAATGGATCATGTAGCTTCTTTTTGCATACAACTAGCCATCAATGGATCATGTAGATTCTTTTTGCATACAACTAGCCAGCAATGGATCATGTGGCTTTTTTTGCATACAACTAGCCAGCAATGGATCATGTAGCTTCTTTTTGCATGCAACTAGCCATCAATGGATCATATAGCTTATGTTTGCATACAGCTAGCCAGCAATGGATCATGTAGCTTCTTTTTGCATACAACTAGCCATCAATGGATCATGTAGCTTTTTTTTGCATACAACTAGCCAGCAATGGATCATGTGGCTTTTTTTGCATACAACTAGCCAGCGATGGATCATGTAGCTTCTTTTTGCATACAACTAGCCAGCAATGGATCATGTAGCTTTGTTTTGCATACAACTACCTTGTTGTGGTAAAGGGGCTTGTATACTTTAATGAAGCTGTGAGCTATACCATTTAAGGTGACCCAAGATGGACAGGTTCTGGCAGAGAGGATAGACAAATCATGGTCCACTGGAGAAGGAAACTGCAACCCACTCCAGTAACGTTGCTAAGAAAACTTTATGGATAGGCACCGCCAGTGACATAACAATATGGCACCAAAAGATGTGCCCCTAAGGTCAGAATGTGCCTACCACATTATAGAGGGACAGCAGAGAGCAAGTAGCACCAGATCTAATTAAGTGGTTGGGCCAAGGCCAAGTTGCGGAAATCTCTGGAGCGGAAAGGAAAGTCCTCTGCTGCTATCCTCGGGAATTCTGCATTCAGTTGGACACATATTTCCCTATCTCCACTACCTTTCACTTTCCCTCTTTCCTGGGCTACTTTCCAAGCCTCATCAGATGGCCAGTTTGCCTTCTTAGTTTTCTTTCTTTTGGGGATATTCTTTGTTGCTGTCCTGGATAATGCTGCAAACTTATGTTCAAAGATCTTCAGGCAATCTATATTCATTGTCTAGTCCCTTAAATCCATTCTTTACTTCCACTGCATATTCACAAGGCATATTATTTATTACGTATTTACTTGGTCTGATGATGTTTCCTCTTTTCTTCAATTTAATTCTGAAGTTTGCAATAAGAAGCTCATGGTCTGAGCCGCAGTCAGCTCCTGGTCTTGTTTTTGCTGACTGTCAGAGCTCCTCCATCTTTGGCTACAACGTATATAGTCAATCTGATTTCTATGTTGTCCATTTGGTGATGTCCATGTGTAGAGTCATCTCGGAGGCTGTTGGAAGAGGGTGTTTGCCAGTTGTTCCAGGTGTCTTTTGGTTCCCTAATTTAGCATGCCAATCTCCTATGATGATAATAACATATTTTCTGGTGTTATGTGTATGACGTGTTGAATATCTTCATACAACTGGACAACTTAATCTTCTTCAGCATCCATGGTTGGAGCATAGACTTGGATCACTGTGATATTAAATGGCTTGCCTTGAATTTGATTTGAAATCATTCTGTCATTGTTTGAGTTGTAACCGAGCACTGCTTTGGCCATCCTTTCATTGACTATAAGGACTACTCCATTTCTTCTGTGGGACTCTTGACCACAGTAGGAGATCTGGTGGTTGTCTGATGTGAAATGTCTCATTTTAGTCACTTTATGTTCACTAATTCTCAGGATTACAATGTTTTTTTTTGTCATCTCATCCTTGACCACATCTATGTTTGCCTTGGTTCATAGTTCTAACATTCCAGGTCCCTATGCTGTAGCTTCTCTTTGCGTACAATAGGTAAGCAATGAATTGTGTAGCATCTTTTGCATATAGCTAGCCAGCAATGGATCATACAACTTTTCTTAGCAGTTTGGCTTACTCAACAGTGGTGCTCAGTAAACAGAGGCTGAACAAATAGATGGCTATTTATTGTCTTGTACTAAGCAATATGTAAGTTTAGAGCCATAAATAGCAGTCTCTGAATTTTACTTCTCCTGGTTCTCTTCTTCTCTCTTTTTGTACCATCTTCCACTCTTTTTTTCTTGCTTTCTTAGAGCTCTTATCACCTATTGTCATTGGTTGTATTATGGGTGCCTATGGGTATTTTAAGGTTGTGACCCTATGAAACAATTAGCATCACCACTATAATACAGTTGTATACACTAAAGCATTCCTCTGATCTTCACTCACTGTCACTCACATTGGGATTTGAAACCATGAGAAGTGCATATTCCCTTTTAAAATAAACAGAACAATCTAACTAGTGCTATGTCAATTAAACAAATGTAATAGTATATATGTAGATATGGATTACATGTATGTTTCCCTGGTGGTCCAGTGGTTAGGATTTTGTGCATTCACTACTGCAACCTGGGTTTGATTCTAGTGAGAGAACCAATAGGTCACAACACATAAAGCCAAGCAGGGTTGGGCCTGGTCAGTACTTTGATGGATGACCACCTTGGAATAGCTGGAGTTGTGTGCTGTGGCCAACTGGAGAAGTAACTGGCAACCCACTCCAGTATCTCTGCCATGAATACCAAGTGGATCAGCATGACCATGGACATAAATATGTTCCTGGTGTGTTGTGGTCCATGTGGTCATTGCGCGTTGGACACAACTGAATGATGCAATAATAATTATTTACATTTCGGCTGTTGAAAATAATTATATTTTTTTGTGTGTATATAAAATTCACAATTTAATTATAGGCATTATTACCATGTATTGGAAAATATTTATAATCTGGATATTACCCTAAATGTCCTTTTATAGAATCACATTAATTATGATTTTTACTAATTAATAAACAATTATTTCTCAAATCACAGTAATATTTATAACGGTAAAGCACTTAGCACTGTATATATCTTTGTAGCACTTTTCTCCCTTTTGGAGGTTTATATAAATCATTTACAATACATAGCTACTCTGACTTGCTTAACCCTGCAATATTGGTGCTAACTCAATAAGCCTATATTATGAATCCTGGATACATTACTGCAGTATCCTGGCTGCTTAAATATCCCATACTCTTTACCTATACACAGGCATGGCCAGATTACCCGTTAGGCAAACTAGGCAACCACCCAGGGGTACTTCCATGTGAGGGGCGCACATTTTTTAGCTTAAAACCCTGTAAAAATACTTTTTTTGGCTTGAAAACAAAATACTGCAGACATAAGAAAATATAAGTAATATGACCCACCAGCAAATGCACTTAATAAAAATTGTATATATTGGTGTGTGTATGAGTAGCTATGTTGTTAAAATGGCTGTCATGGGGAAATGCTTGTGATTTGCTCATACAGCAAGAGAGAGATATACATGCACAGAAAAGGGAAAAATTGGTGCGTGCATACCTTGCGCATGCACTCACAGAAGCTCCCCCACTTCACTGCTTAGGGGCTCCAAAAAGGTAGATCCAGCCTGTTCACAGGCTGAGGACTTACAATTTTTCTTCTGGTTACACAGCTTCCTCTAATCCTCCTTGGGGCAAGAAACAGGAGTACAAAAAAGTTAAAATGGCTCAGAGTTTAACAAAATGAAACCAGCTGGAGATAGTTGTCTAGAACCTAACTGTTGGTGTGACATTGAGGTTATCCCGGTTACTAGACATTCCTGTTTGATCACTTTTCCCTCATTGATTCCAACTAAGAGCTTTTCAGTGGTTTAACATGATGATGGAAAAATGTTTTAGAAGTAGAAATACTTTTTAGTTTTATATTCTCTTATATTTTACATGGGGCAGACATGCATTTTTCCCCTTATCTGGTTTATCACCTTGGAGGGACAAGTAAAACAGTGGGCCCTAAAGAAACTTAAAAAACTACACTTAAACATTTGCAAGATATTTTTAGTATGTAAAACATAATACACCCTTATTTTTATATACTTTTATGCTGCTACAAAGTTTTCCATTTTGACTTCAGCAGATCAGCTTCCCAAGGTGGGAGGAGACTTTGAACACACAAGACTTGTCTGTCAGCACCATGAGAAACCAAGCTGAGAAATTAACAGCCAACAGCACAGAAAGCAAGATAAAGCCAGGAAATAATGATTGCATATAAAAATATCTAAATATAAAGGTTGTGATTATTTTATTTTTTTGCTTCTTAAAAACATTTTGTCCATTATCCACTTTGATTATTAGAAAAACACAATATTTAAAAAACGGAATATAGATTGTATTGTTTTAACTTTTTACAAGGATGTTGGCTGTAGACAAGACTACATAATCTAAATATGACACTTCATTGGTACTTTAAAAGGACATATTGTTTTTTTATGGCTGACTTGTAACTAAGAAAAGTTGCTTGTACCTACAACAATGGGTGCAGTAAGTTGGTGAAGATGTACTTTGTTGGGTTTGACCTGGCGTTGGAGTGGATTAGAGTCGGTGCTATCTGTGACATGGACTTTTTTTTAGAAAGGCAGTAGGGTTAATAAATTGGAGATATATTTTACAAAGTTTGTCTCAGAATTTGGGACTAATCTCCTAGATATTGAAAAATGTATATGGGATGTGTTGTGGGATTTCAAAGAATATTTTTAAGACCCCTTTAGTGAAACTTGTATAAATTATTATCTTTTTATCTTTAGATTACTTTGAACGGGCAAACATTTTACATAATTACATAGTAATTGAGGATGAAAAATGACTTTTAGTCCATCAAGTTTTTTTAGATTTCCTCTGATCTGCAATATGATATCATTTATAATTGATCCAGAAGAAGCAAACAAAAAAACAAACAGTGATACATTCTGCCACAATGCTAGTAGAGATTCTATATTGTCCAACTGGCATCATATTCAGGCATTGAAGGAGAATATATTTGGGTAAAAGTATTTAAGAGAATTTTAAGGGTTTGAAATTTTGTGGGAAGTCTTGTAATTCTTATTAGGTTGTTTTTGACTTTATTAATTAATTGAAGCCCAAGAAGGAGATCTGGATTGTATTCATAATTTTAGGACTATCTCAAAAGGGATTGTGAATTAACAGGGATTGCTGGACTGGCAGATGTAATGGAGTGTCCAGCCGATTAGGCATCTACTCCAGAAAAAGGGTGGATTTCAGTCAGCACCACACCAGCAGCTGTCTAAAATGTAACTCCTCAGCCTCTACTCATCACTTTACACTTACTGCTGACAATGTCATCATCACTCCTACCACCCAGGCCCGGTGTCTGGGGGTCTACTGGACTCCCCTCTCTTTCATTCCTCATATACAATCAAACACAAAATCTTACGTTGAGGCTTGCAAATAATGTATTCTACTGTATGTGGTTGAAGTTATTTCCAGTAGCCAACTATGGCAAAGGTTTCTACTCTTGTTTGTTAATGTTATTGCTCTCTTACATAATAATGTTTCCATCTAATAGCTTGTAAAATATTGCAGAGTTATTTCTATAGTGCTGGTCACTAATTGCCCATCCTCAATCTTTGGCTACTGTTTCAAAACGTTCACCTGGTGTCACCTTGCCCAGCATAGACTTTAAGGGACTCACTTTTTTACTTTTATTTTGCTTGCCTCTATAGTAGTCCATTTTCAGTGTCTCTGCCTGCTTCATTCCCATTTGCACTAAGTTGGTCACAGTCTGTTGCAATGCTTACTAGTTAGGGCTAGGAATCATCCCTTATTGCTCAATTCAGTGCAAATAGACACGAGGCACTGAAGGCCAGGTATTATACACTATTTAGACCAGGGGTCACCAAACTCGGTACTGGAGGGCCGCACCCAGGCCTGGATTTGAGGATTTCCTTTCTGTGCACAGGTGAGTCAATCAGGATGAGTGAAGAAGCAATAGTCTCACCTGTTTGCAGCAAGGATATCCACAAATCCAGGCCTGGGTGCGGCCCTCCAGGACCAAGTTTGGTGACCCCTGATTTAGACTGTGCTAGAACAAACAGGGACCAGCCACCCGCATATGTAAACATTGCAATAGATTATGGCAAGCTAGGATGTAGGATAATGAAACAGGCAAAGGCACTGAAAATGGACTACCCCTGGAGTGAGCAAATGAACAGTAAAACAGAGTTTTTCAGTCATTCGTTTTTGTAATTGCTTTCTCGGCTGCTCTGGCATTACATTGTTAAGATTCATAGTTACATTAAGAAAAACAAATAATCCTTAGATATAAATAATTATCACATATTTCTTCTAAGATGAATTGTTGTGATCAAATGTAAGACATTCCTCTTATACTTGAAAAGATTAAGTACGATTTTTCAGCTGTGACACAATTATACAAATTTATTAGTGAGTCCAGTAATTACTGAAAGAACTATACAAGTGTAATTTATCAAATAGAAAGAAAAAACTTGTGTATAATTAAATCAATTACTTAGAACAGATTCATGATAAATAATATATTTGAGAAAACTATGATATGGTAAATAAAAACGTACTAAGCATACAGCCTTGTTCTGTATCAATACCTTGTAGTGCTAATGGGGCTTGTGTACTTCAATGAAGCTGTGAGCCATACCATGTAGGGTCACCCAAGAAGGGCAGGTCATAGAGAAGACAAATTGTGGTCCACTCGAGAGGGAGCTGGCAATCCACTCCCGTATCTTTACCAAGAAAACCGTATGGATTGGCAGAACCAGAAACACAGACAGGTGTTCCTGGCATGCTGCGGTCCACAGGGTCACTGAGAGTTGGACACGACTGAAGGACTGAACAACAAGCATACAGCAGGGATAGTGAAAAGGCGGACTTGAATTTGAATATAGACCTTTGGCTCATTTTTTCAGGACCTCCACATCATTATTACATATATATATCTTATGAACACGAACTTGATGGAGCTCGAGTGGCAGTGGCTGACAGATCTAGCTGGTGTACTGTGGTCCATAATACTGATTAGTATTTGAACATGTACATAATACAGCAGCACAAACAATGTTGAATATTTCAGCAGTGATTTACTACAGAGAACAAAACATGGCTAGCACAATGTATAGCTGTTTTTTCAGAAAAACTTGATTCTTGAGAGACAGAATGGTGTCTTCATCATCACCAAGCAAGCTGAGGAGACAGGGCAATCACTATGCTTCCCGGGAAATTGTAAATGTTATACTTTTAAAAATTAAACAAAAAAAGAACAAATTTACTCAAACAATCATAAAGGGCAAACTCTACCTGGGGACCAGACCTTGATGAAGCTTAGAAACAGGCTCTGGCCTTGCCTTGTGATAGCGTTAGCTTTGCCTTCTGTCTTGTAAAATGTGTGCTGCTGCCCCATAGTCCCCACTCACTGACTGTGCATGAGCTATTAGAGCTTCACCCTCTTTACTGAGCATGCTCAGTCTGAACCAGGCAGAGCTGGCCACACACTACATTATGAAAAGTTTATACATACAACCTCTGTAATTGGTAGGACTGCCCCAAAGGCCAAATGTTAAAAGACTACTGCAGTGTAATATTCATAGTTTGCTATTTTAAATAATTTGACTTAAAGGGACAAAAAAGGTTTCTGGATTGTATTATATATATATATATATATATATATATATATATATATATATATATATATATATATATATATATATATATATATTATACCTATGTATCTATTTACTTTTCTGTGCTTTAGTTTGTTGCTTGTATTATACCAACACGTTTGGATAACTTAACAATGGCCAGTGGATTTGGAAAGGACTGTCAATTTACCAATGCCAAAAAGAGCTGTGCAAATGAGTGATCCAATTATCAAACAATTGCACTTATTTCACATGCAAGCAAGATCGTGCAGGCTCGACTCTAACAATATATGGACCAAGAGCTACCAGATGTGCAAGCTGGGGCCGCAGAGGCACAAAAGCAGCTGGCAATGTCCACTGGATAATAGAGAAAGCAAGAGAGTTCCAGAAGAACATCTACTTCAGCTTCATAGACTATTCTAAAAGCCTTTGACTGTGTGGACCACAACAAAATGTGTCATGTTCTTAAAGAGATGGGAGAACCAGATCATCCCATCCGCCTCCTGAGGATTCTGCATGTGGACCAAGAAGCCACGGTCAGAACATGGGATAACAGAATGGTTCAAGATCGGGAAAGTTGTGCGACAAGGTTGTATATTGTCACCTTATTCCTTATTCCACTTATACTCAGAGTACATAATGCGTAAGGCTGGACTGGATGAATCCAAAGCTAAAATCAATATTGCTGGAAGAAATATCAACAACCTCAGACGATACTACTCTGAAAGTGAGGAAGAACTAAATATCCTACTAATGAGGGTAAAAGAAAAGAGTACAAAAGATAGCCTGCTGCTCAATATTAAAAAGGCAAAGATCATGGCAAATGGCAATCTCAGTTCCTGGCAAATAGATGGGGAAGAAGTGGTGGAAGTGACAGATTTTATTTTCCTGGGCTCCATTGTTTTTTCAGATAATGACTGTAGACATGAAATTAAAAGATGTTTACTTCTGGGGAGGGAAGCTATGGCAAGTCTGGATAATCTATTAAAAGGCAAATATTTTAAATTATCAACAAAGGTCTGCAATGTTAGAACTGGCATTCCCAGTAGTAACATACAGATGTGAGAGCTGGACCTTAAAGATGTTGGAGCGCCGTAGAATTGCCACCTTTGAATTGTGGTGTTCGGGAAGACTGCTTAGAGCCCCTTGGACTGCAAAATGATCCAAGAAATCAGTAAATCAAGACAAACTGTTCACTGGAAGGTTTGATCATTAGGCTAAAACTCAAATAGTTTGGCCATATCATGAGAAGACATGATTACCTAGAGAAGACTCTGATTCTGGGAAAGATTAGGTAGAAGAAGAATGGGACGGTAAAGATGGATAGATGAGGTAATTGAAGCAATGAACATGATGGAGCTCAGAGAGGCAGTGGCTGACAGATAAATCTGGCGTACTGCGGTCCATGAGGTCACTGAGAATCAGACACGACTTGAACAACACAGAGGCTGTAGGTAAAGTAAATAACATTTATTTTATTAAGACCTCATTATAATCCTTGTTTTTACTGATTGAAACCAAACAAATAGTACCTGCTTTTTCATCCCTCATGAAGAGACTGGCTGTTTAGTGTCTCATAATAACCAACCAGTGAAGCTTTGCCCCTGATTGGCTTGTATGTGACACTGCACATCAAGTACGTCTTCATGAGCTGCAGAGATGTGACTCAAGCAATTACTATTTTTATGATATCAGGCAGAAAAACAGAGTTTATAAGCTCTTTTTAATAAAATAAAGTACAAAAAAGTAAATTAATACATAGGTATATTATATAGCTAGTAATATCCAGAAACCTTGCAGGTTTTTTTAATAGTGGACAAAATGTGTTTTCATGGTTTAAAATAAATGATTGCAACCTTTCACTTTTAACTATTGTATTCAGTGTTTCTTTAGTGATGACAGACATTTTGTCTTTGTAAAAGAATTTGAAAGCTTGAGGTTTAGGCTCCATATCATTGTTATTTACTGGAATATCTTCCACGATTGCCAGGTTATGCCTTCAATCACTCCTGATAAATATTGAAAACTGATTAGTAATTGAACTTGATCTTGGTTCTCAGTTATTTACAGACGTATCCATTTTTAGTTTAGAATAGTTTCACCTGTATTTTATAATGACCTTTAATGGAGTTTATTCATACATATTATTTCTATGTCACCTTAAATATTAATGGCCAGTGAAAAATAAAATAAATAGTGGCATTTGATGTTTGCATCTTGACTAACTAAAATGTATATGTTATATATATATATATATTATATGTTATGAAGACAATAACACTATTCAAATAAATTCATTTTCAAAGTACACAACCAAAAACGTAGTTTAAAGTGCCACTGAAGTCACCAGTTGTGCTCTGATCTTTCAGATAAAGAGTTAAAATGTATTTTCCTTTTATAAAATTGCTGCTGGAGTTAGAGGCATTTACTTTGAACTGCTACTTGAGTGTTTGAATTGCTACCTGAACTGTTGCATATATAATGACATTTCACCAATTACGGCACTGGAAACTGTGGTGCTGGGTTGAATGAAAACTTTAGTAGTCAAGCACTTCTTAGTGTGAATCAGGTGTTTGCTCTCTCTGTCTATTTTAAATATTTTAAAACATAAGAACATATATAAACTGTAGAAAATATCAAGGTGCTCTGCAGTGCATTGACAGTCACATTAACTCCCTGCTAAACACCATTAGATTAAAATTTACATGTCTTGCAAAGTATTGTAGAACATCAGGTTTCCCCATGGCACAAGGTAAATCACACAAAACGTCATGTCAAAAGCTGATGATGAAAGAAAATTCTGATTGTTGGATTCTGCGGCAGCTTGTCTCTTTTAGGATCTGTCTTAGCACAGCTCCATTCACTTGATTGACGGGGCGCATGAGGCAGTTAATCGGCGGACAAGACTTCATCCTAATGATCTATGCAGCTTCCAAATGATTTTCTACTGTGTCTCTGATGATTTAAGCACATTTGATGTGTTTGTTTAACTAAGTAATTGTTGTGATATATCAATATTATTTTCAAAAAGGTTTCTTTGTCAAATACACAAAAAAGCAAAGTGACAATGTCACACTTCAGTTTGCAAGATTGTGATGTATTGCATACATTTTCCAAGCAAGTGTCTCAACCAAATTTACTTTGTGATATGCTTGACTTGTTTTCTAAATGGGCACTCCAAGGACCAACTAATGAAACTGGATGAAATGAAATGTGCAAAATAAATTAAAATGTAGTAAGAATTGAAAAAGCCACAAGGACCACAATAGTGCTTTAACATGAGCTGAATGTGTTAATTAGGCATTGATAATTAATAAAATTCATATTCAATTAATTAGAAAAGCAATATTCAGGATTAAACATAATAATAATGCTGGGATCCACCGGATATGAGCCCCATTCAATTGCAAGCTTGCAATCACCTCCACACTAAACTTTTAGCTGCAGGTAAAAAAAAATTTTTTTAGATGTATTCAATTATCTCTAACCCGTAATTACAGGCTCACAGCCTGTACAAGCAAACCATGAACTCATAAGTATGATTTCGGGAAGCATGATCATGTGATCTGGCAATATTCAAGTAAGCCTGTAGGTTATTTATTAGACAAAGCCAATAGTAAATGAGACGTCATCAGGACATCAGTAAAGCATGGAAGTTACAATTCACTTGCAATTGTAGGCTAAGCATTAATACACGCAAATAAGTAATGTTTGCCGATCGGATTGCAGTCAAGCAATCTAGAAATACATTAAAGCATCTGTTCTAGTCCATGTGGGTGACCTGATATGTATTAACCACTTTATTTCCCAGATCGATAAAACACAGAAATAAAAGTTACAAATACTTATGTTGTATTGCAGATTGGCAAGCTTGAGACTGTTCTGCAATTAATTAAAATGCCTTTTATTGCTTTCCCAGCATTTTAAAGTACAGTAGTGTGTGTTATATATATAGTGCTGCAGTTATGAACAGGTGTTACATTTTTTGACACATTTGCCATTTTGGGTTTGAAGGCAATTGCGAGCTTGTTGAATGGTTGTAACTTAATATGGATTTTGCGTCTTTAGCACTGGAAACATTTACGGGCTTGAAAAGTCAATGGAGGAGATAGGACAGAGTTATGGTTTTGACAAGTGTGCAGTGCTTTTTATCCTGTAAATCACAATTGGAATGCAAGTAGCTAAAAGTAGCCAGTTGAATATCTGTAACATTTGCGGGCTGCATTACTGATTCAAGTAATTGCGATTCGGCCAATTGAATGAGGCCCTATACAATTCCCTCAATTTGTCAAAAATCGATTTATTTTGTCCAGGAATTGTGCGCTTGACTGTATTTGAGGTGTGATTGCCTTGGGCGCTGCAGTGTACCCTAGTGAGGTCTCATTGACCACTCCCAGCACCAATGTATGGACAATCAAGCCATACCCCCAGCTGCCTTTTTCTAATCACAATATACCGTGCCTACCAGATGAAAGTAACACATTGTTCCATTGCTCCTACACCACCAGTATCCATTAACATCAGGGTTAGACCTTTACCCGGAACACCAAGATATGAGTGCTTTTCATGATGCCTTCAATATTAAAGAACCACTGTAGTGCTCTGTAGGGTTTCATTTGTTTATCCAGTAATTGGTTAATAATAAAAAAAATCAGGAATTAATAGAATTTTTTTTCAATGAAATGTTTAAAATATAAGTTTGAAGTTTAGTGTCTTGGAATTCAGCAGATATGCTTCTTCCCTCCATCATCAGATGACAGGGGGTGGGAGATGTTCTTTCTAGGGTGACTATCCTGATAGGAGTCTGTCAAGTTTTCCTCATACCAATCTTTATCTGTCCCTGCTCCCATCATCCTCACGGCTATATTCTTTATATACTTCTTCTTTCTCCCAATAATCTCTGTTTCTATCCTCCCATTGCCACTTTCTCCCCTCCCCATATGCTATCTACCTTGCTATGTGCCCTTGCTTTTGAATATGCAATCTATATTTACCTCTTACTGTACCTTATCTGTCCTTTCTCTCTTCTAAATTCCCATCCATCTTTCTTAATTTCATCCTTACAAATGCTCTTCCCCCTTTCTCCCTGGCATAACCAACACCCCCACCAAAGGTGATTCTGAGACTGCCCTAAAGCAGCAGAGTGGATGCATTTGGTGTTTGAGCAACTGGTTTGGAGAATCATATATTTTCCATATTCCTTTTTTTTTAAATAATTAATATTTTATTTAGGACAAGTCATTTTTATACAACAATTTAGCATAGCATAGAAAAGTCTCTCATACAGCGATAAAACATAAGCAGGAAAAAGAGTGAAGAACAGATCAAAAGTACACGAAAGTCTACATCAACCAGGGAGACCACGTGCTAGTAAACTGAGGCATTGTGTTCTGTAGTGAGTTGGCTATTCTCTCATTTATCATTATATAATTTATTTTTGTTATCATTTCTTTAATTGATAGTGTGGAAGTTTTCCAATTTTTGGCTATGCAGTTTTTAGTGGCCAAGGTCCAGAATTGCCAAAGTTCATTCTGCTCTCTAGATAAATCATGATTTTTCAATCCTAGCAGGCATGTTTCAATTTCGGGTCTCATGTTACTTTTTGTAATTTGTGTAAATAAGTCAGAGAGTTCTCCCCATAGCTTTTGTGTTATGGGACATGTCCACCAGATATGTAAAAAATTACCTTCTGTTTTGCATCCCCTAAAGCATTCTCCATTTATGTTTTTGTTAAATTTTGCCATCCTTTGGGGGGTGTAATAGGTTCTGTGTAGTACCTTAATAGAGGTCTCAAGTAAACTGTATGTATATGAGCCTCTTGTCAGATTAGTACAGATTCTTTTCCAGGTTATGGGATCTAATTCCCTTCCTAGGTCCTGCTCCCACTTTACCATAAATTTAGTTTTTTGTGTATTCTGAAACTCCGTCAAGTAGGAGTATATGTAACCTAAAGTGCCTTTCATTGAGGGAATCTTTGCGCATATAGATGACCAACCTGTATGTTTAGGGTTCCCATACCTATGGGCTAACAAAGAGATCCAATGTCTAAACTTCCGGTAGTTCCACAATTCCCTCTCCGGAATTTGAAATCGTGATATGATAGAGGTATGCGTTAACAGGGCCTCCGTGTAAAACCATTCTCCTATTCTCATTAAAGGGCTGGTCTGCCACCATATTCTAGAATTTGGGCTAAGAGTGGCCCCAAACTCAGGGAAGGATGTTAAGGACATCAGTGGTGATAGAGGTGAAACCAAGTTGCTCGAGTTTTTAAGCCTATCCCAGGTCTTAAGGGTCGTGTATATTATTGGGTTAGTATGTTTGTATCTCGTATCCATTTTTGCTATCTCCCAGATCACCGTATCCCATGAATGGGGTTTCATCTGCCAATTTTCAATAAAGGTCCATAGTGGTTGCAGTTTACTAGAATGAGTTACAGGAATGCACGCCAGCCGTGCTGCTTGTAAATAAAGCCTCAGATTGGGACAAGAAAGACCCCCTTTTTGCCTATTCCTGAACATTGTTTTCCTCGCGATACGTGGTGGTTTATTACGCCAGATAAATCTAAGTATTGTCTTCTGGAATTGATCTATTTCCCTCATACATAAATTGATTGGTAAAGTTCGGAAAAGATATAGAATTTTTGGGAGCACTGTCATTTTTATTGATGTTATACGACCCGTCCATGAAATTTGATATTTAGACCAGGTCCTCAAGTCTTCCGTCAGCTGTCTAATTAATGGTGGGAAGTTAGCTTTATATAAACCTGCAAAATTTTTGGTAAGATTAATTCCAAGGTACTTAATTGAATTTTTAGGCCATTGAAAATTGTATGCCGCCTTTAATGTTTCTATTATAGGCCCTGGAACCCCTACCCCCAAGGCCTCAGTTTTTTCTTCGTTAATTTGTAGCCCTGACATGGCCCCGAATTCTTTTATCGTAGACAACAATTTAGGTATAGAGTTTACAGGCTCCGTCAAAGTGCATAAAAGATCATCTGCAAATAATGAGCATTTCAGGTGGTGGTGACCTATCTGCAGACCCCCGATCTCCCTCTCGCCTCTTATTTTTTGGGCTAGAGGCTCAATAGCTAATGCAAATAATAGTAGAGACAAGGGGCACCCTTGCCTGGTACCCCTTTGAATGTCTACCATTGCCTCTCCTGTCCCAGGTAATCTTATATGAGCTTCAGGATTTTTATATAGTGTTCTAATAACATGTATAAAGTTTCCTTTAATACCGAATTTAGCTAGTACCGCATATAAATAAGGCCACTCTACTGTGTCAAATGCCTTCTCCATATCCAACGCCAATACACAAAGAGGCATCTTATTTTGGGAGGCTAAGTGTATTACATTCATGGTCCTACGAATATTATCCACCGTTTGCCTATGTTGTATGAACCCAGTCTGATCTTTATGTATTAGGGTTGGGAGAAACTTTGCCATCCTATTTGCTATAATTTTAGTCAATAATTTAATGTCCCCATTCATAAGGGATATGGGTCGGTAATTTTTCGGCTCCAGGGGATCCCTCCCCTCCTTAGGGAAAACTACCAAGTTCGCTTTATTGAGTTCCGGGGGCATAGGTCCCCCGTTTAGTATGGCGTTAAATAAACAACTAAGATAAGGGGCTAAGACGTTCCCAAATATCTTGTAATAAGAGTTGGTGAAGCCATCCGGCCCTGGGGCCTTCCCTGATTTCAGGCTTTTAATGGTTTCTAATATCTCATCTACACCTACTTCCGCATTGAGATCCTCTAGGTCTTGCTCAGAGGCTTTAGGAAGATCGCAAGGATCAAGGTAAGATCTGAGAGCTTCCGGGCTCGGGTTTATCTTTGTCGAATAAATTGAGTTATAAAACTCCCTAAATGTGTGTTTAATTTCACTTTGACTCACTGTTATCTTCCCAGTCTTAGTTTTAACCCTCAGAATTCGAGAAAATGCTGTTTTAGTCCGAAGCTTCCGTGCCAGAAATGAGTCTGGTTTATTGGCTTTAGAGTAAAACAGCTGATTCGTCCGTCTCAGGGCGCTCTCTGTCTTGTGCGAAAGCAAGGCATCTAGTTCTAGTCTAGCATCATATATACTATTGCGAAGTCTGGTGGTGGGGTGTGTTTGATTTTGTAACTCCAAATCTCTTAATTTAGTATTAATTTCCTGTTCCTGACGCATACTGTTTTTTTTTAGAACTGATGCCATCCTGATACATGACCCCCTGATATAGGCCTTGTGGGCCATCCACACCCATCCTATATTTGATCCCGGGGTATTATTTAGTTCAAAATATTGTTGTATCTTTCCTTATCTGTGTCATTAGCGCCGGATCCGCCAGCATACGTTCATTTATTTTACAGGAATATGGAGTCTGAGCGTCACCACCAAGGTCCACATCCAAGGAAACTGCCGAGTGGTCCGACCACGGGCATACCAAAATTTCCGATCCCCTGGTCTGGTCAAAAAACTTTGAGGTCACTAAAATCGTGTCTATCCTTGAGTAGGTCCCGTATTCCATATTCCTTTTTCATATATAGTGTGAGCCTTTTTGTAAAGAAATCAGGAACCACTTCACTTTAATGGATCCCTTCGCTTGCCCTAACAAGGGGAGATAGTTTTAAATATGCCTTGATCACTAATCATAATGTTTTATAGCAATATTTAATACTAAATTAGCTTTCAATGATGATTGTATCAGCCTACTCTTGACCTGACATTCCCCACCCTGATAAGTTCTTCAAGGAGAGAAAGGTATTTTGTCTGAGAGACAGGTCTAAGGGCCTTTAATATCAATTTAGTTAGATAAAAGACCAAACAATTAGTCATGGCCTGCCCACACAAATATTATTGGGCCCTATTCCACAGCCCAATTCCTAAAATTATACACACTTAAAATCACTCTTAATATTGCCACATATTCTATTAGCTACTCACAATCTGATTACGAGTTCCCCGCCCACAATCACTACAAGCCAGGCAAAGACACAAAGCCAGCTTTAGAACTCCATTGGTTTTAGCACAGCTAGAATATTACAAGCTCTAAATAAAGTTACACCTAATCAATATTCTATTAGACCCGTAGCGCTAGATTGCAAATAAAGTCTGACCCGCAACTGAAAAAAGTATCAAGTTTCTGTCAAAAATATTATGAGTACTAAAAAGGATTCGCGAGGGCATTTTCCAACACTTATTAGAGCTGTAACAGCAATTAAACACACAATACTGTTACTTTAAAAGCATGGGAAGGCATGGAAAGAAATGATAATGATAAATGTTATTTCTGAATAATATTAATCCCGGGACTCAATGGGGTTAATACATATCATGCAACTCACATAGACTAAAACAGATGATCTAATGCATTGTATAAAGTGCCAGCTTGTGAGTCTGATCGGCAAATATTACTTATTGGCACAAATTAATTTGTAGCCTCCGATTGCAGATTACGTGTAACTTCCATTTTTTACTGACGATATGATGACGGTCTAATTTACTATTGGCTGTGTCTAAGAAGTAAATTAGGGACTTGCTTAAATATTGTGATCACACCCCTGAATTCAGACTTATAAAGGCAGGGTTTACGAGTTCAGCCTTGTGGTTGGAATTTGCAAGCTGGAGTCAAAAGAATACATCTAAACATTTATATATAAAAAAAACACCTGCAGCCATATTTGTGAGCAGCTAATAGAATAGGGCCCATTGTCACCAAGAGAAATTCCTTTATTTCAACAAGTCTCCAGCCAATAGAGAAAATTGTGTTGGTAGATCTCTCCACACTGACCTAAAAGTGTCCAGAAACCAACAGTAGCTGTCTAGTATTCGATATTAAATGTAATATTGATAATTTATTTTTGACATCTTTGAATATGAATTTTAGCTTTGAACTTTCTCTGGACTTTGGTTTAAATAAGCTCTATAAAGGCAATATACATATACATACACAAATTTAAATGTCATTGGAATAATGATCAGTTTAGTAGAGGGTTTCGTTGTTTGCCAAAAAGTTGTTAGCTTTGCCAGCAAATTGGGATAGAACATAATGGCTGCCATATCTTCTGGATCACTATATCAAATCCATCTGGCTTTTCCTTGTAATCTGCTGTTTCCACCTGGCTGACTTGAAGGTTTTTGGGCCAATTATTTTTTACTTCAACTATTCATTGAATGTCAAAGTTGTATATCTTAAAAATGTGCTACATTGCTCCAAATATGGCACTCATTCCAATTACATTACCCCTTAATGGACCGTTGTGGTCAATTTGTTTGTATTTGTTTTTTTTTTATAATCCAAATTGATAATAGTAAAAATGCTCAAAGAATGTAAAAAGAAAAAGGCTTTGCTTTTTAATTTTGATAAATGTTGCAGGTTTCTATTTTCTTTACTAAGTGGCTTTTTATAGCTTCTAGCTCAACATGGCATGGCTAATAAGCTTTGCACTAGTCCTTCTGAGAGTACTGGCAATAGTTCCCATTGTGCAGACAGAAGCTTCCTCTTCCTCAGTACATGTCAGATTGTTATTATAGATAACACTGAGTGTTGGATAATCAGGAATCGGATATATATACTGAATGGATGTCTACCCTGTTGTGGTGAAGGAGATTGTGTATTTCAATGAAGCTGTGATAGCTATACCATGTAGGGTCACCAAGGATGGGCAAGTCATAGCAGAGAGGCAAGACAAATTGCTGTCCACTGAAGAAGGGACTGGCAACTCACTCCAGTATCTTTAACATGAGGACCTTATGGATAAGCACAATAGTTGTTCCTGGAGTGCTGTGGTCCATAAGGTCGCAGATAGTCTGACGCTCTAGGAGCATGGAAGGAAGTCCTCATAGAGATGCACTGGAAAAATATAATCATTTTCCACCACTGTAAAACACACACACATACTCTCTTGCCTCTCCCTCTCTCTCCTCTTTCTCTCTCTCTCTCTCTCTCTCTCTCCTCTCTCTTCTCTGTCTCTTTCTCCTCTCTCTCTTCTCTCTCCTCTCCATCTCTCTCCCTTTTTTTCCTCTCTCCTTTATCTTCTCTGTTCTGTCTCCTCTCTTCTCTCTCTCTCCCCTGTCTTCTCTCCCCTCTCTCTCTCTCCTCTCCCTCTCCCCTCCCTCCGTCCCCTCTCTCACTCATCTGCCTCTCTCTCCACTGTGTCTCTCTCTCATTCTCTCTACTCTCTCTCTCATTCTCCCTACTGTCTCTCTCCCCGACTCTCTCCCCCTCTCTAGCTCCTCTCTCTTTTTTTTCTTTTTCTCCCTCTCTCTCTCTCTCCCTCTCTCTCTCCCTCTCTCTCTCCCTCTCTCTCTATTCTCTCTCTCCCCCCTCTCTCGCTCCTCTTTTTCTCTTTTTTTTCTCTCTCTCTGCTCTCTCTCATCTCTCACTCTTTCTTTCTCTCTCGTTCACTCCTCTCTCTCTCTCCCCCCCTCTCTCATCTCCCTCTCTCTTCTCTGTCTCTCTCTCATTCTTTTTACTTTCTCTCCTCTCTCTCTTATCTTTCTCTCTCTCTCCTCTCTCCCTCTTGCTTTATTTCTCTCTCACTGTCTCCCCTCTCTCTCCCTTCCCTCTCTCTCTCATCTCCCTCTCTCTCCACTGTGTCTCTCTCATTCTCTCTACTCTCTCTCATTCTTTCATCTCTCTTTCTCTCCTCTCTCTCCTCTTTCTGTCTCCTCTCTTCTCTCTCTCTCTCTCCTCTCTCTTTCCTCTCTCTTTCCTCTCTCTCTCCTCTCTCTCCCCTTTCTCTCTCTTCTCTCTCTCTTATCTCTCCTCTCTCCATCTCGCTTTCTTTCTTTCTCTCGCTCGGTCTCTCCTGTCTCTCTCCTTCCCCTCTCTCTCATCTCCATCTCCTCTGTGTCTCTCTCTCATTCTCTCTACTCTCTCTCTCTCTCCCTCTCTTACCTCTCTCTCTCTCTCCTCTCTCTCTCTCCCTCTCTCTCTTATCTTTCTCTCTCTCTCTCCTCTCTCCCTCTTGCTTTATTTCTCTCTCACTGTCTCCCCTCTCTCTCCCTTCCCTCTCTCTCTCATCTCCCTCTCTCTCCACTGTGTCTCTCTCATTCTCTCTACTCTCTCTCATTCTTTCATCTCTCTTTCTCTCCTCTCTTTCCTCTTTCTGTCTCCTCTGTCTCCTCTCTTCTTTCTCTCTCTTCTATCTCTCCCCTCTCTCTTTCCTCTCTCTCTCTCCTCTCTCTCTCTCCTCTCTCTCCCCTTTCTCTCTCTTCTCTCTCTTCTCTCTCCTCTCTCCCTCTCGCTTTATTTCTCTCGCTCGCTCTCTCCTCTCTCTCTCCTTCCCCTCTCTCTCATCTCCCTCTCTCTCCTCTGTGTCTCTCTCTCTTTCATTCTCCCAACTCTCTCTCTCCCTCTCTCATCTCTCTCTCTCTCTCCCTCTCTCTTTCTTTCTCTCTCACTCTCTCCTTTCTTTCTAATCTCTCTCTCCTCTGTTTCTCTCTTTCATTCTCTACTCTCTCATTCTCACTACTCTCCATCTCTCTCATTATCTCTTCTCTACTCTACTATATATCTTTCCTCTTTCTCTTCTCTCTCCTATCCCTGTCTCTCCTTTTCTATCTTTTTTTCTTTTCTTTCTTTCTTTCTTTCTTTTTTTCTTTCTTTCTTTCTTTCTTTCTTTCTTTCTTTTTCTCTTTTCTCTCTTCTTTCCCCTCTCTCTCTCTCTCCTCTCCCTCTCCCCTCTCTCCCTCCCCACTCTCTCTCATCTCCCTCTCTCTCCACTGTGTCTCTCTCTCATTCTCCCTACTCTCTCTCTCCCTGACTCTCTCCCCCTCTCTAGCTCCTCTCTCTTTTTTTTCTTTTTCTCCCTCTCTCTCTCTCTTCTCTCTCTCCCCCCTCTCTCGCTCCTCTTTCTCTCTCTCTTTTTTCTTTCTCACTCTCTCCTCTCTGTCATCTCTCACTCTTTCTTTCTCTCTCGCTCTCTCCTCTCTCTCCCTCCCCTCTCTCATCTCCCTCTCTCTCCTCTCTCTCTTATCTCTCTCTCCCTCTTGCTTTATTTCTCTCTCACTGTCTCCTCTCTCTCTCTCCCTCCCCCTCTCTCTCATCTCCCTCTCTCTCCACTGTGTCTCTCTTTCATTCTCTGAACTCTCTCTCTCATTCTCTCATCTCTTTCTCTCCTCTCTCTCCTCTTTCTGTCTCCTCTCTTCTTTCTCTCTCTTCTCTCTCTCTCTCTCCTCTCTCTTTCCTTTCTCTTTCCTCTCTCTCTCCTCTCTCTCCCCTTTCTCTCTCTTCTCTCTCTCTTATCTCTCCTCTCTCCATCTCGCTTTCTTTCTTTCTCTCGCTCGGTCTCTCCTGTCTCTCTCCTTCCCCTCTCTCTCATCTCCATCTCCTCTGTGTCTCTCTCTCATTCTCTCTACTCTCTCTCTCTCCCTCTCTCACCTCTCTCTCTCTCTCCTCTCTCTCTCCTCTCTCTCTCCCTCTCTCTCTCCCTCTCTCTTTCTTTCTCTCTCACTCTCTCCTCTCTTTTTTCTCTCATCTCCATCTCCTCTGTGTCTCTCTCTCATTCTCTCTACTCTCTCTCTCTCCCTCTCTCACCTCTCTCTCTCTCTCTCTCCTCTCTCTCTCCCTCTCTCTCTCCCTCTCTCTCTCCCTCTCTCTCCTCTTTCTCTCTTTAATTCTCTACTCTCTCATTCTCACTACTCTCCATCACTCTCATTATCTCTACTCTACTCTACTCTACTCTATATCTTTCTTCTTTCTCTTCTCTCTCCTATCCCTGTCTCTCCTTTTCTTTCTTCCTTTTCTTTCTTTCTTTTTCTCTCCTCTCTCTTCTTTCCTCTCTCTTCTCTCTTCCCTTCTCTCCTCTCTCCTCTCTCTCCCTCTTCTCTCGCTTTCTCATAGTTACATAGTTACATATTACTTGAGGTTGAGTTGAAAAAAGACTTTGAGCCCATCAAGTTAAACCTTTTTAGATCTCCTCTGATCTGTAATATGCAGATTATTTGTTAATTGGTCCAGAGGAAGCAAACTTTTCCAATTGTCTAAAAAGGGGAAAAAATAAAATTCCTTCCTCCCTCCAGATACTGGCGTTTGAATTCCTTCCAGGATCAATACTCCCTCTCTTATTATCTAGGATAACCCTGAATGCCCCTTTAATTTAAAAATATATCCAATCCCTTTTTAAAGTTATCAATCAAATCCGCTGTGACAACCTCCTTTGGTAGAGAATTCCACAGATTAACCACCCTTACTGTGAAGAACCCTTTTCTTTCTTTAAGGTAAAATATTTTTACTTCTAATCTCAAGTGATGTCCTCTTGTCAGTTGGAAACAACAAATCTTTATACTGACCCTGGATGTATTTATATAAGGTGATCATATTTCCTCTTAGGGGCCTTTTTTCTAGAGAAAATACGTTTCATTTGGTTTGTCTTTCATCAAACATTAGTCCCTCCATTCCCCTTATTAGTTTTGTTGCCCTCATCTGTACCTTTTCCAAAAGTGTACTCCATATTCCAAATGAGGGCGTACTAGGGATTCTCCTCTCTCTCTTCTTACCTCTTCTCTGTCCTCTCCTTTTCTCTCTCTTTCTTTCTCTCTCCTCTCTTATCTCTCTCCCCTCACTCTCCCCTTTCTCTCTCCCCTTTCTCTCTCTCCTTTCTCTCTCTCCTCTCACTCTCTCTCCTCTCACTCTCTCTCCTCTCTCCCTCTCTCTTTCTCTCACTCCCTCACCTCTCTCTCTCCCTCCCTCCCCTCTCTCTCTCTCTCATCTCCCTCTCTTCCCTCTGTGTCTCTCTCTCATTCTCTCTCCTCTCTCTCTCTCTTTCTCTCTCTCTCTCTCTCCCTCTCTCTTTCTTTCTCTCTTGCCCTCTCCTCCCTCCCCTCTCTCTCTCTCTCATCTCCCTCTCTTCCCTCTGTGTCTCTCTTTCTCATTCTCTCTCCTCTCTTTCTCTCTCTCTCTCTCTCTCTCTCTCTCTCTCTCTCCCTCTTTCTTTCTCTCTCGCCCTCTCCTCTCTTTCTCCCTCCCCTCTCTCTTTCTCATCTCCCTCTCTCTCCTCTGTGTCTCTCTCATTCTTTCTCCTCTCTCATCTCTCTCATTCTCTCTACTCTCTCTCCCTCTCTCTCTCTCTTTGCTTCTCTTTTTCTCTCCCTCTCTCATCTCTCTCTCTCTCATTCTCTCTACTCTCTCTCCCTCTCCCTTTCTCCTCTCTTTCTCTCTCTTTCTCTCCCCTCTCTCTCCACTCTCACTGTATAAATTAGGAGAGTGCTATATTACTTACCAAGAGATCATTATCATGATGGCGACTAGGTTCTTCCCATCTTCTGGATCACTATAATGAACCCATCTGGCTTTTCCCTGTAACCTTCTGTATTTCCACCTGGCTGACTGAGTGTTTTGGGGCCCATTATTTCTTATTTCAATTAATCATTGGATTTCGAAATAGTGTATATTAAAGTGTACTGTCAGAGCTACCATGCATGACATCCATCCGATTACACCCCCCCTTAATTCCTGTCTGGCCTGTGTTCCTGGAAATAAAGTATTGGAGTTTGTGAATCTGCTCTTAATTCACAATCCTCTCACGCTAACAATTTCCATCTGTTTCTCACCCTGGTGCGTAAATAAATTCTGTCTCATTCTCATTATTCTTTTTACTGTACTTTGCCAAATTTGGATCCGTTTCTCTTTTTGGTAGCTCACAACACATTTAGCAGTGTAGCCAACCATATATATTCTTATTTTGACAAGGTAAACAAAATATACCCCGGGGCATCTTTTGTTCCGTCTCAATAAACATGACACATTAGGCTTTGTTGGCTGTACAATTAGAAATATCAAAACTAATAAACTGCCCAAGCACACCTCCAAGTACTGTTTTATATCTCTGCGACTGGATCTATATAAGTGTTTCACATGACTGATCGTATTACTAATTAGTGATTAAGAGAGAAAAAGTAGACTAGGTCTTTAAAGCTTATAAACCCTGTGAGAATAAATCCTGTAGCTTAAAAACGCAAATTAAAAAACTATTTATTATTCATATATGTATATATGTAAAAGGATGATGGTAAATTGAAAAAAGCATTCTGAACATGTTTATATGCGCATGACTTACATAGGAGCTAATGTTGTTAGTTTGTTGCACGCTTCACAAACATATGAGGTTTTTGCTCATCTGCGATAATCATTTAATATGATTTATTTTTTGGTTGTAATTTAAAAGTACCATAAAATTCACATATATTGCTCCAGGAGTTGCCTTGTTCCCCGTTCCTTCTCTTTTCAGTTTTGCTTCCTTATGCAGCTTGATAGGTTATCACAGAAGACTGGGGACACTTAAGAAGACAGCACTCTATAAGAAAGTTTAAGAAATCCGCTTGTGGAAATTGGAAATAGTGGACTCCATGGTATAATAAACTATAACAATGGAGGTCTCTATGGACCTACATAGCACTGCAATTCTACCATAGGGGTCCTAAGGGACCCTATGAACTCTATCCCCTGATGAGGGTCCACAACTAACTATCACGAAGTCCTTAAATATAATTACAGAAAGTAAAGACTAAACAGAAATAAAAAAAATAATTACAGAACAAAAATTATATTTACAGTACCTTGATGATCCTCCAACGACGATCTTTGATGCCCTGGTCCTCACTCTTCAGCCCTGGATAAGCGGGCACTCTTCTTGCTTGATTTAAACCTTTGTTCCTTCTCTTTGGCTTCCACCTAAATAGCCTGCTGCTCTATAAACAAAATATAATCTAATGATGCTCTTCCAACGTTTTTTTGATGGCGCCCTTGCCTTATATACTATTTTTGTGCATTCTGATTGGCTGAAATATGTGTCAATCAAATTTCAGCCAGTCAGAAATTAGTTCAATTACTCCCATCCATTTCTGATTGGTTAAAAGTCTAAAATTCAGAATGCACAGATTTTAATTTATAGGTAGGTATTTTTTCATATTTTCTCTCTTTTTATATTTTTGGATAATCTTTTTAATTTTCTATAGTAATTTTTAATTTTATGTATTTTGTAACTATTTTAAGGGGATAGTGCTGGGGACTATACGGGTCCTTGTAGACCCCCACACAGGAGACAGAGTCCATATGGGTCCATAGGGAACACTATGGTAGAAAATTAGTATACCATGGGGATCCAGAGGGACCCCAACGGCATGGTGTTAGGTTTAGGTGCTTTGGGGATCCATAGGGACCTCAATTTTATGGTGTTCTGTTTAAGTGCCATGGGGGTCCATAGGGACCCATGGTATAGGGGTAAATTTTTGGTGTTATAAGGATCTGTAATAGATAACATACTCAGGTGGAAGGTAAGTGAGACTGATTCATGGGCATACAATAGGAATACCAATCTTAATTGTAGCCCACTGAATTATTTTTTTATTAATCTAGTATCCTCATTTTCCATGTTATTCTATATAGGTTCAATAGATGAACAGAGGCATGATTTTTTAATACGTCTTTATTTTTGTATCTTTATAGTAGTTTATAATTTGTGTGGAATCCCTGCACATCTTGTAGTCTTATCAACACAATTATACCACTACCCGTGGAGTGATTATACCTAATGACTTTTTAAAAGCTCTTGTTTCATTTTTACATTATTTTGAAATTTCAGTGTACCGAGCAGCATCTATCCAATCATGAACTTGTCACAAATTGTTTCACATCAAATGTTCATTTTCAGTTACGCACTTTTGCAATTTTCTAGTATTTACTTAGGTTAGGTATAAAAAATAGAATTTATATTTGATTATCCTTTGACCATCTCATGCAATTCACAAGAGTGTTATACCTAAATACTTATATGTATCATTTTGTTTTATAGTATATTGGACAGGGCTGTGTTTCTGCCTAGGCTCACGAGGCCCAGGCCTAGGGCAACACATATTCAGGGGCTGCAGTCTGCCTGAAGATTGAAATATTAGTATATGCATAGAATTATCTATGCACAGGGATTTTTTCTGTCTGTATAAAAAATAAATAAACACAGTCTTTACATTTTTAATTTTTATATGCAATTATTCTTTACAGCAGGATTCTGTTTTGTTTGCTAGGCTGCTTATTGCAGCTTCTATCTGATGAGATATGTCCTTTTTAGACTGATAAGCTTTCCATTCATCCTAATGAAAGCACTGACAATTTTAGCTGCCATATAACCACTGTCCAGAAGCTTCTTGTACCTTTAAAGTCTTCCCCACCTCAGTGATAAAAATCACGCCGCATACAAATTCCTTATATAGGTCTAACTATCCCCCGCTTTATAAAAGACTTAGTGAAGATATGCATAAATGGTCTAACTATCCTATTTCATGGCTGGGAAGGATTAACTCCTTTAAGATGACAATTCTACCGAAGCTGTTGTATCTGTTTAGGACCCTGCCAATCCCCGTCAATCAGGTAGACTTGAAAGGGTTTCAAAGGAAAGTATCCCAATTTACATGGAAGGGCAAACCCCCCAGAATTAAAAAGGAGATAATGTACAAGCACAAGGATAGGGGTGGACTATCATTCCCAGATCTGAAGAAATACTATAGAGCGGCGCAATTATCGTTTATTCCCTTCATTCAGGGGTTCACCAACCGCTATGGAAAACACTAGAAGACCAGTGGCTAAACCCTTACACCTGGGACACCCTGGTCTGGTTGGATGGGGTGCCGGAGGGTGTGGGAAAGATTAAGCACCCGGTTATTGCCAATACGGTACAAGGATGGAAATGGGCCCTGAAACACACCTTTTTAGAGACCCATCCCCGATGCTCTCGGTATTTGGGCATCCACAGTCTCCAACAGGGATCAGCTCAGAGGCAAAATGGTGGTGGAAATCTAGGGGGCTGGATAGGCTAGGAGCTTGGCTAGGAACGGACATTTCAATAACATACGAATACTTGAGAGATCATCATAATATCCCTATTGATCAACATTTTAATTTCTGCAAAATCAGACATTTGGTCAATACTATAGGTAGAATGCAAGGCTCCCCTAAAAAAAAATTGGCTTTCGGGAATATGTCAAAAAGTTCCCCTGACTAAAGGAATCATAGGGGGTATATACGAAATTTATAATACACCTACAGAACGGGTAAGGGATAAATACATAGAGGAATGGGAGAGGGACATAGGAGAACACTGGGAAACAGAGAAATGGGAGAAAGTTTGGAAAAATATTTATAAAGGTTCACTAAACCACACACTTCTAGAAACCGCCATTAAGGTCCTCCACAGAACTTACCTAACCCCTGTAAGAATGGCGAAGTGGAACAAATCAGGGGGGATATATTGTACAAGGGGCTGTCAGACCCCTGGCTCATTCATACACATGTGGTGGGAATGCCCTAAAGTTGCTCAGATATGGACAGCTGTGACAGATCTTGCGGTTGACATTCTCAAAACCCCAGGAGGGGGCTCGTTAGAATCATGTTTATTGGGAATCCCAGACCCACGGCTATCCCCAACACAAAATAGGCTACTATAGTTCATGTACATGGCTACCAAGTCACATATCGCTAAACATTGGAAAAAGGATACACTTGAGCTTCAGGCTATAAAAAACAAAATAAACTATCTAGCAGTAAACGAGCACCTGACATATATTTTAGCAGATTCGGTCCAGAAATACAGAGACATATGGGAGCCATGGTTAGCATATGCGGGCTAGCAAGGTGGGAACACAGGTGGGTAAGGCGACAGAGAGAAGGAAAACAAAAGGGAAAAAAAAAAGGGGAAAAACTAGGAGGAGGAGGAAACGTGAGAGGCGCTGGAGAGTCCGGCGAGGAGCTATGAAGTTCAGAAAGGTAAAACGAATAGAAATGATAATACTTGTTTTTTTATATATTGTATGAGAAAATACAGATGACACTACAGGTTTGAATTTTGTTCAAGTTTAGGTGTGTAAGAATGAATAAAGGATATGGGGGATTGATATGTTGAATTAGGTTTCTGGGATCAAGAATAGATACCTTGTACATAGGAAGGTCATTTTTCAAGGGTAGTAAGAAGGGAAGGGCTATAGACTTAGAAAACCAGGCTTAAACCCGAGTATGAGTATAAATAAAGACAAAAAAAAACCCTATTAGAGATTGTTTTTCTGTTTTTTGTTTTATTTTAGAATTTCACATTTGGTTAGTTTAGTTGGCGTGGGTAGGATTTATTTAAGTTAAATGCTATATGGAATGTCGCAGGTAGGGCAAATACAGAGAACACTAGAAGGGGCATTTGGGGATTAAGGTTAGTATTGCTAATTGTAATAGGCCCCATTAAGCCTAGCCTGCGAGCTATGGATTACTGAGTCGATATATGAAAAGTTACAGAGGAAAAAATAAAAATAAATAAGTTATACCCATTTATGGTTAGTGTTGTATTACTAGAAAACGGAAAAGGAGGGGGGAGAGGTCACGTTGATTGCAGAGTCAGGCTACATATGTTTATAAAAATGGCTGTAGAAGGTTAATTCCTGACCTGTGAGTCATGGCTTACTGATATATTGTTTGTTTAATGTTGGAAGTGACCAATAAAAACTATTGATGAAAAAAGTCTTCCCCACCTCAGAAAGTAGGGAATCATTGAAACTAAAATTGTAGCTTCCACTTCAACATCATGCCATATAAGGTGTATTACACAGTGAATGTTGTATTATATGTTACAGTCTAAATCAGGTTCTAATAAATAAAGGAATAGACCAGATTAGTTAGAAGTCAGCAAAAACATTATGGGTTACATATAGAAATATATGTATAATAACTAAAAAGATAGGAGTCAGCAGTAACATTTAGGAGCTGCGGTTTGTCAAGCCCTGGTTTAGACACATTTTTAACATTTTCTAGTATAGTTCTTCAAAAGAGTATATTTTAAATATATTACTGCATTAGCCATTTAAGAAACATGTTATTAAACAAACAACAGAAAGTTGTTCTCATCTAAAAGAACATGAAAAACTATATGTATATAATACTTTATATAAATATAATATTTTATTATATCTTTTCATGTGACAACACTGAAGTAATGACCCTCTGCTACAATGTAAAGTAGTAAGTGTACAGCCTGTATAACAGTGTAAATTTGCTGCCCCCTCAAAATAACTCAACACACAGCCATTAATGTCTAAACTGTTAGCAACAAAAGTGAGTATACCCCTAAGTGGAAATGTCCAAGTTGGGCCCAAAGTGTCAATATTTTGGTGGCCACCATTATTTCCCAGCACTGCCTTAACCCTCATGGGCATGGAGTTCCCCAGAGCTTCACAGGTTGCCCCTGGCGTCCTCTTCCACTCCTCCATGATGACATCACGAAGCTGGTGGATGTTAGAGACCTTGCACTCCCCCATTTTCCGTTTGAGGATGCCCCACAGATGCTCAATAGGGTTTAGGTCTGGAGACATGCTTGGCTGAAGCTTCTTGTCTAAGTATTATACTTTAAGTTATTCCTCAAGCCACATAATGGCATGGAGTATCATCTAAGAAATTGGGAAATACATTTTTATTGACCCCATTCCTTGTCCTATGTTTACCATTAAAATACCTAACTTTATTTAACAAAATGCTTTCAGAGCTTTTGATCAATTTATATGATCCCTAGGTTTTACTTCACCATTATATAATTATTTCATTATAGTTTTCAGAAATAGCAACGTTTTTGAAGATTTTTAATATCCTACATTAAATGTAATCAATAGGTTGAAAGGGTGTTATGCGCCAGGATACACAGATGATCATATTTTGCTTATAGATATTTTGAGGGGACAGCAAATTTACACTGTTATACAGGCTGTACACTTACTACTTTACATTGTAGCAGAGTGTCATTTCTTCAGTGTTGTCACATGAAAAGATATAATCAAATATTTACAAACATGTGAGGGGTGTACTCACTGTTGCGAGTTTGTGTGTAACTATTGCAAAGTTGAGGGTTGTGCATACTGAGGCCCACAATGGGCAACTAAAGTAGAGAGTTGCGGGGGAGGAGGTGAGAGAGAATGCCTGCTGTGGGGTGGGCAAAGAGACAAAAGAGAGGGGGGGATACAGGGGAAGGGGGGGGGGAGAAAGTCACAGGGAAGGGAGTGGGGGGAAGAGACACAGGGGAGGGAGAAGTGGAGAAGAGACACAGGGGAGGGAGAGGGGGGAAAGAGACACAGAGGAGGGAGATCAGGGCAACAAGACACAGGGGAGGAAGTGAGAAGAGAAAAATCAAATATTATCCCTTTATTTGTGACGGGAGGCCACAATGAGAAGAGAGAGAAGGAGAGGGGAGAAGACGGAGGAAGTGGTCACAAAAGGAGGGAAGAAGAGAGAGAGAAGCAGCGGATGTGAGGCTCACAATGTGCAGCGTCATTTTTGACCAAGTGACCAATATATATATACTAGCAACTTGCCTGTCAAAAATGACGGGGCAATAAAATTGTATGCCATGGCAATGGTGTTTGACACACAATGTAAAGCTTTTTTTACTCTCAGGACCTTTGGCTTTCATTGCAAGCCTTGCGCTGAGCGCCATTGGCGCTCATAGTGAGCCTCTCAATTTGAAGCTATGACAATGCTGTTTGAGTGACAATGTAAAGCTTTTTATACTCTGAGGACCTTCGGCATTCATTGCGAGCCTCGCGCTGAGCACCTTTGGCGCTCATCGCGTGGCTCGTAATGAGCGCCTTTGGTGTTCATAGCGATCTGCTCATCTCGTTTACTTTTGTTTCTATGAGAGCCTTGTGCTCTTCTGACAAACCCAGATAAATATGTTATTTTTTTTTGTATAATAATGAATTAATTATTTACTTAATAAATTAATATACTTTACCTATTTGTAATTGATATATCCAGCAATGAATAGCCTGAAGAGCTAAGTATCTATTTTTATTTTCCTGCAGCATACAATGTACAGTTGTCCTGTTGCTGCTCTGAGGATAAAGTGTCATCAATGTCCCAGCTGTGCATTAGAAATATGCTGCGTGCGCGAGGGCAAACCGCCAAACACCCCCAGAGGTCCTGGCTGTCCCCCCGTACTGTGTATGATGTTTTTGTATATATTTTTTTAAATTTTCATAGTTTTTTGTGTTTTTTTTGGCCGTTAAGTTCGTATTTTTGGGACCTCATATTCATTTTTTTTTCTAAGTCTCGCGGCTCGTATTTTCTTTTGTGTAAGTCCGTATTTCTTCTTTAAGCGTTAGTGGGTTTTTTCTAAGTCCCGAGGGTCATATATATATTTTTTTAAGTCCCGTGGCGTAGTGTTTTTTTGGGCAAAGTCGTGCTTTTCTGGGGTTTGTTTGTCCCGGGAGTGAGGCGGCATAGAACCTCCACCTTCGCAAATGCGGCCTCTCGCTTTGCCATGTTCCGCATTTGTGGCCTGCAATGTAGCCGACGATGGAGCCGCCACCTCCGCAAATGTAGCCCCTCCGCATTTGCGGCCTTCAATATCACTATTATGTGTGATATATATATATATATATATATATATATATTAGCCTGTGGAAATCCAGCATGTTTTCTGCTGCTAATACGTATCTCTGAGCACGTGATAAGAATGGGTGGTAAGGGGGGGGGTTAACTGCTTCTAACAGTGGGGGTCATTGTTGTGGCCACCACACAGGCAGGCAAGCAGACGTTGATACTAATTAGCACATGAAACAGCTATTCTGTATTCAAGAGCTGCTCACAGCACAAACAATAGATCATTTCGCAGAAATGGTACACTTTATAAAAAAATGTTTCCTATACTCCTTAGGAACAGCGTAAAAAACAAATTTGATTCCCTTTAAAGGGCAAAAAAAGAAAATGTGTTAGCTGTATCTTCTGAGAGGCCCTAATTGAATTGCTCTACAGCCCTGTCCTGCAGTATAAATATTTTCTAATTAATCATCTACCCCATAGACTCTAATCCCTTGTGCGAACTCGTTATATAAATCTGCATAATTTAGCGTGACAAAAGCATTTAAGAAAGACACTAATGGAATATTATTTTTTTACGAGCCAGACTGAGAGAGCGACCAGATGGAAGGGATCTCTGGTTAAGTCGTTCTGCATTAATTCTCTCCATCGCGGCCAAGTTACTTGCGCGCATACCTTTAATTCTCAAGAAAGCTGTCTGTGTTGTGTCTTCAAGTGAGTTTAGATCTAACTTCTGAGTATGAGCAGGGGGAGGGCGTTTATAGAGAAGCAAACCTGAACGCGAGTGCACCTCTGGACCCGGACAGATAATCCACCATAGAGCGCCGCGCCAGACGCTCACGTAAACAAATGTAAAGACTGTAGATTCCATCGCCTTGTATAGAGATCTGCTGCATTTTTCTTTACAGTAGTTTTTGTTTTTTTATTTCTACATTTACATTGGATTTTAATACTGCATTTATTTCTTATTGCATCTTAAACCGTGATCCGACAGCGCCTAAGGTGAGTGAAGATGCTGCAATGGTTGTGATCCAGTAAGTTATTGTACAGTACAGTTTGTTCTAAGGTGTTGCCGTGCACACTTACAGTATTATCAGGTCAGAAGCCGAACGCTCGTTAAGTATTAATAGCTGCTTTGCTAATTACTTCTGAAGTTATTTGCTTCAGTGTTGAAACTTAACAGCAGTGATGTCGCTAATGGAAATTAAATCACCCTACATTACTTAGCTGGGGTCCATAGTGGTCCAGTGGTTTGGATTCAGTGGTTTCACTGCTGCGACCTGGGGTTAATACCAGTCAGGGAACCAAGAGGTCACGCCACCCTGAAGCCAAGCAGGGTTGGTTCTGGTCAGTATTTGGATGGGATCTTATAATTGTATGATGGAAATGTTTTGACTTCTATGGCCGTTAAATAAAAACATCCAAATTAGTCAACATCCATAGGGCTAAGTTATGTGTTTTGTGTGTGGTCAGTCGTGTCCTACTCTCCATGACCTCATTGACTGCAACAAACCATGCTGATCCACTTGGTAATCATGGTAGAAATACTGGAGTGGGTTGCCAGTTCCTTCTCAAGTGGGCCACAGCATACAGCTCCTGGTATTCTTAGGTGGTCTCCCATCCAAGTACTGATCAGGCCCAACCCTTCTTCAGGGTGGTATGACCTCTTGGTTCCCTGAATGGAATCAAACCCAGGAACCCCTGTATACAATTTACTTGTGTGTATATTTTATATTGGTTTTAGATACTACGCTATGTACGGCTCTATCACTCTCCTGCTTTTCTACATTAAATATAGACAGTATATTGCTTTTTCCACCTCTTCTGTCATATATTATAGGAAACAGAGAGGCAGTGATTATAATTCACTTTATAATCCTATTGCGTCCAAACAAATCATGTCGCTGTCTCAATAAACATGCCTTACATTACACATCAAATCCAACTTGTCTATTAAGTAGTTAATCAATAGCACTAATGTATATTAGATCAGATCATTTCATATACAGCAGTAGAGCAGTGAACCTTATGGATGTGTGAAGTGCAACATATTGTGCTTTTGTTCCAATACGTTTTCGGGAAATATCATAAGAAAACACACACAATTGTAAAAAAAAATACTGAAATTTAGATAAAAAACAAGATCTCTCTTGTGGGCTGGCCGCACACAGAGGCAGACAGTGACCACTAGGTGGCACGGCTGACATTTCAGTGAATTTTCTAGGGTTAGGGGTTAGAGTTAGGGTACGGGTTAGGGTTAGCAGTTAGGAGGCTGACATTTCAGTGAATTTCTTGTCAGTGTAAAGCTTATCCTCTGCCACTAACCCTATCCCCTAACCATAAACCCTAACCCATAATCCCAAATCCTATCCCCTAACCCATAACCCTTATCACAAACCCCAAACCTTATCCCCTAACCCTAGGAAATTCATTGAAATGTCGGCTGGGCCACCTAGTGTCTGATGGCTGCGACTGGGTGCGGCCAGCCAACAGGAAAGGTCCAAAAAACACAACCCCAATGAGTCCTTGTTTACACTTGTCCTTAACTAACTGGTGGATCAAACACATACAGCCTTATTAAATTGCAATTTGGCCAATTGAATAGGGCTCTATATAAGCTCACAGCATATTTTTTTACAGAAATTTTTAGTTAGTGAACTTCTATACAAAGGTCTTCACTAACTAAAAACTTCTGTAAAAAAATATGCTGTGTGCTTATTTAGAGCCCTTTTCAATTGGCCAAATCGCAATTTAATAAGGCTGTATGTTCTTTGTATCTACCTCTGTATTGTTTTAGTGATACTTACTTTCCTTTAATTAATATAATTTATTTCCCATAGGTAATAGAACTTTTGTGTATAAACTTGCTCTTAAATTTACAGCAGAAAGTTTGGGACTTAATTGGACATTTAAAGTATATATTTTATTTATTATAATCAAGTGCTATCTTGGAATTATAAACCTTTATAGATTATACTACTTGTTTAGAGTATGTCATCCTTTTGAAATGATACTTTTTATCAAAAAGTTATTTTGAGAAGCATATTGCATTTTTTTTTAAATTAGAGTGCTTGTGCATGCCCAGTAATATACATTAATAATAAGAGTATTGTAATAGACTGAAAAATATTCAACTTGTTTTTAGGATATAAAAAATAATACATTTTCGAATTTATTATCTATTATATGCAATTTTACTGCTGTGGAATCTACCATTTTGGCTTCAACAAATCAACTTTCAGGTGGGCGGGGTCTTTGAGTACACAGGAAGTGTCTCTCTGCACAATGAAATATGGCAGTTACATCTTCCAGTGCTACCTGCAGCTCTAAAGAGAAGCTCATTAGTTACTAGGACTCTCTATAAGCTTATGGACCACAGCACGCAATAATCCTTAAGGATTTCATGGCAAAGCTACTGGAGTGGGTTGCCAGTTCCTTCTCCAGTGGACCATAATTTGTCTGACCCTTCTGTTATGATCTTGGGTGACCCTACATGATATAGCTCATAGCTTCATTGAGGTACACAAGACTCTTCACCACCACAAGGCAGCGATTCAGAAGGAGTTAATAGCATTATTCAATATTAGATTTGTTTACAAAGTTTATTACCCACCACCTGATTGTCTCCACCCTGATAATGATCTTAATGTTCTTATATTGTAAAACTATCATGATTCTGATCTACTGTGTGAGGGCCCCTGTAGCCCAAATGTTCTGTCAGGAATTTAAAAGAGCATGCTTAATATATTGCAAAAGTATTTTTCCCCATGAAAATACATTTTATTCATTTTGCATACCACCAACCATTTTGCATAATTAGGAGAGGGGCAGCTGTGTGAGACTTCCTGCTGTGTGTTCAGGTCTAAGATTTACTCCAGTCAGATACCAGAGCACATAGCAGGAGGTCTGCTACAGCTACCCTGCCCCTAAATAAGTAAAGAAGGTGGAGCTAAGCAGCACAGAGCAACAGGCAGAAACCTATAAAGGTAAGAGCTTTAAAATATAGCTACCAGCATTACAAAGTGAAAACATAATAAATAATGTATATTTATGAATGTACTTTAACTTTAACAGCATTTATGTTTAGACTACAATGTTCCTTTAAGTAATTAAGTAATCAGTAGAACATGCTGAGCTTCTTTTTTTTTTCACTCCATTTATTAAATGACGCCCCTGTTCCCTTTGGATTGGTTTCTGGCCGGGGCTATAAAGGAGCATACATTATGGATGGAGCGAGCAGCCGAGCCTAGTGCTGCCACTGTCCAGGTTACTTATCCTATATTTTATTCTAGTCACGATTCGGTTATCCTAATGGGGGATGATGTCACAAGTGATGTCATTTATACAACAGATCACTTTATTATACACCCTGCAGTCAAAAACCTTCTGGCTCATTCAGAGTCTTAAATGACCACTGTAATTATGTAACAAGAAGTTGTGTTAATTATGCATCAATCATTAATTAAATTCCTATTTTATGATTTATAATGCAAAGATTCAATATTAAATTAACTTTAAAAGATTACGGTATCAGCCACCTATTGGACTGATTGTCTCCACGCCGATAAGGTCATCAAGGGTGAAGAGATCACTTGGCTGAGAGATACTTCTAGACAGTTTATAGTATTCTCTTTTGAAGAACTTGACTTCATAATGTGCAAAATATTTTACCATGTTTAAACTGTTTGCGTCCTTTAATTTTAACTATTATATTCAGTTTTGTTTTAATGATGACAGACATTTTGTCTGTGTTCCTAAACATATTAGATACCTGGGAGAGGTAGGAGGAGCTGTGGATTCAGATAACATATCTATTTACTGCGGTTGAATAATGCATTCCAAATAGAGCATTTGAGAATAGTACTCTATGGCAGATTGAGCACTCTTGCAGGTGGTGTAATGCCCCTGGGTTCTGTGCCTTTGTACCCAGTGCTCACCCTCATGTGGCCCTTCTCAACCCCCCGCGGCCCTTCTCAGCCCCCTGTGGCCCCATAGTGGCCCTCCCTGTTTTCCCATGTTCGATTCTGACCGTGGCTTCTTGGTCCACAAACAGATTCTTTAAGAGGAGGATAAGATGATCTGGTATTCCCATCTCTTTAAGGACATGCCACATTTTGTTGTGATCCACACAATCAAAGGCTTTAGAATAGTCTATGTAGCAGAAGTAAATGTTTTTCTGGAACTCTCTTGCTTTCTCTATTATCCAGCAGACATTGACAATTTGATCTCTTGTGCATCTTCCCCTGAGGAACCCGGCTTGCACATCTGGTAGTTCCTGGTCCATATATTGTTGGAGCTGAGCTTGTAGAATCTTAAGCATTACCTTGCTGGCATGTGAAATGAGTGCAATTGTTTGATAATTTTGGCATTGGGATGTAGACTGACCTTTTCCAGTCTATTGGCCACTGTTGAGTTTTCCAAATGTGTTGGCATAAGGCAAGTAACACCTTCACAGCATCATCCTGTAGAATTTCGAATTGTTCAATTGGGATTCCATCAACTGATTCAGCCTAGTAGTCTATAATCCTCCATGATACAAGTCCACTAAATATATGATATTCACAACAAATATTTTACCTGCATTGCTGTTAATGTTATTGGTTTGTTACGTACTGCACAGCCATGTGACATTATTCTCAAACTACAGGGGTTCTTTAAGGACCTCCTGATTAAATCAGAGGCCAAACAATCATTCATATGTTCCTCCTAAAGCAAAAACTGCATATTGTTCTTTTGTTGAAATTTGTTTTAATGTAAATCTGATAACAAAACTTAATTGAAATATACAATTGTAAACAAATAATGAAAATCAGATAAGAAACCTCAATCTAAATGAATCCTTGTCTAAACTTCTTCTTAACTCAGTGTTACGGGTGGATCAAACACTTTGTTTTTGCATCTGCCTCTTTCCATTGCTTCTTGAAACCACTTTAACACAGCCAACATGTTGTTGATATAAGTGTCTGAAAATTTTGCACTGCCTGGTAGCGAAAGCCATCCCCATCATTGAGCTTTTAGTGGGCACATACCAGCAACAGCTGAGTGTGATGTTTGAACCTGATTTTGTATAACAATTTAATTATTTATCGGAGCCTAGTTAAAACATCTAGCTTACTTTTGTCTTCTAATGTCTAATGTAGATTCTCAAAATAAGGCATTAAAGGACAAGTGCCACCTAATTTTCTTTTGTATTAGATCACTTTTGGACCTTTCCTGTTAGGTTTAGGGTATTAGGGTTTAGGGCCATGGTTTAGGGTAATGGTTAGGGGTTAAGGTTAGGGGTTAGGTTTGGGGTTTTTGGTTAGGGGTTAGGGTTAGTGTTTATGGTTAAGGTGTAGGGTTAAGGGTTACGGTTTAGGATTAGAGGTTAGGGGGTTAGGGTTATGGTTACGGATAGGGGTTAGGGTTAGGCTTTAAGGTTTAGGGTTAGGACTTATGGTTAGGGTGTAGGGTTAGGGGTTAGGGTTACTGTTAAGGTTACAAATTGACTCAAATGTTGATTGCGCCACCTAGTGGCTTCTCACCGCCAACACCAGGAAAGATCCTCACTTTTGTATATACTATCTATGTATATGCTATTAAATTGTCTAGTTTACCAGTCAGTCCTCCATATTTGTAGCAAGTGAAAGCTGACATTTTAAAATATTGTTTTGTTACTGACATTGAGCTTTGTCAGCTAATTGGATCAAAAGAGATAGCTCAAGAGACAATCAGACTGCAGCTCAATTACATTTAGTTTTCTGTGCTCTTCAGCAGCAACACACAAACAGCCTTATTTAATTGCGATTCGCAATTGAATAGGGCTCTATATAAGCACAGAGCATATTTTTTTGCAGAAGTTTTAAGTTAGTGAAGACCTTGCTATTGGATAGAAGTTCACTAACTAAAAACTCCTGTAGAAAAAATACGCTATGTGCTTATATAGAGCCCTATGCAATTGGCTGAATCACAATTTAATAAGGCTGTAAATGTCTACCCATATATTAGAACTTCTTTAAGTGAATACTTTCATATAAGAGCAACTCAGTTGAAGCTTTCCCTTTAAAAGGACAAATGGATTATCTAGTACCTAAAAGAATAGGTTTTAAACATAAAAAAGTAAGTGTGAGGCGCCATAGAGCCTCCCCCTCCGCAAATGCGAGGGTCAACATTATGAGAATAAAATGGAGAGAGGGAGGGAGGCAGAGAGAGAGAGGGAGGGAGGCAGAGAGAGAGAGGGAGGGAGGCAGAGAGAGAGAGGGAGGGAGGTAGATAGGGATGAGGGGGGGGGGGGAGAGGCAGGGAGGCAGAGGCAGGGAGAGAGAGAGGGGGAGGGAGAGAGAGAAAGGCAGGGAGAGAGAGGGGGAGGGAGAGGAAGGGAGAGAAAGAGAGGGAGAGAGAGAGGGAGGGAGAGAAATAATGAGGCAGAGAGATTGAGGGAGACAGAGGGAAAGGGAGAAAGAGGGAAGGAGAGAGAGGGAGGGAGAGAGAGAAAGGGTGGGGAGAGAGGACACAAAGAGAGACAGATGACACAGAGACAGAGTGCGCAGAGAGAGAGCGCACACACAATGAGAGGATACACAGAGAGTGAGAGGGCGCGCAGAGAGAGAGAGAGAGAGAGAGAGAGATAGCGCACCGAGAGAGACAGTACAGAGAGAGGGAACACACACAGAGAGAAAGGGCGCACAGAGAGAGGGAGAGACAGCACAGAGAGAGACAGCACAGAGAGACACAGAACAGACAGTCGAACATATCATGATACCGTCATTTATGACAGGCAAGTTACTAGTCTTTTCATAATCTTCTGTTTGGTACAAGTGACCTGAAACTCGAGAAAATGCCTTTAATTATTTAAAGCTTTTAATTAACAAGGGAACTAGAGTAAACACAGGGAGCTATAGAATGGTAAACCTTACCTCAATAGTATGGAAGCTCTTCGATGGGTTGTTAAAGGATAGTATGAAGGAATATATCCATGTTAATAAGATAATACATAGCAGACAACAATTATGAAAGATAAGTTATGTCAAACGAATCCAATAAGGCTATTGTACAAAATAAAGGATACAGAACTTGCAATGAATATATGTACACTAGCGACTTGCCCGACAAAAATTACGGCAATAAAAACTGAAGCCTGGCAATGCTGTTTGCCACACAATGTAAGCCTCTCCCCCTCTACTTTACTGGCCTTGTGATGAGCGCCTTTGGCGCTCATCACAGGCCTTGCAATGAGCCCCTTTGGAGCTCATTGCGAGTCTCTCCCTCTGTCTACTTCCTCCCTCGTGTCTTATTTCCCCCCTCCTCTCCCTCCCTTGTGTCTCCTTCCACCTCGTCTACCTCCTTTGTATCTCCTACCCCCCTGTGTTTTTAGCTCCCTCTCTCTCCCGTGTCTCTAAACCCCTCCCCTGTGTCTCTTTCCCCCTTCTCCCTCCTATGCATCTCTTCCCCCCCCTGTGTCTCTCCCAACCCTCCCCTGTGTCTGTTCCCCCCTGGCCTGTGTCTCTTTCCCCCTCCCCCTGTGTCTGTTACGGCCTTCCTCGTGTCTCCATTTCCCTCCCTTGTGTATCTTCCCCCCTGCACTCTCTCCCCTGTGTCTCTTCCCCCTCCTCTCACTCCCCTGTGTCTCTTCCCCCTCCTCTTTCTGTGCCTCTTCCTCCCTGTCTCTTCCCCCTCACCCTCTGTGTCTCTCCCCACTCTGTGTCTTCCACCCTCTCCCTCTGTGCCTCTTCCCCCGCCTCTCTCTGTGTGTCTCGCCACTGTGTCTCTTCACCCCTTCCTCTGTCCCCCCCCCTCTGTGCCTCTTTCCCCCTCTCTCTGTACCTCTTCCCCCCCTTCCCTCTGTGTCTCTTCCTCCCTCACCCTCTGTATCTCTCCCCCTGAGTCTCTTCCCCCCTCTCCCTCTGTGCCTCTTCCCCCCTCTCCCTCTGTGCCTGTTCCCCCCTGGCCTGTGTCTCTTTCCCCCTTCCCCCTGTGTCTGTTCCCCTCTCCCCCCCCATTTCCCTCCCATGTGTATCTTCCCCCTGTTCTCCCTCCCGTGTGTCTTTTTCCCCTCCTCTACCTCCCCTGTGTCTCTTTCCCACCTATCCCTCTGTGTCTCTCCCCCCTCCCTCTGTGTCTCTTCCCCACTCTCCCTCTGTGCCTCTTCCCCACTCTCCCTCTGTGCCGTGCCTCTCCCCCCCTCTTCCCCACTCTCCCTCTGTGCCTCTCCCCCCCCTCTTCCCCACTCTCCCTCCCCTCTTCCCCACTCTCCCTCTGTGCCTCTACCCCCCCCTCTTACCCACTCTTTTATCTGCTCTCGGGCTGTGCTGCGCGCAAGCGCGGCTCGCACCGCGCTCGCGCTCTGCGCATGCGCGGCCCGCGCCGCGCTTTGCGCAAGCGCGGCTTGCGCCACGCTCTGCGCATGCGCTACTCGCGCTGCGCTCTGCGCAAGCGCGGCTCGGGCGCAGAGCGCGGCTTGCGCCGCGCTTTGCTCATGCGCGGCTTGCGCCGCGCTCTACACATGCGCGGCTCGGGCGCAGAGCGCGGCTTGCGCCGCGCTCTGAGCATGCCCGGCTCGCGCCGCGCTCTGCGCAAGCGTGGCTCGCGCCGCGCTCTGCGCAATGCGCAGCAGTCTATAATTGTCTAACTGCGATTCGTCTGAAGCGTGACGACGAATCGCAGTTAGACAATTATAATATGTAATGGATAAAAAAAACATGCTCAAAAACAGGAAATGAAGGACTGTTGTAAATGCAACATACTCAGATTGCACTAATGTTATAAGTGGGGTTCATTATATTTCCGTCCTCTTGTATTTCATATATTTAATACTGATTTAGGGCTGGCGAGTAATGTCTACATATGTGCTAATTATACTAGATTGTGCAAGTTAATTAAATCAGACGGATTTGCTATCATTCCAAAGCAATTTACATAAACTAGAAGAATGGGCAAATAAATGTCAGGTGAGATTAGAAACAGAGAGGTATAAAATTATGCATTTTGGAACGAAAAATATTCATGCAATTTATAATCTAAATGGAACAATTCTAGGGGTATCAGAAATAGGAAATAAGATAGGGGTGCTTGTGAACAACCACAGTGCACAATGCCAGGCAGCAGCTGCAATTGCGTTTGCAATATTAGCATGAATAGAATCAAGGGAAGCAAATACAATTCTGACACAATGTAAATCTCTGGTATGACCTCAATTAGAATATGGAGTATAGTTTTGGGCACCTCTTCCAAAAAGGACATTATAGAGCTGAAAAAAATGTTCAGAGAAAGTATATGAATACAGAATAAAGGGAATGGAGGTACTGAGTTATAAAGACAGGCTAAGCAAATTACTTTTTTTTATAGGAAAGAGAAGCAAGGTTATATTATTAATGTATATAAAAAAAATTGTGTCGTTCAGTCACTCTCAGTGACCTCAGGAACTGTAACACACCATACACATCTTTATGTCCATGGTCATGCTGATCCACAATTAAGTTTTAAAGGGATCCTGAAGCCGCCATATGTGCTCTTCTTCATCATCAAATAGAAAGTGAAAAAAGCATATGAAAAAAAGCATTTTCCTTCTTAAAATTGCTGCAAAAATGTTGTGACGGGTTGAAGTGGTGTTCTGCTGCCTCTAAGTTGAATTTTTATTTTACGAATAAATAATGAGCTGCATTAACTTATTAGAAACTTTGCAGGTAAATGAATTAGTTCATTAGATATATTATTTATCACTATTTTCTACCACATATAATTATATAGCCTAGTGGTTATGAAGCTGGCCTTTGATGAACTAGACCTGAATTCCAGTCTGTCCCAAGCTTTATTTATATATTTGCTAATAGTCATAAAAGAAATTTATGTGAATCACAGACTCACTGTAATGCTCAGGAGGACTGATGGATTTAACCTTTCTGCAAACTTAACTAGCTACACCTGTGTGACCCCAATTTAAGCCAGCTCCTAGTTCAAGGGCGGGGCACCTCTGGATTGGATTCAATTCAATGGTTGCAGATCTGTGAGTGACAACACACATAAACACACACTTTTTTTCTCCACTCAGGTTTAGCTGGGTGAGAGCGGATAGTAAGGAGCTGCTTACTCTTTTAGGTACTGCTTGAGTGGAAGATACGCGTATTACTTTCTTTGATTTGTTCTGTTATTAATATTTTCACTGGATAGTTATAAAAGCCTGGAAAATATATATAGCCTCCGGTATCGTGTGTTCCTCTATCAAAGAGCCTGATAGCTGTAAATAAACCAGCAGGAGACTGTTGACTTGTCACAATATTTTAACAGTAGGAGCATGATTTATGACAAACATTGGTGTAGTAGTACGACTTAGAGTTTTATTATATATATATATATATATATATATATATATATATATATATATGTGTGTTTGCAGTGTTCGACTCTCCATGACCTCATGGACCATAACACTCCATGGTGATCCACTTGGCATTCATGGCAGTGTCATGTCGTCTGCAAGTAGGCACCAGCACAGAACTTACATGCAGCACACACATAGCATTTTGTCCTCCATGTTTTCCTAACTGATGACGAAGTCTCATATTTAAAGTATGCTTTTTTGAAACACAAGTCTTAATAATGGGCAAAATGTTTTTTTTAAGTAAAATAGGAGCAACCATTCATTTGTTAACAATTAAATGCGATTTTTCATTAATGGCGATTCCACTTGAGAGTTCTGGTTGCCTGAGTTCTCGATAACTGAGAGTTATCCAGGACTCAAGCAGCCAGAACTCTCAAGCAACCAGAAAAATAAAATTGAATAATGTACTTAAAATAAAATAAAACGTTAGTTAAAAGGGCGCAACATATTCCAGTAGCCAGGTTGTCATGCCACAAATTGATTACAGGCACCTAGATGTCATCTACTGTATGTCTCTGCAATTCAATGTTACCTGGAAGCAGACAGGCCTGAGTGACTGAGCCAGTGCAGTGTGTTACATTACCCGGGTTCAGCACCTTACCCTCCAGCAGAATGTACCTGTGTGTAAGTGAGGAGTGAAAGCTGCTGCTGCTAGAACAGCCCTCACTGACAAATATACTTAGCAGAGCATCCTATGTGTAGCTAATATAGGCCTCTTTTAATAGTAAGTCTCAAGCAACCAGAAACTACATTTATCCGACATCCACCAATCCCCATGGGTGCCGGTTAACTGAGAGTCTACTGTATATATTTTTGTTAGCCTGGTTTGTTACCGTTGAAGGGACCTTTGAAGTTCTGTTGGAAGTTTCTGCACTCTGGAGTGCAGTCTGCCATAGAAATCAACATTAAGCTTATTGGAGTCCTAGGTTACTTCCCCACTGCCAAAGCAGATGATTAGACACTGGAATGCTGGCTCCCTGAGCAGCATGATGGCATATAATAGTTTATCAATGAATAGCTTTATTTATTAGTTTGACTAATATTTTGTCCATTATCAAGACTAGTTCTTGGAAAACATATGCTATAAATAGGGGACCACTGAAGTGCTCATACAATAGGGATTCATTTGTTTATTTAATAACTGTTGTTGTTGTTTAGTTGTTCATTTGTGTTCGACACTCCATGACGCCACCAGGCACATCTATTGTTAGGTCTCTGGTCATGCTTATCTGTAAGTTTATCTTGGCAAAGATATTGTAGTGGATGCCAGTTCCTTCTCTGTGCTATGACCTGCCCATCCTGGATGACCCTACATGGTATAGCTCACAGCTTCATTAAAGTATACAAGCTCCTTCACCACGACAAAGTAGCGACCCAGAAGGGGATTTAATAACTAATTAGTAATAAAAGAGCATTTTTGACAAAAACATTCAGTATAGCTTGGTTATGAATTTTAATGGTCCAGGCTTCAACATACAGGCAGTGGGACGGGATCTGCCCAGGAGGCTTTATTGATATGAGTCTTTAAAGTGGCCACTGTAGGAAAATCTAGATCTGTCAGGAAAAATATAAATCTTTCTGATCACTTTGTATATTCTAACCTACAGTAAATACATTTTCTGATTTTATTGTTAATCAGTTATCAAATAAACAAATACAACCCTTTGCTGTGTCCACTAAGACGGACTTTTAACCTTATTTGGCTCAAACTGACTCCAGGTGTCTTCCCCAGGAAATCCAATGCTTATTAATGACAATTGCTACTTACAGTAACTTTTTTTGAGGCCCTATGTAGTTTTTGAAAAAACAAACAAACAAATTATCGAAAAATTATTCATTACAAAACAAGTGTCAAAGGCACTGTAAATAATGGTAATTTACTAGCATTTCTGTGTTGTGGGAAATCAAATAAAAATGTTAAAGTAATCAAAAATAAGTAACGTTAACAAAAACATAATTATCTGAATGTCAATTCGCAGCATAGAAATCACAGCGCACATAATCACTACAGGTGCGCCGCGGCAAAGCTCTCCCGGTGAGCCGGCAAAGCTCAAGTGCAGAGTATAATTTTAACGTTTTGGTTAAATGCAGAATTTAGCTAAAGATGGAAATCGAATTGCATCTAACGTGCACAAACAAGTAAATATAGTTATAATCATGCTGAAAAACAGAAATGGTGTTGTGCTAATAGTGTGCAATTTTACATTAAATAATCACTTAAGAATATATAAGCTAGTCTAAGGACATGCTCTTAAGAGCCCATTACCATCCATTCCTTTCTTGTCATTTATTGGCTGGCTATGAGTGGAACTTGGTGTTGAGCTAAGCTTGTTTTTGCACATGGTCTTGTGGTAATGAAACAGCCACGTATATAATATGTTTTTTTCAGTCTAATAGTAAACAAATATAATGTATAATATTTAAAGCAATGGATTTATTAAAAACTTACTTTTAAAAAGTGTAAAAAGCCAGGCAGATGCAACTTCTCATCCTAGACAGAGATTGTAACATTATTGGGTGGGATCCACAGCTGCTGAGGCAATTGATCACTCTAGAACAGCCTAGAAATCCCTCCTCCTCTGCTTCAACTCTATTTGCTCAGATCATTCATTTATGTCTCTTTTCATCTCTCGTTATACTCCAGTTTGTATTCTTCTTTCTGCTGAGGTCTATTCATTGTTTATACAGCTCTAGTGACAACCACCTAGGTAACAGTGCTCAATGTCAGGCAGCAGCTGCAAAGGCAAATAAAATATTAGCATCTATTAAGAAGGGTATAGAAGCAAGGGAAGCAAATATAATTCTACCACTATACAAATCCGCCCTCATTTGGAATATGGAGGACAATTTTGGGCACCAGTTAATAAAAAGGACATTTTAGAGCTGGAAAAGGTACAGAGGAGGGCAACACAACTAATAAGGGGAATGGAGGGGCTGAGTTATGAGGAAGACTAATCAAATTACACTTACTTTTGTTAGAAAGAAAGAAGAAATGATATAAATGCATCCAGGATCAATATAAAGCTTTGTCAAGTGAACTTTTTGCGACAAAAGGTTTTCAAATAAGAGGACATCTGTTGAGGTTATAAGAAAAATGATTCCACCTTAAAGAAAGAGGTTCTTCACAGTAAGGGTGGCTAAGTTCTCTGCCAAAGGAGGTTGTGACAGCGTATTCAATAGATAACTTTAGAAAGGGGTTTGATACATTTTTGAATAAAAGGGACCTTCAGGGTTATCATAGATAACCAAAGAGGGAGAATTGATCCAGGGAGGAATCCGATCGCCAGTATTTGGGGTCAGAAAGGAATTTTATTTTTTTCCCTGAGACACTTGCCAATGTCTCACCGGGGTTTCAGTTGTTCCAATTAATCCACATATTATAAACATCTGAGGAGATCTAAAAAGGCTGAACTTTATGGAGTAAACATATTTTTTCAACCTCAATTACACTGTATCTATGTAACTATACAGATGAAAAAGTTCTGCCCTATAGGCTCTATAGGCGTATACATTATTACTCTACTACCACATGCTTAGCTACCCTAGGTTGATCAATAATCTCAGCAGTTGTGGTTCTCACCCTCTACAATTTTGAAACACGTGTGTGAGGTTGAAGTCCTTTCTATCTTTATTCTTTACATTTTAAAGTTGGAACTAATGGATTAGGAAAAAAACTCTTCCTAGTTTACAAGTGCATTTAAACAATATATATTTATGCATGTTCTCTGTTGCCTATCAGCACTTACCAAAAATAAAATCAACCAAAAAGAAATAGAAAGACTTTTGTAAAACTAGAGGAAAGTACACTTTTAAACTGGATATCCTCACCCTCAAATGTATGTATATTCTTTACATCTCCTCTCATTAATTCCTTTTTTCTTTCTTAACATCTCCGTTTTGTATACTGCTTCTTTCTTCCATTTTATATTCACTCTTTCCATCATATCATAGTGTATCCCTTACCCTGTGCACCTCTCCATTTTCCCTACATTTTCTCTTTATAAATCTCATGTGACCCATACAATGTTGACTAGCGACACACCATTTAACATTCCCACCATCCATTCCAAGCTCAATTACACACATAGACATGACTCAGCACTAACTCATGCACCCCTCAGCACCCATGGGCAAAACTCGTACATATTCATACCTCAATGTACACAGGCAGAACTGGGATATACTAAAACAAATGACACGTCCTGCCCACAGGATAACAGGATCCCCCCCCCCCCCCCCCCAGGTGGCAGTGGTTAAATTATTTTTTTAGGTTGGGCCCTCCGTGCCCCACTCTGGGGCCAACAATAACATTTTATATATATATATATATATATATATATATATATATATATAAAATACATTTTTTTTGTGCGTAGCCCCCCCCAACTCCCATCTCTCATGTCTCCTCCATCTCTATCCCCCTCTCCCATCTCTCTCCACCATCTCCTTCTCTCCCCCCTTCTCCCCCTCTCTCTCCTTCAAAGCCCTCTCTCCTTCTCTCTCCTGCTCTCCCCATACCCTATCTTTCTCTCCTTCACCTCCCTCCCTCTCTCCTTTTCTCCCCCTCTCTCCTTCTCACTCCTTTCTCCTTCTCTCTTCCCTCTCCCCCTTTCCCCCCTCTTTCCTTCTATCTCCCCCTCTTTTTTCTCAACCCCTCTCCTTCTCTCTCCCCCTCTCCTTCTCTCATCCTCTTTCCTTCTCTGCCCCTCTTTCCTTCTCACTCCCCCTCTTTCCTTCTCACTCCCCCTCTTTCCTTCTCTCTCCCCTCTCCTCCTCTCTCCCCTCTCCTTCTCTCTCTCCGTCTCCTTCTCCCCCTCCTCTCTCCCTCTCTCCCTCTCCTTCTCCCCCTCCCCTCTTCTTCTCCTCCTCCTCTCTCTCCCTCCTTCTCTTTCCCCATCGTCCTCTCTCCCCCCTCTCCTTCTCTCCCTCCCCTCTCCTTCTCCCCCTCCTCTCTCCCTCTCCTTCTCCCCCTCCCATCTCCTTCTCCCCCTCCTCTCTCCCTCTCCTTCTCCCCCCTCCCATCTCCTTCTCCCCCTCCTCTCTCCTTCTCCTTCTGTTCCCCCCTCCTCCTCTCTCTCCCTCTCCTTCAGTCTCCCCCTCTCCTTCTCCCCCTCCCCTCTCCTTCTCCCCGTCCCCTCTCCTTTTTCCCATTCTCTCTCCCTCTCCTTCTCTCCCCCTGCCCTCTGTCTCCTCCTCTCTCATTCTCCCCCTTTCCCCTTTGAACTGTATGAGTCTAAAATGGACAACTGTATTTATCCTATGGAGAGCATTAGCATTTTTTTTAGTATGTCCTGGCACAACTCAGTACTCTGCATAACTCAGAACTCATGGCAGAGTACACAGGCACAACTCAAGAACTCACACAGGCACAACACAGCAGGGGTACCATCAGAAATCTTAGGGCCGGGTGCAGTAATAGCCAGGGCCCCCAAACCGCTGTATGCCCATTATAGGTTTTGTTCAGTTGTGTCCAACTCATCGTGACCCCATGGACCGCACACCAGGCACATCTTGTGTCTTGTTGAGCTTATCCATAACGCAAATATACTGAAGTGGATTTCCAGTTCATTCTTAAGTGGTCTGCAATTTGTCTGACCTCCTGCCCATCTTGGGTGACCATACATGATCACAACTTCATTGAAGTACACAAGCCCCTTCAACACAGCAAGGTAGTGATCCTATACTTAGGAGACAGGGTATTTCTAGGAGCCTAGAAGGAAGTTCTTCATAGAGATACAATATACTGATTTTTTTTTAAGAGACAGAAGTATACTTTTAGGGGCCCTGTCACCAGGGAAATTTCTACAAATCAATCACACATCAGTGCACACTCATGCAGAATGTGGTGTACACTCATACACTTCTCAATACATTTATGAAAACTGTGCAGTTCAGCAGTCACTTACATTCCAACACATTCCCATTCGTGACACAGTGTGAACATGAAGCCTCTTACTCTAATCAAATATAGGTTGCATAGAAATCCTAGATATCATGCGATTTGGCAGGAGATTCACTAAGCATCACAGTGGTTATGCTCATGGCCAGATTACCCATTAGGCCAACTAGGCAGCCGTCCAGGGGTGCTTCCCTGTGAGGGGTGCCACTATATAAAAGAAAGGTTCCTGGCTTTAAAAAAAAATGAAATGTTGCAGTTCATAGAGTAGCTACTAGGGGGGAACCACCTAGAACAAGATAGTTACATCAGGAAAGGGAACTTCCATGAACAGAAAGGCAAAAATGGGTCCATGGAGGGGCTCCTCCACTTCACTGCCTAAGGGCTCCAAAAAGGTAGATACGACCCCGGTTATGCTATGCATTGCTGAATTAAAAATGCTCTATGGAAGAAAATAGCCATTACTGCCCTTAACACTTCATCACAGCCCCTGTGATAGCGTAATAAATACCCCCTTCTATATGTAAAAAGTTTCAATGCAAGAAGATATAATAAATGAATACTTCAGAAAATCAAGACAAACTGTTCTCTGGAAGGTTTGATCATGTGGCTGAAGCTCAAATATCTTGGCCATGTCATGAGAAGACAGGATTCCCTAGAGAAGATTCTGATGACAGGATTTACAGAGAAGACTCTGGTGCTGGGAAAGATTGAACGCACATGAAAAAGGGAACTGCAGAGGAGGAGATTGAGATTGAGGTAATTGAAGCAATGGACATGAGGGGCCGTGGCTGACAGATGTGCCCGGCGTGATTTGGTCCATAGAGTCATGGAGAGCCAGACACAACTGAATGACTAAACAACAATAATATGTAAGATTAGATGCCCTATTTGATTTGAAGGAATTACTTTCATTTTCAATAACACACTGTTTGAACATGCCAAAGAATGTGTTAAAATTGGCGTAAAGAGGCATTATCAGTAACCAGGACATTTTAAGAATAAAACAAAATGTTTATGGGGAAACAAAACGAAAAATTTAAAATAAAATCCATTCTTCAAACAACAACTTGCCTCAAGGAAGCGAGGACACACAGAATTATTTCTTAGGGAAACATTAATATCATTTATTCAAAGAACATGTTTTCACAATTACAAAATTAAAATATGTAAAACATTTACATTTCCTTGACATTAACAGCAAATGCACCGAGCATATTGTAATATATAGGACTTATTGAGTTCATATATGTGGATCAATCACCACTGGACATCTCAACTTTAGAGCATAATCATAGACTGGGGCACAGTGCCAGGATAAACACACAGACAGCTGTTTTGTCCCCTAATGGGACTTATCATCAGTATGAAGCTGGTCCTGGCAAGTGTAAAATGAGACTGGAGTGAGTAGGCAGACCAGCCACAAAATACAAAGTAATTAATATAGACTTCATCTTTAATACAAATTGAAACACACTTCACTTCTTCTACAGTAAAGTAATAAAAGCAATTCTGAAACTATCCGTTTAAAGGAACCCAGTTATACCCTAGTAGGATCTGTTTTAATTCAATGATTTAAAAGAACAGTATTCATTTTTAAACTTACTTTTAAACATCAGCATCTAAACGTCCAAAGGAAATGCTTTTTTTCCATCTCTTATGAGGTCTCCAAGGTGTGGGAGTAACCATTTAGACAGTCCTAAATGGTCAGACGGGTTTCCTGGTGGTCCAGTGGTTAGAATTTGTCAATTCCAAATCAGGGAACCAAGAGGTCACACCACCCTGAAGATATTCAGGGTTGGGCCTGGTCAGTACTAGGGTTGGAGACCACCTAGGAACACCAGGCGCTGTATAGAAGGAACTGGCAACCGACTCCATTATATCTGCCATGAAGACCAAGTGGGTCAGCATAACCATGGACATAAAGATGAGTTTGGTATATTATGGTCCATGAGGTCATGGAGAGTTGGAAATGACTGAACAACACAAACAATATATGGTCAGACACAGGTTTGTGTCTGTATAGGAGGGAGATGATCTTCATTGACTCGAGAACTGATGTATTACATTAGTTTGCCTAAGCACTAAAGCTTAGATCTGAGCATCTAGGACTGCCTCCTAGACAGAGTTGCTCTCACCATTTGATGACCTTATAAAGGGTGGAGAAAAGCAGCTCAACTGGACATTCAGGTTTTGAGGTTTGAAAGTAAGTATAATATTGAATATTGCTTTTCTAATTCATTGAATGGGAGTTTTATTTAAGACCAATGCATAATCAAAACATGTAGCTCTTGATAGAGCAGTTACTCCACCATCTTTGTGGAGAGTGAATCGAAAGTTCATGTGCCACCGCAAGAACCAATCAAACTGCAGCTAAGTTCTAAGATGTGCCAGGCACATTTATGTACTGTGCTCTACAGCAACTCACATCACCACCTCTAAGGTCTTGTAGAAATAAAAAGGAAGTGATAAACTTTACATATACTGTATGTTAAACTACTATGAGTGTACTTATTCATATCGGAGGAGCATGGCCGGATTACCCATTAGGCCAACTAAGCCGTCCTTTTGAGGGACGCCACTTCTTAAAAAAAATGGTTCCTGGCTTAAAAGAAAAAGAAAAGTTGCACTTTATAGACTGGCTACTATGGGTAATCACCTAGAAACAACAAGAAAAGGAACTGATATGGACAGAAAAGAAAAAAATGGGTCCGTGCAGGGGCTCCTCCACTTCACTGCCTAAGAGCTCCAAAAAGGTAGATACGGCCCTGGGGAGGAGCATCTGCTGCTGGAGCTGGTGCTCTGGAACTTGGAGTCCTCTCCCCTGAGGCAGAGCAGACAGTGAGAGGCAGGCAGTGTTCAATGTCACATACATCATAGGGTCTGCACAACAGGGAAGAGAGAAGTGTGACAGAGCCCAGCTGCTCGCAGGATTTATATGCACATGTACCATTTTAAGTGACTTGTGGAAAATGTTATTTGTATTTTCTTGTTTTAGATTATTTTATAATCTACTTTAATCCAATTTTAACCTGTGATCGGCATAGACATACTTATATACTTATTGGTAAAGGGGACATGGAAGGTTTGGGGGATTTCACAAGGAATATAATATACCTATAATATACCTATGTATTATTATTATTATTATTATTATTATTATTATCCTTTATTTGTAATGTGTTAACATACTCCACAGTGCTATACAGGGGTTAAAAACATTTTTAATGCGTTGCATAAAAACAGAAGGCCCTTTCTTTCAGCTTAGAATCTATATGTACATCGAGCTTTCCCCAAAGCCTGATTCAATTAGGAAGCCGCCATCTCGCGGTAAACAGGCCGTATGTCTGCGAGCTTGCTGCGGGCTTGAACTCTGCTTACAATTCTGGGTGCTATTCCATGGAACAAGTTAGGGGCCGAAAGCAGAAACCGTAAACCATGCACTCGTATGTAGCATTTCAAGGTGGGAACATGATCAATTAAGCAAGGCCGTAACTGCTCATTTAGAAACAGCCAATAGCAAATGAGACTGCCATCATTACAACAGTAAAACATGGAGGTTACATGTCAATCAGTTAGCTATTAGGGGTCTGATATGCGATCGGACTCGCAAAAACGCAAAATACAAAATAATAAAAATTAATGCCAATACTGTCTATATTGTCGATTTGCGAGCTTGGGACTGTTGTACAATGAATTCTGATGTCTATCATCGCTTTTCCCATTATTTACAGTCCAGTATAGATTTTTTTTTTTTTTGCATTTACAGTGCTACGGACAGGGGTTATATCCCCTTGCGAGTCCTCTCTAGCACTCATAGGATTTTCTCCTTCATTTGTCATTTACGGGTGTGAAAGCATTTGCGGGCTTGGGGAATTGTCGCAATTGAATAGCAATTTGCGATTTTAATCCATCGTAACTCTTGCAGATGGGAAAGCTCAAAGGCTTCGGGAGAGTTTTCAAAGCTGCAACACATAAATTATTTGGAGCCTGCAAAAAGACGCCAATTGAATAGCAAATTAACTTAGGCCTCACTTACGGGCTTCAGTAACTCAAAATTGTTCAATTGAATCGGGCTCTTACAGTCTAAAGTGTTTAGGTCTGATATAGGAGGGTGATCGATGTGTTGTGCATATTAAGGCTAAAGGTGATGAGCTTCTTTAAACAGATGTCTTTTTAGTTTGGTTTTAAAGGTTTTGAGGTAGGAGGAGTCTAGTGAAGCGAAGCAAGGAGTTAAAAAGAACAGGGGCAGCACAAGAAAAGTTCAAAAGGCCGGAGGGAGAGGAGGTAATAAGAGAAAAGGACAGAAGAAGGTCATTAACAGAATAAAGGGGGAGGTTGGAGGAGTATGTTGAGACAAAAAGAGAGATATAAGAGGGTGCACTATTGTTGAGGGCTTTATACGTTAGGTTCATGATCTAAAAATGTTTATTCTGGAGTCTATGGGAAGCCAGTGACTTTTTAACTTGGATCCACTTTTCTTTAATTTCAAATATTTCTATTTCTAAGGGCACTGCTGTATCTCCTATTGGATCTTAAAGTATTGATTAGAGAGGCAGTACTCCTATAATGACTAGCCAATTTAGCTTCAAAATGTCATCATCTAATTGGTATTGATTAAACAGTGATTATTTTAGAACCTAGATTAAGTGTTTGGGTTTGCATAATTTTCTTCCAATATTTGTATAGAATGGATACAACAGTTGTGATGTATGTTTCAAAGATGATGGAAACTTGCCAGTGTACATAGAAAGGTTGAATAGATGTGTGATAGCTGGGATAAGTGTGGTAGAGAGGGAAGGGATCACCTGAGATGGAATACTATTATATGGAAGTTAGAGTCATGTTTTACTGTCAGGTGGCAGTGGTAGGGCAGGTGATGACGGTGATGGGGCTAAGAAGTGGTTGTACGTTTCTATGGGTTCTGGTGGCAGTGATAGAAGAATAGCAGCTGATCTGCACTCCGCAATGTTTCAGAAAGGGGACTTGCTTTCACTGATACAAAACCATGTTCTATTGTAGACAAGATGACTGATTGAATGAAAATGCTGATTCGCTACACAATAATATTTGGCTATATTCTGACTGGCTGGCTAAGAAAAAAAAAAAAAACTCCCTAAACATTTCCAGATTGAAGGATGATGGAGATGTGCAATGCAAGAAACGGCATTTCTGTTGTTGAAAACATTCTCAACTATATGCAAAACAGAAAATATGGTGCCTTACTGTCCTTTTAAAGAGGCTGATAAACTGTTATCAATAACTGAAAATAAAAAAAAACACAGAAGTTTTGAGTAACACAGGACACTTCAATAAATACAAGTCACTTCCAGTTTGTCAGCAGAATCAGCTTCTAATAGAAGTCACCACCTCCATCCCACCTTAAATTATCATATAACTCCACTGCTTTTACAATTCATTTTTCGTTCTTCCCCAAAATTTAGGTGCCATCCCAGAATACTCCTTTTTCGCTGAACACAAGAAAGTGCAGCCTGTACCTACTAGAATCAAAGTGAAGCCTCAGCTTATAAGAACCGAAGTGCAGGTTGTGCTTATAGGAACTGAAGTACATCTTGTGCTTACAAGAACCGAAGTGCAGCCTATGCCTATAAGAATCAAAATGTAGCCTGTGCTTATAAGAACCAAAGAGCAGCTGGTGCCTAACAATAGCGCAAGAGTGGTCTGTGCCTTCAAGAGCCCAAGTGCAGCCTGTGCCTACAAGAATCAAAGTGAAGCCTGTGCTTATAGGAACCAAAGTGCAGGCTGTGCTTATAAGAACCGAAGTGCAGCTGTAACGTAAAGGTGGAATAAACATTTTCACTCAGGCCTTCTTCACAGAATCACATATTTATTTCTAGAATGAAAAAATAACAGTAGTACAAAGAAAACTAAAACAAAAGACAACCAAATATTGTCCGAAAGTGGAAGCATGTAAATGTAGACCCTATTCCAATGCATGCATGGTTGCTGCAGGACAGGGCTCTCATTTTTAAGCAGAGGTGCAAATACTGTGCAAAATTATCCACCTTTGATGGTACTCTCATTAAGGTGACACCCATAGGGTAGAGCTCTCCCTGCTTTCTATCTTTCCTAGCCACACCAGATCAGTCAGCATTTAACATGAAATACATTGTCTTTTTATATATCATCCAGAGGGTCCTTATACAAAAAAAAGCCTACATATAAGTACATTAGTAATTAATGGCAGGATTATTTTAGCACATTGCCACTTATGCACATAGAACAAGTACTATTGTTATTATGATCTCTTTATGCACATGCAATTTATATTCAAAAGATGATTATAAAGTGGGAGGAACAAAGAATACTGCTTTTAAGTAGAGTTTTGTATGAATAAAGTGAGCATTAATATTCACTGACAAATTCGTTTTCTGAGTATGGTGTAAGCAGGGTAGGTAAAAAACTATTCTCTCCCACTTGACAGCTGTTAAATGTCATTGTATATTTAACACATTTATTAGCTTGTTGCAGAGATAATTAGTTTGACTTTCTCCTAACCTCTGCGGCTAACTACTGTGAACAAGGTCAGCTCCCCAGGTGCCCTGGGTATTATATGATGCAGCTTGCAAGTGATATGTATACTGTCATATTGGATGGGTAAACTGAGAAATCCATCCAATGATGGAATTGTAGCAGCTAGTCAAAGCCTTGGTCCATATGACTCATACATATATACACTACATATGTATATATACAGTATATATGGAAGGTTGAGTACAAGAAATAATGAGTACCAAACAAGCTTTTGCCATAGGCATCAATGTAAATTGAAATAATCTGTTCTGAAACCCAGAAATTTCACATTTTAGTTTGAACTGATGGTGTCGTTTTTTAATACAATACCTTAAAACAAAACAGACATAAAAAAGAACAATACAGATGTACCTGGGTTCTCAACTTTAATCTGTTTCGGACTGCAGGTTGAGTTCTAAAAAGGTTGAGTTCCGAGGTAGCATTTCCCATAGGAATCAATGTAAATTTAAATAATTTTCTCTGAGCCCCAGACATTTCACATTTTAGTTTGAACTGATGGTGTTGTTTTTTAATACAACACCTTAAAACAAAACAGACATAAAAAAGAACAATACAAATGTACCTTGGTTCTCAACCTTAATCTGTTTTGGACTGCAGGTTGAGTTCTAAAAAGGTTGAGTTCCGAGACAGCATTTCCCATAGGAATCAGTATAAATTTAAATAATTTTCTCCGAGCCCCAGACATTTCACATTTTAGTTTGAACTGATGGTCTTGTTTTTTTATACAAAATCTTAAATTATACAGATCTAAATAAAAACAATAATTAGATCAAATACCATAGAATTTAACTTCACTTTAACTGTACTGAGAGGACTTGGAGGCCCAATGGGGTGATGGCGATGTAGAGGAGGAGAAGGCGGAGAGAGGATGTTGCTTAGAAGGGGAGTCCTCTACCATTAGAACATCAGGCACTTGCACAGGGAATCTTTCTATTTCCTGTCTCCTAACACCAATGAACCCTGCTGGAGACTCTGATGTAGGGAGTTCCACTAGAAACCTATTGAGAGAATCAAGTCCACATTGCAGCTTGCTAGAGCCGTGTCCGGGTGATACTTTTTAACAAAATCTTGTAATTTAACCCATTTAGCACACATTTCTTTCATCAGTGCAGTAGGTTCTTCCTCCCTTCCTTCCTCTTCACCTCTTGCTGATCCCTTTGAGGTTCCTGCAGCTTCTCAGTGCTGAACTCTTGTCTGTGCTCCTCCACTAATGCTTCAAAGTCTTTATCACTGACCCTCAAGCCCATGGACATGCCCAGAGACACAATGTCCTCCACTATAGGCCTAGGTTCAGCCACCAAGTTCCTCCAACCTACAGCATATGGACACAATTTCCTCCAGCCACAATTCATGGTCTTGTAAGAGACTGCATGCCAGGCCTTATCAAACAGAGTGATACAGTTGAGGACATTGAAATGGTCCTTCCAGAACTCTCTGTGTTAACTCAGTATCAGATGAGGCCACCTCAAAGCACCTCTGGAAGAGGGCCCAGGTATACAGTTTCTTCAATTTTGAGATGACCTGCTGGTCCATGGGCTGGATCAGAGGATTTGCGTAAGGGTGCAAGAGCTTAATAGTTATAAAATGAATGTCCTCCAGCATGTTGTCTTCCAAGCCTGGGGCGGAGCAGGACCATTATTAACAGATCCCTCAGAGGTAGTTTTTTTTCCTGCAAATATTTTTTGACTGTGGGGCAAACATGTTGTTCATCAATTCAATGAGGAACTGCCTGGTTACCTAGGCTTTGCTGTTGGCACTTCACATGACACTTAATGTGCTTTTTATCACATTTTCTCTTTTGAAAACTCTGGGGTTATCACTTTGATAGACTAGTAGAGGCTTTATTTTGAAATCCCCACTAGCATTCCCGCACACCAACAGAGTTAGCCTGCCCTTCATCGGCTTGTGCCCTGGAAATGTCTCCTCAACTTGAGTGATGTAGGTACTGCATTTTCTTCCAAAATAAACCAGTCTCGTCATAGTTGAAGATTTGTTGGGGAATAAAAATATCATCCTCTACATAACCTCTAAACTCCCTAACATATGTATCACTAGCCTTCTTTGAACTCATGATGTAACCACACGCTTACAAAAGCTACACTTTGGTTCATGTAAGCACAGGCTACAAGCTACACTTTGGTTCTTGTAAGCACAGAATGCACTTTGTTTCTTATAGGCACAGGCTGCACTTTGATTCTTGTAGGCACAGGCTGTACTTTGGTTCTTGTAAGCACAAGCTAACCTTCGGTTCTTTTAAGCATAACCTGCACTTTGGGCTTTTGCAGGCACAGAGTGCTCTTGGGCTCTTGTTAGCACAAACTACACCACAGTACAGTACTTTATTTAACTTCCTGGAGAGACAGGATGTACCAAGCAATAGTTGATTCCTAATCAATTTTTTTACATCTAGACGTGTTGAGTATCAGATTCGACAAGTCCTGAGGTAGTTAAGTACCAAGGGTCCACTATATATATATATATGTATATATATATATTTATTTATATATATATATATATATATATATATATATAATATATATATATATATACACAGCATATATAATAGATATAGATGTGCGCTTTAACGAAGCTGTGAGCTATACCATGTAGGATCACCCAAGATGGGCAGGTTATAGGAGAGAGACGTCATACAAAATGTGCTGGCACCCACTCCAGTATCTTTGTCAAGAAAATGAAATGGATTAGCACAACCAGAAACAAGATGTACCTGGTTGCTGCTGTCCAAGGATCACGGAGAGTTGGACACTATTGAATGACTGAACAACAACAATATCCCGCACAGTGATTTAACCATCTTTGCTACATCTAAAGCAAAATGCTAAAAGCATTGTGAATTAGGTAAAACATTTCCTAGTTTGATTAGTAAAAAGTAAATACAGTTTATTTGTATAGACAGGGTGGAGCAGCAGTCATTATTATGCAAGTTTGTTTCTATTTTTAAAGATCAATGATTTTGCAACTTTTTGTGCCTGTTTAATAAAATCTTCTAATGCAGTTCACTTTTTACGAGAAAGTCTAATAATAATCTCCCTCTAGTCAGTTTGTCTTTTGCATCAAGGTAGCTTTGATATGTTTGTGTGGAATGTACTGCTAATTAACTAAATACAAGGTAAAAATGTATTTGCACCTGGGCCCTCCATTCACTGGCTTCGACACTGTCCATCAGCTGCCATTTTGTATCAGCTGTGTTGGCTAAGCCCCCTTAGTCCACTTTTTTAAATGTACTTTACTGCCTATGGTTTCATAATAACCAAGCAAGACTGTCCATGAATAGGCTGCTGATTTTATTTTTCTTTAATCCCACTATTAGTTTGGAACAAGTTGACCAAAGGCCTATTTGGCCAATGCGTTCCAGTTTAATACGTGTGATTAAAGAAACACTAGAAGTAAATATTACCTATAATTTGTTTGTTCCATTGTGGGCTAACCATGGATTAAACATGTGCTGTTACTTCACTTACCACTTAAAGTAAAAATTAGGGTAGAAATTTTTTCCAAAGGTAGATTTTTTCTGTACACTTCACTTAACATCAGTTTAACTTGTTGTTACTGCACAGAAGTCCATACACTTTTCATATAAAAACAGATTTAGGAGCTGGTCAAATTAAAATATTTACTAGGGTAAGTCTGTTAATATCAGATTCCTATTAAAAAGGATCAATTAACAGCAAAATTTATTAGCAGTGCTTTGTAATATTACGATTTACCGCTAAAGACGAGTGGTAATATATTTAACAGGTAGGATGTTTGACGATGTCAAATGCCCTGCAACTAATACCCCTTTGATCCGTCATCTTGTGGTTAACCACAAATTATAAATACTTGACCTTAAACATTGTGTGTGACCCCCCTCCCTCATTCATTCTAGAACTATTGTGGAAGTCCTGATCGACCCCGAATAGTGAGTAAACACTGGTGCCTTCAGACAACTCCCTTCCGACTCAAAAAAACATATTTCATCTGAAGGGAGGTTGGTTAGGGAGCCGATAGATTCAAACCCGTAGCTACCTGAATTCACTGGCCCCACCACTCTGTTCTCTATGCTCACAAGATACCCCACCCCTGTTAATTAACCCCACTATGACCCTGGTAAAAGTAATAGTGTACACCCCTAGTTGCCACGTGGGTTAAAGACAGAGACCACTCACTTAGACACTATGAGCCCGATTCAATTGAGCAATCGCAAGTTACTGTAGCCTGTAAGTGAGGCCGTAAGTTAATTTGCTATTCAATTGGCATTTTTTGCGAGCTCCAAACGGTCTAGAAAACCTTGCGCTGGTTAAACCCGGAACTTACAGACTTCCGAAGCCTTTGTTCTTTCCCTTCTGCAAGAGTTACGATGGCTAAAATTGCAACAATTCTACAAGCCCACAAATGTTTTCACACATGTAAACGGCAAATGTAGGAGAAAATCCTACGATTACTAGAGAGGACCCGCAAGGGGGTTTAACCCCTGTCCGTAGCACTGTAAATAACGGGGAAAGCGATGAAAGACATTAGAATTAATTGCACAATAGTCTCAAGCTCGCAAATCGGCAATATAAAATCATATTTATTTATGTGTCATTTTGGGGTTATATCGATCTCCGGTACAAATGAGTTAATACATATCAGGCCACCAATATGGACTAGAACAGTATTGGCATAATTTTTTTTTATTTTGTAGTTTGAGACCTCTGAACCTAATTGATTGACATGTAGCCTCCATGTTTTACTGCCGTAATGATGGTGGTCTCATTTGCTATTGGCTGTTTCAATATGGGTGGTTACGGCTTTGCTTAATTGATCATGTTCCCGCCCTGAACAGCTATGCACGAGTGCATGCTTTTCGGCTTCGGCCCGTAACTTGCGGGCTTGTTCAGTTGAATAGCACCAGAATCTGAGATGCAATTGAATCAGGCTCTATATCTCCAGCAGTTACACTACCTACATACCCCCTGCTGTGTCCAGATCCTGCTGAAGGTAACTGATAACCAGGAATCTAGGCCTCTTGGCACCTGGGGGAAGAGACAGAATGATACCAGGTCTCTGGAGCCAACCCTGACCCATATGGGGTAGTTCAAAGGGGGCATAATGTGTGAAATTTATTTTCTCCCAAGGAAGGGGCTAATGGAGATTGGTGGATTAACTGTATATAGGGGCTAAGGACACTATTAATGGATAAGGACTTGTGTGCAGTCTTGGAAATTAAAAAAAATAGAACTGGGATTAACACAGGTGAGTTGCATTGTTGTGATTCAGGAGTGTCCTGGAATTGAGAGAGATAAAAGGAAAACAGACAAGTGATGCATTTCAAGGAATGGTATCTCGTGCAGAGGGATTCTTGGGCAATAGAGGGAAATCTTGTGCATTAACAGTACTTTGCTTGTACCTACCTCTGCTCCAATGTAAAGCCCAGTTTCTGTGGGAAGGTGGCAGATACAACTGCCAGTGCTCTTATTAGCTCTAATGGAAAGATCATTAGTTTACAAAGACACACCCTGTTGAGAAATAAGCTTTAGTAAAGAAAATGTGCTTATAACAGGGAAATAATAAAGACCTGAATTACTTAGGGCAGCATAAAATCTAAATATGTCCATGAATGACACTGTTTAAATCCCGGCTTCGTTAAATACATGACAGCATACTATGTAACATTAAAGACCATTCCATTTTTTTGTCTTTATATATGAATGTATATTATGATGTATATTAATGGTCCTATATGTTTACTTTTGGTTTCTAGTAAAGTGCTGACAAATATAAATGCAGTTTGGTCAATAGTTGAATTTTCCAAATGTTACTCTTTCATCTCCCCCCGCTTGTGCCTGCGCAGTCCAAGCATGCTGAATGGGGCCTTAGATGTTGTGCCCCATATAAGTTACCATTTCAGGAAAATGTAATATCTTTATTTGGTTTGTTTGGAAGTATTTCAGTGTGTTTAGAGTCAATGTCAAGTTTTATTTTTTTACTTGTCAAAATACAGAGGTAGTATAATCATAAGATAGCAGTGTTATGTTACATATATATGTAAGTAACATAAGGGAACAGAAACAAAGGACAATGAAATAGAGGCTGAAGGCTGGAATCTTTTATAAATGGACCCTATTTCAACACATGCATAGATGCTACATATGAAAGAGCTAAGTTTAACCTCATGCACAAGAACGACATTTTACACCTCTGATGATGGCGACCCTCGTAAGTTGTAGTCCTGGACAGCTGCCCACTTCCCACTTAAAGTGGAACCGGCCCTGCACACCCTAGACACACACAGCCACCATGTGCATCCTCAGCCCCCGTGCCTCCTCAGCCCCCAGTGCCTTCTCAGCCCCCCTGTCCCTCCTCAGCCCCCTGTCCCTCCTCAGTCCTCTGTGCCTCATCAGCATCCTGTCCCTCCTCAGCCCTCCCTGTCCCTGCTCAGCCCCAGTGCCTTCTCAGCCCCACTGTACTACTTCCTCAGCCCCCCTTCCCACTTAAAGTGTAACTGGCCCTGCACACCCTACACACACACAGCCCCCCTGTCCCTCCTCAGCCCCCTGTGCCTCCTCAGCCCCCAGTGCCTTCTGAGCCCCCTGTCCCTCCTCAGCCCCCAGTGCCTTCTGAGCCCCCATTTCCCTCCTCATCCCCCTGTGCCTCCTTAGCCCCCAGTGCCTCGACAGCCCTCCCTGTGCCAGCTGAGTGCAACTGGTCCCCACTCAGCCCTTTTGTGCCTCCTCAGCCGTTCCCCCGATGCTCCTCGGCCCTCCCCCGACCCTCCTCAGCCCTCTGTGTCTCTGCTCAGCACTTCTGTGCCTTCTCAGGCCCCTGTGCCTCCTCAGCCCTGGTTGCCCCTCCTATCTACCAAAAACTGCTGCTTAATTAAGTCTCCGCCTTTTGCTTAAATCTGGCTTCCTTAATTTCTGCAACTGCGTTTGACCCTACCACTTCCACTGAAAGGCTTTATATTGACTTGGGCCCATGCAGATTCATATGTGTTCCCTATTGACATAATTGTATTTGCTTTAAGCCATAGTAGGCTTTTGCAATTATTTATTTAGGTAGCACTGAGATATTTTTCCAATGTTTACTCATTTTTGATTTTTAATATTATGCTGATAATTCCTGGTGAGTTAAGCCCACAAACATAAAGAGTTGCTGTAATCCATTTCAAATTAAAGTCATATATTTGTTGTTGTACAAATAAATAAAAGTTATTTTTCCTACTTCTTAAATTGCTTTTGACCAGAAACAGAGCTGTTTATCTCCACCTTGCTGTTTCATGTCAGGGGGCATGGCCAGCACAACCATCATGGAGCTTGGAAGGAGGTTGGGCAATGCTTTCACTGGCCCTGCCCACATAGCTGTATTGTAACCTGCTGTATTGTAACCTGCTTGTAGCTGCTTCATTGGCCCTGTCCTTTGACTATTCTTGAGCCAACATAGCACCACCCCCTTTACTGATCATGCTTAGTCTGCACCAGAATCTGACTGGTCAGACTTTTTCTAGACTGGCCATGATCCAGGATTGACACAGGTTGGTGGAGATAAGCAGCTATGTTTGAATTCAAAAATAAGAAAAAATATTAACTTAATATAGTTGTTTTTGTCAGTATGAATGAATAAATGTCACTATATGACAGCAGGGGCAAGTTCTGTCCCAAAGGACCACACATAGGCCTGGATTTGAGGATTTTCTATTGGTCTCCTTCTGTTTTGCCTGTAAACAGGAGGGATATACTCAAATACTAGGCTGTTTTTGTCCATCCAGGATCAAACTTGCCCACTCCTGCTATATGAGGTACTCTGTATACTATATGTATGTCTAGTTGCTAACACAATTGTATCTATTTGATTTAGTTGTCATCTTAATAATGACATATAAGCTAATTGTATATAATTACTCTATAAACAAGCTGATTTTCTTTATAATGAAGATGTAATCTACAACTACATTATGTCATAACTTTGAGGATATACTGTTTTCTTGCCTTGTCCAAACACCTGGCACCTGTGGATTGTTTAATGATTGTAACACTAAATATGGCAGTGTTTATACCAACCTGCTGGAAAAGCAATCAGCGGCTCTTCTTGTATGTAGGAAGCCGGAAAGTTGTGCTTAGTCATGCTGAGCCTGAATCATGTTATTGAGCCTTCTGCATCTGGTTATGGGCAATGGGACGTTGTGTGTGTAAGGCAAGGGGATTATCTATTCATAGCTCTATTTAGGAAACAACCTTGGTCTAGAACAGGGGCTTTCAATGTTTAATGAAGGAGCCAATCTACATCTCGATCTACTTCTTTCTAGCCTGACTCCAGCCTTTTCTTTTTATATTTTGTACTCTTGGTGGTTGTTATTTTAGCATATCATTATTTTAACATATATTGATACATTTTATGCTTTAATGTATTCCTTCTGTTTTGGTTATTTCCTTTTTTGTGATTCCCTTTTTTATGGGAAACATAACTAAGTAAGAATTCTTAAGTGGACTCTGCATTTTTTTGCGTAACCTTCTCTTGTGCAATAATACCTTCATATGTCTAATTCCTGTGGACTCTTTAATTTGATAAGGATGGTTTCACTTGTACTGATAAATACCCTTTAAGATAGTGGTAGTCAACCTGGTCCCTACCACCCACTAGTGGGCGATTCATGGTGTTTGGTGGGGTAATCGCTAAGTTGCATTGCTGACGAATGGCGTCACACACAGGAGACCCGCGGCACCATGCTTTGCTGGTTGAAGATCTGGTGAGAGAGCCTAGGGACAGCAGTCAGGACCGGACCATATAATTTATGTAACCATAAATTCGATAATTTGAGTTAAAGCAACAACGGTGGGCGGTAAGGACATTTTACCATCAGGTGGGCGGCAGATCAAGATAAGGTAATCACTAGTCTAAAGGTACACTTTTCTGTCTTTGCTATATATGTGAATACATAAATAATACTAATGATACTTTTCCAGTTTAGAAGATATATTGTCACTTATTGGAATTAACCTTTTTTGGGGGAATAATGAAGAATTGTGTCTTCCTTCTGCTTCTGCATAGAGCAATGCTGCAAATAAATAAGATCTAATATAGAGTATCATTAGTACCTCTATTTGTCTTCTTATTAAGTAATTGCGCCTTTTACTGTTTATCTCCACATATGGCAATCTCCATCAGTCCACTCAAAATTCTAAGGTCTTAGTGCATCATATATAGTGAGATTAGTCTATAATGCACTGAGCATAGGTAGATATAATTACTGTAGTCACATTTGGAGATGAACATCTCTGATGTATGTGTCCATCAAGTACACATTTCTCTGATTATCAAATTTTAATTTTTTCACAGTCAACATTTCAAATGGGATTCACAGCTTTGTAATGGAGAGTGTGTAGTGTTATTATGTTAAAAATCTTTACAGCAATGAAGATAGTAAGTAAGGAGTTCCATAGAATAGGAGCAGCCAGAGAAAAGTCCTGAAGGTAGGAGTGAGAGGAGGGGATAAGAGAGGAGGAAAGAAGAAGGTTGTTAGCAGAGCAAAGAGAGTGATTGGGGGAATATTGTGAGTCAAGAGCAGAAATGTAAGAGGGTACACTGTTATTAAGGGTCTTATATATTAGGGACATTAGCTGAACCAATAGGGTGACTTGTGGAGAATTTTAAGACAAGAGCAGACATATAAGGGGGTGCACTGTTGTTGAGGGCTTTAAACTCATAATTTTAAATGTTATTCTGGAGGCTATGGGAAGCCAGTGGAATGACTGGCAATGAAGAGCCTCAGACACTGAGCATTAGGTAAGGTAGATGACTCTAGGGGAGGTATTCATTATGGACTACAGTGGAGAAAGATGAGTGATGGAAAAGCCAGGAAGGAGTGAGTTGCAGTAGCCAAGCTGAGATATGATGAGAGTACGTATTAGGATTTTATTTGTGTATAAGACAGTGATGTCTTTTGTTTTTTAGGTGAACCAGACCAAATGTTGTTATTGATTGTAGAACCCTAAGACAAAGGGCCTGAGAGGTGGAAGTGATGATGGCACTGTCAACCATGAAAGATATTTGAGGAGTGGAAGCTGTGGTAAAGGGTAAGAAGATTAGTAGCTCATTCTTTGACATGTTGAGTTTGAGTTGACAGGTGGACATCCAGGAGGATATGCTTGAGAGTCAATTGGATAGAAGAGAGGGGGTAGATCTGGTGCTGAGAGTTTTGAGTGTCATCTGCATAGAGATGATACTGAAATCCAAAGTATAGATGATGTATAGATGGAGAAGAGGAGGGGTACTAGGACTAAACCTTGGGGTATGCCGACAGAGGGCATGAAGATGAAGAGGTGCCAGAGTTGAGGTGAGATATTATGAGAGAATGGATTCGAATTGTAGTTGTTTAAAACAGTGACATAGTTTGGACATTTGATATGATATGATTTGGTTTGGTTACTACTTGTATGTGAGGAATGAAAGAGAGGTCAGAGTTCAATAGAATCCCAAGACAACTGGCCTATGAGTGATGCTGGCATTGGCAACAGTGAGAGATATGTGAGGAGTGGAAGCTGTAGAAGACGTTGTGAAGATTCCAAGCTCAGTCTTTGAAATGTTGAGTTTGAGTTGACAAATGGACATCCGAGAGGACTTCAGAGGCAGTTCGAAAAATGTGCTAGAAGTGAAAGGGACACATCTGGTGCTGAGAGGTAAATTTGAGTGTCATCTGCATATAGATGATAATGAAATCCAAAAAGGATACCAAGGGAAGATGTATAGATGATGAAGAGGAGGGGGCCTAGGACTGAACCTTGGGGTATGCTAACAGTCAGTGATAGAAATGTATGATACATTTCGCTTAAAGGACCATTGCACAAGGAAAACAATATGTCTACAATCTTTGAGTCTGATTTAGAGCGTAATTAAGCAGGAAAAAATAATACAGGCACTTTTTATTTAGCAAAATATAAATTGTGATGCCTCTGCTCTACCATGAAGTAATACATGATACATTGGTGGTTGTGAGAGGGGCATCTACTTTTCTGTCAAGCTATGGTTGCATCCCTTGATACAACATCCTGCTTCTTAGCCAGTGACTGGATAGGGTTGTGGTTTCTATTTCAGTCTTTTCCATTATCAAACTAAGGGTCTGAACTTCTGTCTGGTCCCTCATTCCCCACCTCTTCCTCCATTGATACCAACAAAAACACATACCACCATTCATCCATCTCCCAGGAAGTGATGTAACCAAATCAACATTGATTCCTATATTCCTTGATTGAGTCTGTTTTAGGGAAAATCTGGATTTTTGATGTCTACAGCTTACTCAGCTGCTAATATTATTAGTTCGGTACGTACTTGACAAACAAGTGTGTTTTTTCTTGAACTATAGTAGACGGTTAACTGATAAAAAAAAAGTGCTCTCTTAAATGTATAATAAAAGTTTGGGGCTAAAAAGAATATTTGAGACCCTTTTTGAGGCCGTGTTATGTTACACCCTACTGGATGTATCTGCCATTTTGTTGGCAAATCCCTGCTTATTGGTGACTGATCTGTAATATAGTGGTGAATATATGCAATAACCATGTATAATTAGCCCATCACCATTCATCCAGTGGATTCTGAGACAGCCATTCATGAGGCCGTGACCATGTGATCTGCCATATCTCCTTAGCGAATAATAACAGCATTAATTATATATGGCTAGCCATGTGTTGTGCTGTAAATATGTGTTTCTGTGCACCCAGAAGCATTGCTGTTTGTTCATTTGTTTGCAGTTTGCTAATTAGGTTGTGAAAACAAAACTACACAAGATGACTTGAGATATTCACGTCAACTGACACATACTGCAGAAGAGAGACTGCTTACTGACTTACTATAGAGACATGCACACCAGCAGAGAGACTGCTTACTGACTTACTATAGAGACATAGACACCAGCATACATACTGCCTACTGACTTACTATAGAGACATGCACACCAGCAGAGAGACTGCTTACTGACTTACTATAGAGACATAGACACCAGCAGAGAGACTGCTTACTGACTTACTATAGAGACATAGACACCAGCATACATACTGCCTACTGACTTACTATTGAGACATAGACACCAGCAGACATACTGCTTACTGTATTACTGTCAAAACGAAGGTATCCCAAGGTGAGTATCCCCCAAAACGATCTCTGAACCCATCTAGTTTACTGCATTCATGTTTGTTATTCACTTATATTAGCATACATGAGGATGGTCGGCAATAAATTGCAGTTTGCGGTTGACCTCACGTAGGCAGGTTAAGTTATGTTATGTATACCTAGCTCCAAGTATGCAAGTATGCAGCCATTCCATCCTTAGGCAGGGCACAGAGGTCAGATAGTTGGTAGTGATAACCTTACCACACATGACCTTGAGCGAGGTTTGTAGCTTCAGGCATGGAATCCTCCACCTTGGGTACTCCAGTACAGTCCTGTTGTTTCAGCCCCATAAATGTGCCTGTAATATCTCAATAAATTATTCCCATTTTTGGCTGAATTGGAAGGTTTAGCACTGTGGTTCTTCAGCAAGGAATAAGGAAACACTTATAACATACGCTACTACTGGTGAGAGTACTGCCCTATTATGGTTGTACCTGCTCAAGTGTGGAGGAAACCAACCAACAAAGGTACAAGGACCTTACCAGTGGGAGTTCCTGATCGTGGTCACTCTAGCTGGTCGTTCCTGATTGTGGTCACTCTAGCTGGTCCCATATCTTGATACATACTATAGAGAAACTATAGCACACCAGCAGAGAGACTGATTCCTGAATAACTCTAAAGGCATCACACACCAACAGACTGATTACTATAGAGACATACAATGGACTGATTACTATAGAGACATACAATGGACTGATTACTATAGAGACATACAATGGACTGATTACTATAGAGACATACAATGGACTGATTACTATAGAGACATGCAATGGACATACAACGGATTGAAAAAAAAAATGTCTTACTATATGGATCTACTCACCAGCAAACTGCTTACAGACTTTCTACAAATACCTACATACACACCAGCTGATAGACTTTCTATAGAGACAAACACACCTGCAGAAACACTGCTTACTGACTGTCATGGCTGTAGCATGCCAAGGCACCAGCTGTGCAATACCGTACAGACTGATGCCCTCAGCCTTATATTGTGCCAGGGGAAAGGGGCCAACTCAGATGGGTTAACATTGGGGATTTGTGTGTTGTTCATTGTCATGCCTGTTTAAAGTTGCCTGGGTACCACTAGACCCATACTATGGTACCCATGTTTATAGTTGGGGTGTGCGTATGAACATGATGGGAGTGATGGGATGTTTGTCTGTGTTGTGCTTTGGGGGGGGGCTAGCACTTACAAGGGAAATATTGTATATGCCCAATATTTCATAGTAATGGACTAGTCCCTTATTAACAAGATTAGGGAGATAGTTGACCCCCTTTTTACAGAGATAAAACGAACCAGTCACACCTGTGGGGAGAGGTTTGGGCAATAGGATCTTATCATACCCCATTCAACATACAGGTTGTGACACTGACTTACTATAGAGACATATATACCAGTAAGACAGACTGCTTACTGACTTACAACTGAGACATACACCCCAGCAGAGAGACAGACAATTGTATTACTATATGGATATACTCACCAGCATATTGCTTACAGACTTTCTACAGACACCAACATACACACCAGCGGATAGACAGCATGCAGACTTACTATACACACCAGCAGAAATGCTGCTTACTGTCTTACTATAGAGACATGTATACCAGTACGACACACTGCTTACTGGCTTACAGTTGAGCTATACAAACCAGCAGACAGGTTGCTTCCTGACTTACTATAGAGACATACACACCATCAGATACACTGCTTCCTGACTTATTATAAGGACAAACACATCCGCAGAGACTCTTACTATAGAGACATGTGTTGCTTACTAACTATACACAAACACAACAGCAGACATCTTTCTGACTAGAGACTACACACCAACAATCAACCCTCATCCGTCCAGAGATGTATTGTGACTTTTTCATCTTTTCAAACCATCTTCTAAAATGTATTCCTCTGTGTCAATTGGATGCTCCCTGGTTCCACCACAAAATTAATTCTTATATAATAATAATAATATATATATATATATATATATATATATATATATATATATATGATAGGGTATATTGTTTCAAGTCTTATTTTTGCATCTCAGTATTTTATTGTGGGAAAACTATTGTCCCCCTTTCTTTTCAAGATCATCTTATCCTGTTTCTCAACATCCGGCCCTATGACTGGTGCTGGTCTGTGAGACCTTATCTACTGGTCCTAAGGGATGAGGAGAGTCTAACACTTTATACATACCATTACCATTTGATAGAGTTATAGCCAAATTATAGAGGACACTCTAAGCAGTTAAACTGTACTCTATTCAAATCAGTTATATGTAGAATCAGTAAGCCAAATTACATTTTATTCTGTTACACAAGTTCTGGATCTCATGAAAACTGGAAGGTGACCAGCCTGTCCCCAGACCAAAAAAGGTTAGGAACCACTTATCTACGTCACTGATTCTCAACGCTCTCCTCCAGACATGCTATGACTTAGGAATTACACAGTGAGAATATAGGTAAGGCAAATAGAGACTCCATAACCTGGGGAATAATAATAACCTTGTAATAATAATTGCCTTGTTTTCACACAGTGTTAAATCTAAGTCATGCTATAAATGTTCCATCCTTGGTGTGGATCTTTTTTTACCTATGACTTAAAGTGCTTCTGTAATGGTCCTTCTTTCATAACTTTAATCAAACTTTTCAATTTATTGTGGTTAACACAGATCTTTTATGGAAATAGGTCTCTCTTCTTTCATTCTTCTGTTGAAGTTCTTCCCATCTTCTGTAAACGATGATTGCGTTTTAAGCACATGTTCCTACACCCTGTCACCAAAGCTGTGCAGAAAAAAAGGAACTGCAATTGTTCCTTCTCAGCGTGCCATGGTTTGGAAAACTGGAAAACAACACCCACCTAAAGATGTTGGAAAAAACAGCTATTTTTAATATTCATGTTTTCACAAAAGAATCACTTTTTAATCACATTAAACTAAAAAGTTGTTCATATAAATCTTACGGAGGTAGTTGTTTATACTAAATGTTACCACCAAAAGTTGTGAACGCTGGACCATTAGTTGCTTCTTCACTCACAAGGCTTTTCAATATTAGCAGCAATTCTACTCAAGATGCATCCAGTTCCTAAGAAGGTACCTAATGCTTGCTGGTCACCTTTTAAGCAGGTCTCCAGACGTTACTGAGTATATTCAGAGAAGAAACAATAATATATATATTTAATAATACGATAGATCAGCATGATTCCATTCCATTATCAGCTCCCATGACTCCATGGCCATCATCTCTCTTCCTCATGTACCAATGTATAGTATAATACAGAGTTAATATCACACCAAACAGCAACACTACAGTGTTAATTCTGTTTTCTTATTTATTCTGCCTTCAAATATAATTTGGGATGTTATCCATGGTGCTACGGAATCTGCTGGCACTCTACAAGTAAAATATAATATCCTTATGTGATCAGTCACTCGCTGCCTTTAATGCCAGTCCAAGAGGAACTCAACGGAGCTACAAATTTTGCCCATTACCATTAGCTGTGTTAGTTGTCACCTTATGAAGGTTATTGCCAAATGGTCCTGGTGGATCAGCCTGCTCTGTATAAATGCATCCTAGGCCATGTGATTCCCAGTAGCCATCCTAAACTATTTGCCTCTCACATCCATCCCTCATCTAAGGAGAGTAGCACTTTAGGTGTACTTGTAACTTGGCTTGGGAGTAAGCTTGTCTATCCCAATATGGCGGTGTCATAAATCAGAGTCCCCTTGATCTCTTGCAGGGGCATATAGTATATACAGAATCAGATTAATGGGAAATGCTTCTGCCTCTGTGCCGGTATCCAGGGCCTGTTCTGTTGTTATGTGCAATCCATCTTCTCTACATAAACATTATTGGCTGTGTGTCCGTGCTGTGAAGAGAAGAGCTCAGTGACTTTGCGTTGTCTGATCTCTGTTGGAGGACCCTTTTCCATGACCCTACGCCTAAGTCTCCATTCGGATTCTGCTTCCAGCACAATTTAATTTGCACACCCTGATATCCAGGTAATATAAGTAAATCTTTGAAATTATATTCCAGGGATTAATGTAATACTAGTGTTGTACCACCCACTCAGAGTAACCTCACATTATATTCTAGCAACAAATAACCTCTGCTAGGCTTCTGTCACAGAAAGCTCTAATGCACTTACCTTCTATGTGTGCATTGTGTGAACAGTCTTAGTTAATGCATTCATTTTGCCTGTAGGATTTAAATAGCCAGTTTTATATTTAAAGAGGAACTGTCACGTTTGAAGCTCTGGTTTATTGTTAAAGAGTATTCAAACTGGCTATACATTGTACAAGCCGTTTATAAAACAAACGTTAGCTATATGGCTATACAATGTGCTTATTTGTGGTACTGTTTGTGTATTGTGCAAGTTGATTCATATGGTATGTATATATTGTTGTTGTCAGTCGTATCCAACTCTCTGTGACCCTATGGACCTCAGCATGCCGGGCACCATTGTATTGTCTCTAGTTGTGCTTATCCATACGGTTATATTTTGTTGGAGTGTGTTGCCAGTTCCTTCCCCAGTGGACCTTGTTTTTTCTGACCTCTCTGCTGTGACCTGCTCATCTTGGGTGACCCTACATGGTATTGCTCACAGCTTTATTGAAGTACACAAGCCCCTTCACCACAGCAAGGTAGATCCAGAACAGGATGTACATTAGGGCATTTTATTTCAATGTGTATAGCAAATGTGTTTTTTACAACAATATGAATAGTAAAATGTGTATATGTGCCAAGCTCTATATTATGTATTTAAGTTATTTGTGTTGAAATGTTGTGTACATTATATCATAGTGATAACAAATGTTGCTTTGTCAACTGAATGTTATTTAACAAAAATCAGACTAAATGTATATGTTTTGTAATTTCTTCCTCCTTACCTAGGCCCTCATTCAATTGCAATTTGGCCAATTGAATAGGGCTCTAAATAAGCACATAACATATTTTTTAAAGAAGTTTTTAGTTAGTGAAAACCTTGCTTTTGGATAGATGTTTACTAACTAAAAACTTCTTTAAAATATATATGTTATGTGCTTATTTAGACCCCTATTCAATTGGCCAAATTGCAATTGAATGAGGACCCTAGTCCTTGCTTTAATGTTGTGCTACTATATACATATTTTGAACTGAGAACAATTAAGTTGACAATTTATTTGATATATCTCAGCATGTGAACAAAGATAAGCAATGGTTACACGCAATCACAAAGATAAAGGCAAAGACTTGTGAGGCAGATCATCACTGCCAATAAGCATATAATATAAACCTAAATGCCAGTTTACTGTATGAAAATTATTTTTTTATTTCTCTGCAATGATATTGCACTTGCTATTTCTATAACTTGAGGTCATACCTTATGTGGCACATTTGCTGGGAAACAGAAAATTAAAAAGCTGAAAAGCATGTGTTGCAACGATATAACATAATAAAGGTAGTATGGTAAATATGTCATACAGATCCTATCGTATGAGGCTGTATATGCTTAATATGGAGTGCAACATAAGAGGTTGCTGACAGAGCTAGTGTGCTAAAATCCACAAGGTCACAAAGAGTCAGACCCAACTGAACAACAACATAAGGAATGTGTTTGTGTTGTTGAATGGTTCTAATGTGTTTGTGTAAGTGTGTGTTCATATTAAAATGATATTGTGTATAAATGAAATGTTGAGATATTATGATATAGTGTTAAGGATCAAACTGCATGTGGTTAAAGGACAACTGTAGTCAAGTATTTTAAACATACCTATTTGATTCACTCATGAGGGATGAGAAGGTAGGGCTAGTATGGTCAATAGGGAGGTATTGCTAGGTAACTCAAGTACAGTGGCAGGTACTACAGACTCATAACATAAGGTGTATGCTCGCTAGTGCCAGAAACTTCCCGGGAAAAATGAGAAAGTTAGAATGATTAGCAGTTAATGAGAAATGGGATTTAATAGTCATTACCGAAATGTGGTGGGATGAATCTCATGGCTGGACTGTTAATCGGGATGGTTATAACCTATTTGGGAAAGATTGGGGCAATGGTAAAAGAGGACGAGGGATTTGTCTGTATGTTAAGCCTGAATTTAAGTCTATAGTCAGAGAAGATATTTATGGTGGACCTAGTGATAAAGTTGAATGTTTGTGGTTAGATTTAAATAGCGGAGCAGCAAATTCCAAAATAATATTAGTAGGAGTATGCTATAAACCCCCAAATATAATTGAAAGTGAGGAAATACAATTATTGTTACAGATTGGAAATGCAACTAAGCATGGGCAAGTTCTAATAATGGGAGATTTAATTACCCTGAAATAAACTGGATAAATGAGACCAGCAGTTCAGCTAAGGGGAGCAGGTTCTTGAGTACACTCAGGGATCATTATCTGGCCCAGGTTATACAAGAGCCTACTAGAAATGAGGCTATCTTGGATTTAGTTATCACAAATAATATTTATATACTGTAGTATCAAATGTTGAAAAAGGGCAACCTTTGGGAAACACTGATAACAACACAGTCTCATTTGAGATTGAATTAAAAAAAACATAACTGTAAGGTGCTAACAAAAACTCTTAATTTTTAAAGGGCAGATTTTAATGGTCTAAGGGCAGCGATACAAAGTATAGACTGGGACAGAGAACTGATAGGTAAAAACACTGAAGATAAATGGGCAACAATTAAACCCTTACTAAATTTACATATTTATCACCATATACTGTACCATGTACCACAGGAATAAAAGTAGGAGTAAATCACAACCCATGTGGCTTAACAATAAGTTAAAGATCAAGGCACTGAGTAAAAAACATGTCAATTATACATACAAGAGGGGACAGAGACTGCTAAAGTGACAACAGGGAAATCAACAAGGCTTGCAAAAGGGCTTTTAGATTGTCCAAATAGAAAATGACAAGTCAGTTGCAAAAGAGAGTAAGACTAACCATAAATATTGGCGGTTGGGTAAGAGCAAGATAATGGGGCTACCCTACCTTCACCAAATAACTGGTTAACGCAGGAAGAAATCCTCCAAAGAAGAGGTTGGAAAAAATAAATGTTAATAAAGCCCTGGGTCCTGATGGAATACATCCAAGGGTACTGAGGGAACTGGGCTCTCTAATAGCCAAACAATTACATCTAATTTTTCAACATTCACTTAACACAGGGTCGCCACCAGATGACTTGAGAAAAGCAGAGGTGATAGCTATTTTTAAGAAGGTAGCAAAGCCAGGAAATTATAAAACCAGTGAGCCTCGCTTCTGTAGTGGGAAAGCTTTTAGAAGGGTTAATAAGGGATAATATACAAGAATATGTTTATTTGAACAGGATTATAAGTAGGAGTCAACATGGATTTATGAGGGAGAGGGTATGTCAAACAAACCTCATTAGTTTCTATGAGGAGGTTAGTAGGAACTTGGATCAAGGCAACTCAGTGGATGTAGGGTTTTTGGATTTTGCAAAGGCTTTTGATACAGTGCCACATGGAAGACTATTGTGCAAACTAAGGGATGCAGTAATTGCAGTAAATATCTGCTCATGGATTGAGAGCTGGCTAAAAAACAGAAAGCAAAGATTTGTTGTAAATGGAACATACTCAGATTGAACTAATGTGGTAAGTGGGGTTCCTCAGGATTCAGTATAAAGTCCTCTCCTCTTTAACATATTTATTAATGACTGGACTGGAAAGTAATGATTTCAAATGTGTGTTCCCAGTAACTCTGGATCCTCTGAGTCTATGTCGAGTGTACTAAAAAACACCTAAGACTCTATTTTGAAATATGTAGCAACTAGTTACTAGAAAAAAACAAAATAAACTTTATTAGAGAAAAAAAAAAATGTGAATAAGATATATATACAAAGTGTGTGATAAAAGATATACTAAAGTATATCAAACAGCAGGCTAATAAAAGGGGGGAGGGGGAGTACAGTATAATGAGTAAACCCCAAAGTAATAATGGGAATAATCACATATGGTAATTTAGTTATAAGGTCAGCACCTGTCTATTTGAGAGGACAGATGGCGGCCAACAGTTGCTCCAGTTACTAAAACAAGTGGATCTCTATGTTTCCCATGGGAGAAAAAAGCGACAAAGCACTCACCGTCCCATAAGCTGAAGTAAGTTCAAAAATTTGAGACATCATAGATAATATCCACTGTCAAAAAATAGTTTAGTAATCTTGATAACACAGCACAATGCTGTAATCAAGGGAGACCCTCCCTTCCACAAGTATAGGTTAGGTGGGCTTCACAATTAATTTACTGCACCAAAAAATACTACAGAGCAAAAGACGAGAATTTTATCTCATTACCTTGTAATGGTGTAGACATCAGCATTTGTACATACCAATGGGGAGAGACTGTCCCCTATAGCCTGCTGCTAAGATCCCAACGTACGTTTCCCCGTTGTTATTATTACGGATTCATCAGGGGATATGTGATGCCTATAAATCGCGGGTTTTTAAATGAAATCCCGCGATTTGCGTGACGGGATGATGTCACCGCGTTCACGTTCATGTTGTGACGTCATCGCGTTGCCGCGATCGCGTATTCTTGCGAGATTTGCGGAAAAGTTCAGCGAAAACGCTGATAACGCTAGCTTTCTGAGTTATCCCCCTTTCTCACATCTCTTTTATATTGCCGTAATGGAGGGTTTTTTGCATGCACACACGGACCCCAATCAGTGGTTAGGTGAAGTGGGGGGGGGGGGTCTTTTCCTTGGTAGGAGAGGGAGAGTTAGCTTCTAACAGTGAGGTCAAAAATATCCACAAGTTTTTCTTCACTCTCACCAAACTATATAAGAACCAGACGAGGGCCTGGTGGGAAATTAAAAGCCTACAGAATTACCTAGAACAACACCTCATCCCCAGGGGTTTGAGGGTAAATCTAAGTCCGGCCTCTCATCTGTGGAACGAGACATTTATCGAAGCCTGGGATAAAATCCTTAATTCATGCTCAGCAGAACTTATGAAGCTTATTATCAACGAGGAAGAAAAAATTCTAGAGGCCACTAAAGTGGAACTAGCATTACACTTAGTGGACATAGAAACATTTCGAATCATTGATCGATTTAAGGATTATGAACAAAAACTTCAGAATGAAATTGACAAGTTTAAGAACATACTTAAACAACGTAAACATCGCAAATATATGAGGGACTTTAAAGATCTAACCAATAAACAGGTGTACCATCACTCTCAACGACAGAAAACTGCACAGGCTGAACCACAATCGTCATCAGAATATGATACTTCAGATACCGAATATTTGGATGAGGGCCGTAACCGCTTTACCAATAGAGGTACTAGAAAATACCGGGGACGTAAGGTTGAAGGCTCCACAACATCATCAAGCCCGTCTTCCTCTTTTTTAGATCCGCGCCAACAAAATCCCGAACTGAGACGGTTACGGGATCGCAATCAGGGAGCGACACCAAGATACAAATAAGGGACATGAATACTGACAATCAAGTCATTAATCTTTCGGATTTGATATTAACCGAAGGAGATGTCATGCTACTCAATAGGGAACTATCTTTTTCCCCCACTAATAACTTCAACCTTTTTGAATGGGTTAAAGATATCCATCTCTTTGCCCGTAAACTAGTACTCATCAAACATCATAAGAAGAAAATCGACGCAGAATTGGACCCCTTAAAATTGAGTGTCTCAGAAGATGAAGTCCTAAGGAAGATGATGTTAGTCTGGGAAGCAGACCTGGATATACCCTCTTCTCCGGGTGAAGGACCCTATACCAACTTTAAATCCAAAAGTAGATTTACACCAAATTTCAGCATCTCCCCCGAGGTTCAAGTTTTTGTGAAACTGGTAACCAAAGATCTGGAAATTCTAGCAAAGAACCACACTAAGGAAACTAATCTAACAGTAACAGAACTACAAGCATTAACTAAACTTCAAAAGAATGATCAGATAGTAGTCAAACCCTCAGACAAAGGAGGGAATACAGTCATCTTGAGACAAACTGACTACCACCGAGAGAATCTACGTTTACTAAATGATAAGAGTACATATCAAAAATTAACATCTGACCCAACAGCGACGTTTAAAAAGGAACTCAATGTAATATTGACGGAGGGCCTTTGGAATAATGTAATTTCAAGACAGGAGTACAACTATCTGTTTAATAAACACCCTACCATTCCTACATTTTACTCATTGCCAAAGGTTCACAAAAACCTTAACACTCCTCCAGGACGTCCAATAGTATCAGGCGTAAATAGCTTGTCTGAACATACTAGCACTTACATTGACCAAATTTTAAGACCTTTTGTGGAAAGTTTGGCATTGTACGCCCAAGACACGAAAAGTGTGTTAAAAAGGTTACACAATTTACGTCTAGATGATGAATCCTTACTTGTCTGCTTGGATGTCGAAGGCTTATATACCTCAATTCCGCATACAGTAGGTGTCCAAGCAGCAAAGAAATTCTTAGAAACCCAGGGGCTACAACATTCAAAACACAGTGACTTTGTCTTAAAGCTATTAGAATTTGTACTATCAAAGAATTATTTTATGTACAACAATAGCTTTTATATTCAAATCAAGGGGACTGCCATGGGCACACCGTGTGCCCCTTCATATACCAACTTGCATCTCGGCTTATGGGAGGAAACTATCGTCTTCGGAGAAGAACTGGCCAGATACTCGGACCAGGTTGGCCTCTGGATTCGCTATATTGATGACGTGTTTATGACTTGGAACGGAAGTAGATCCAGATTGATGGAGTTCATTTCTATACTCAACGTGAATTCCATATGTCTCAAATTAACATATATCATTAACACTAATAAGATCGAATTCTTGGATCTGCTAATCTTGAAAACAGAGAACAACTGCGTAACAACGATAACACATCGAAGAGAAACGGCGTCAAATAGCCTATTACTAGCGTCCAGTCACCATCCTTTACATTTGATTCGAAGTATTCCGTTTGGGCAATATTTGAGAATACGCCGAAATTGTACAACACTGACGGATTTTGAAAATCAAGCTAAAGATCTTTACAACCGTTTCAAACAAAGAGGGTATTCTCACAACGTTCTGAAAAAAGCCTATGCAAAAGCAAAACAACGTTCACAAGCGGACCTGCTGTACAATTCTACCTTGTCAAAATCAAATGAGCAACAACCTGTCAGAATTATTGGGACGTTCAATAAATTTGGTGAAAATATTCGCTCAATATTACAAAATCACTGGCATATCCTCCTGGGCGATAAGGAACTAAGGTCAAGGCTTCCAGACGCTGCGTCAATTAACTACCGATGGGCACCTAGCCTCAGGGATAAATTAGTCCACAGCCACTTTGAGGCACAAAAAAACTCAGGCTGTGCCTGGCTCCAAACACGGACATCTGGATCCAAGCCCTGCGGAAAGTGTAAAGCTTGTGTGCATATATGCACTACAAAAAAGTTTACCAATTTTCATAGCCAAAAGGAATTTTCAGTCCGCGATCATATTAATTGCAAAACCACTTCGGTGGTTTATCTCATTTCATGTCAGTGTGGCCTTCAATATGTAGGAAAAACCACACGTCAGCTTCGCCGCAGAGTCCTTGAACATGTCAACAGCATAACGAACAAGCAGGACGTGGCAGTAGCAAGACATGTCAATACTATCCACAATGGAAATATAATGGTTCTGAAATTCATGGGTATTGAAAAAATTAACATCTCTCCCAGAAGAGGTAACATGGAAATTAAACTACTCCAGCGAGAAGCCTGATGGATCTTTCACCTTAAAACACTATCTCCTCATGGCCTCAATGAAGGCTTCACTTTTACCCCTTTCATTTAGCATCAGCCCCTTAACCTCTTCTAACCTTCTTTACTATTGGGTTAAAGCAAGTCACCTTTTAAAATATACACCCACTTCCCTTCCCTCTCAGTTTTCAGTTATATGACAATATATTTCTTTTTTCAGTCTAGGTTTAGTTGCTATTCTGAGTTTAGTATTAGTATCTAGCATATCTTTATATTTTGCTGTTACTAAATTCAGTTAGAACCCTTTCCGATTTTCAAGGAACTAGAGTATTTAGGTATCTAGCACATACCAAGGGACTATAATATGATAGTCTTTATTTACAGTTGATCTACTCTAATCTTATACTTTTCTCTCATCATGTTTTCCTAATAAAGGGTCAACCCACTATTATTATAGAAGTTTATCTTATTCTATCTTTAAATCTAGCTTATCCAGTCAGTAGTATCATTCCATTGGAGGGCCTTTCTTCTTGGGGTCCGTATGAGCATATAATTAGAATTACCCTCAGTTTATTTATTTTTTATCTCTTTCTTAAGGGCATGTTTAAACTTTATTTTGGTATTTAACAACATGGTTAAAACACAGCTTTTCAAATTAATAGCCCAATTTGAGATTAACAAGGCAATAACACGAATATATACAGGTACCTGCCTGTAGAGGCACTATTACTCAGAAAGCTAGCGTTATCAGCGTTTTTGCGATGACGTCACAACGTGAACGTGAACGCGGTGACGTCATCTCGTCACGCAAATCGCGGGAATCCTTTAAAAACCCGCGATTTATAGGCATCACATATCCCCTGATGAATCCGTAATAATAACAACGGGGAAACGTACGTTGGGATCTTAGCAGCAGGCTATAGGGGACAGTCTATCCCCATTGGTATGTACAAATGCTGATGTCTACACCATTACAAGGTAATGAGATAAAATTCTCGTCTTTTGCTCTGTAGTATTTTTTGGTGCAGTAAATTAATTGTGAAGCCCACCTAACCTATACTTGTGGAAGGGAGGGTCTCCCTTGATTACAGCATTGTGCTGTGTTATCAAGATTACTAAACTATTTTTTGACAGTGGATATTATCTATGTTGTCTCAAATTTTTGAACTTACTTCAGCTTATGGGACGGTGAGTGCTTTGTCGCTTTTTTCTCCCATGGGAAACATAGAGATCCACTTGTTTTAGTAACTGGAGCAACTGTTGGCCGCCATCTGTCCTCTCAAATAGACAGGTGCTGACCTTATAACTAAATTACCATATGTGATTATTCCCATTATTACTTTGGGGTTTATTCATTATACTGTACTCCCCCTCCCCCCTTTTATTAGCCTGCTGTTTGATATACTTTAGTATATCTTTTATCACACACTTTGTATATATATCTTATTCACATTTTTTTTTTTTCTCTAATAAAGTTTATTTTGTTTTTTTCTAGTAACTAGTTGCTACATATTTCAAAATAGAGTCTTAGGTGTTTTTTAGTACACTGGACATAGACTCAGAGGATCCAGAGTTACTGGGAACACACATTTGAAATCATTACTTACTCTATTTCACTTAGAGATTTGTTCTTATTTTTTCTTAAGTGACTGGAAAGTAATGTCTCAATTTTTGCAGTCTACACTAAGTTGTGCAAGATAATTAAATCAGAAAGTGATATACTTTCCCTCCAAAGGGATTAACAAAAATTAGAGAAATGGGCATTTGGGAGTGCTTATAGACAAACACCTAGGTAACAGTGCTCAATGCCAAGCAGCATCTGTAAAGGCAAGTAAAATATTAGCATGTATTAAGATGGGTGTGACGAAGTGCCCTTCGCCACTTTTTCTTGGAGAGGACTGTTTGCCAGCCTCCTGCCCTGCGACTATGGCCCTGGGACATATTGCCCTTTAAACACAGTATTCGGCCATACCAGAGTGTATGTCACTCATTCTGGCCCTTTACATACAGGGGGGTCATTCTGTACTTGCCCTGTGGGAGCGGTGATACCCCAAATAGCTATGCCATGGAGCCCATTCATATAATGAAAGACTATGGGAAAGACTTTAGCTACATGGCAATTGAACTGTGTGAAGAGGATCTGAGCGCTATTCGGTAGTTTTGTGCGCTCAGATCCCAGCTATCTGGGGATATGTGAAATGTGAGTAAATGTGAATTGCAGTAATGCTGATGGGTTGTTAAACTAGAGAATTGACCAACAAATACTTTTGTCCGGACATCCCCAGGCCGATCCGTTGGGATCAGACCGTGTATGCCGGCTTATGGTCACGGGGGAGGTGTGTAACGGAACCCATCACTGTTTTACCCTGTTTTATGATTATTATGGTTAAAATATGATCCTACTATATGTATGCTGGTTTATGCTCTGCAGAATATTAGCCAGACTTTTGCAGACCTAGGCTAATAGATAATCCTATTACAGAGATTCAAGAGATAAGAAAGTTGTAAAGGATCCTTGCATTTTCCAAAGTGTTTTCATTCTCTGATAAGAACAAAGAAGGATGATCTAATTAATGTCTGATTGTATCCAAGTTGCCAGGGAGGTGTGACTCACCTATTGTCCTATATGTGTATTGTATGGGGGATATGTGCAATGTCTGTGTGTTATGTGTAAAAGATACTTTTACTAACTTTTGAACCCCTGGTCTGATTCATGCCATTTTTTTATATGTTGTTCCCCTGGGTGAGAGCTATTGAATGGTGCGGGACTTAAAGGTGTACCCCCTGTATTTGGGGTACATCCAGAATGTGGTTAAAATTGTGTCTGTTTTAATTGTGTTACCTGTTATCTGAGGGGAGGAGACGTGGGGGTTGAACCATGTATATAATTGGCTGTGATAATTATGTGGGTGTAGCCCTTCAGAGGGCACCATTGCATAAAAGGAGATTCCCTGTTATTAAAAAATAGTTCTTCTTGACCCTTCAAAACGTAGCCTCGTCTCGTTATTTGAGGGGATCGCTATATCATACTGGGGATTGCTATGCTTTTGCATACTCCCTTGAGCTGTACCAACTGAACCCTTGTTCCTGATGTACTATCCTTGGAGTCTGTGGTGGTTTTGGTGTCCGGTGCGGTTCTTGTAGGCCTCGACGCAAACTAGGACGCGTCTATCAACGGAGGTACCCGGTCGGGGTGCCAGTAGATCCGTTACATTGGTGGCAGTGGTGGGATGGCGTCCTAGTAAGAGGAAAAGCAGCACGGAGACACCGGTAACGTTTGGAGTTACAAATTGAGGGCAACGCTAGTATCCGTACAGCGCCCCTGGCTACAGCAGGATGGAACCGGCTAGTTTTCAGACAGCGTTTCATGATGAGGAGGAGGAGGCGGCCGCGGACTACAGGGATGCAGACAGAAAGGAACTCTGGTATGATGCCCTGGAAGATGCCCAATGGCGGCGAGGTGAGAGTCTCCCCAGTGATGAGCAGCGGCTACAGAAGCGTGTGGCGATGCGGATGAATCTATTGGGAGAGCAGCCCCTGGATGAGTGGGTGACAAGACTAGAGACCCTGGTATGGCGAGAGCTCTGGCTAGACAACGCATACCAGGCCCTCTGGTGGCATACAGTTCGACTTACCCCCTGGACGTCTGAACACGACTTACCGGAGGGGGATGATTATGATGGCCCGGGTTTATTATGGGATGCCTTGGAGGACGATATTGATCTTGGCAGCACGGAGGGGTCTAGGTTTTGGGACATCTACGACTACCGGATGGGCATGTATGTCTGGGATGACGAAGGCGAGGTGAGCAAAGACATGACCCACCTGGTAACGAGAGAGTGGGAGCTGGAGCAGGACTACCAACACCTGCTCAGCTTCGTGCAGCCCCAACCTACTCGACAAGCAGAACCAGACTTCATTGACTGGTCCTGGGATGACCTCCAGATGGCAGGTAGAGATGGGACCGAGGTCTCTCTACCGGCCCTACAGGGGGCAGAGGGTGTCGTCCTTCCCCCCCAGCGGCAGTGTGAACCCCAGGGGGCAGAAGGTGTCGTCCTTCCCCCCCAGCGGCAGTGTGAACCCCAGAGGGCAGAAGGTGTCGTCCTTCCCTCCCAGCGGCAGTGTGAACCCCAGGGGGCAGAAGGTGTCGTCCTTCCCCCCCAGCGGCAGTGTGAACCCCAGGGGGCAGAAGGTGTCGTCCTCCCCCCCCAGCGGCAGTGTAAACCCCAGGGGGCAGAAGGTGTCGTCCTTCCCCCCCAGCGGCAGTGTGAACCCCAGGGGGCAGAAGGTGTCGTCCTTCCCCCCCAGCGGCAGTTTGAACCCCAAGGGGCAGAAGGTGTCGTCCTTCTGCCCCAGCGACAGTTTACCCTGATAAGGGGAGACATCAATCTCCCAGACGGCGCAGATGGGACCGTGGTCTCTGCGCCCACAGCCTGTCCAGACCCCCAACTACCCTCACTGGGACAACCGGAGGAGGGGGTAAGTACAAATTCCCTTCCCCAGCTAACTTCTAATGTGGCCCCAGGGTTAACAGAGGAAATGTTAACCCCCACTGACCCCCACGTTTCCCTGGCTACTGAGTCAGAATATGTCCCAAGTACCCCAGCAGAAGAGCTGACAGCGGGGCAGAGTGCAGTCGGCCTCTGCCCTCTCTTTGTCCCTTGTACAGAGCAGGATGTCCTGCAGGTTATTCCAGCAGAAGAGCTGGCATCAGGGCAGAGTGCCGCTGGCCTCTGCCCCTCACGTTCCCTCAGCGTGTTGCCCCATCACCACAGCGAAATATCCAGTTGCAGTAACGGTTTGTTGTGGGTGGGCTGCTCTTGCACTTTGTTGTTGTGGGGGGGGCTGCTCTAGCACTGGTTTATTGTGGGTTGGTGGATCGTCTAACGGAGGCACTGACCGGCAGAAGGTCAGGTGCCTGGTTAGACTTCCCCCCAAAGGGGAGATGTGTGACGAAGTGCCCTTCGCCACTTTTTCTTGGAGAGGACTGTTTGCCAGCCTCCTGCCCTGCGACTATGGCCCTGGGACATATTACCCTTTAAACACAGTATTCGGCCATACCAGAGTGTATGTCACTCATTCTGGCCCTTTACATACAGGGGGGTCATTCTGTACTTGCCCTGTGGGAGCGGTGATACCCCAGATAGCTATGCCATGGAGCCCATTCATATAATGAAAGACTATGGGAAAGACTTTAGCTACATGGCAATTGAACTGTGTGAAGAGGATCTGAGCGCTATTCGGTAGTTTTGTGCGCTCAGATCCCAGCTATCTGGGGATATGTGAAATGTGAGTAAATGTGAATTGCAGTAATGCTGATGGGTTGTCAAACTAGAGAATTGACCAACAAATACTTTTGTCCGGACATCCCCAGGCCGATCCGTTGGGATCAGACCGTGTATGCCGGCTTATGGTCACGGGGGAGGTGTGTAACGGAACCCATCACTGTTTTACCCTGTTTTATGATTATTATGGTTAAAATATGATCCTACTATATGTATGCTGGTTTATGCTCTGCAGAATATTAGCCAGACTTTTGCAGACCTAGGCTAATAGATAATCCTATTACAGAGATTCAAGAGATAAGAAAGTTGTAAAGGATCCTTGCATTTTCCAAAGTGTTTTCATTCTCTGATAAGAACAAAGAAGGATGATCTAATTAATGTCTGATTGTATCCAAGTTGCCAGGGAGGTGTGACTCACCTATTGTCCTACATGTGTATTGTATGGGGGATATGTGCAATGTCTGTGTGTTATGTGTAAAAGATACTTTTACTAACTTTTGAACCCCTGGTCTGATTCATGCCATTTTTTTTTATATGTTGTTCCCCTGGGTGAGAGCTATTGAATGGTGCGGGACTTAAAGGTGTACCCCCTGTATTTGGGGGTACATCCAGAATGTGGTTAAAATTGTGTCTGTTTTAATTGTGTTACCTGTTATCTGAGGGGAGGAGACGTGGGGGTTGAACCATGTATATAATTGGCTGTGATAATTATGTGGGTGTAGCCCTTCAGAGGGCACCATTGCATAAAAGGAGATTCCCTGTTATTAAAAAATAGTTCTTCTTGACCCTTCAAAACGTAGCCTCGTCTCGTTATTTGAGGGGATCGCTATATCATACTGGGGATTGCTATGCTTTTGCATACTCCCTTGAGCTGTACCAACTGAACCCTTGTTCCTGATGTACTATCCTTGGAGTCTGTGGTGGTTTTGGTGTCCGGTGCGGTGCTTGTAGGCCTCAACGCAAACTAGGACGCGTCTATCAACGGAGGTACCCGGTCGGGGTGCCAGTAGATCTGTTACAATGGGTATAGAAGCAAGGGAAGCAAATATAATTCTGCCACTATACTAATCTCTAGTACGCCCTCATTTGGAAGACCACTTCATTAAAAGGCATTTTCATTAAAAGCACCACTTCATTAAAAGGGCATTTTAGAGCTGGAAAAGGTACAGAGAAGGTCAACAAAAAAAATAAGGGGAATGGAGAGGCTAAGTTATAAAGACAGACTAACCAAATTACACTTATTTTCTCTAGAAAGAAAGGCATCTAAGAGAGGATATGATTGCCTTATATAAATATATCCAGGGTCAATATAAGGCTTTGTCAAGAGGTGCCAAGAGGTTTTCAACTGACAAGAGGACATCCTTTGAGGTTAGAAGTAAAAAGATTTCACCTTAAAGACAGAAAAGGATTCTTCACAGTAAGGGTGGTTAGTCTGAGGAATTCCCAACCAAAGGATATATGGATATATGTTTACATAAAAAAGGCATTCAGGGTTATCCTGGATAATTAAAGAGGGAGTATTGACCCAGGAAGGAATCTGATCGCCAGTATCTGGGCTCAGGAGGGAAATGTTTCCCCTCTTTTGAGTCAATTAGCAATGTATCAGGTTTTTTTTTTTTTGTGGGGGTTTATATGGACCCCCATGGTTCTACTAAAGTATAAATATGACACTCCTATAAAATGATGTTCCATAAGGACCTCATGGTATCACTAATCACTGAGTGCCCCTCTACCATGGGGGTTCATAAGGACCATCGTGGTATCACTAAATTAATCACTATTTCAAAATAAATCCTCCTCTTTTATCTCATTACCTAGCCAATAATAATTCCAATACTAATTCCACCTTCTCACATTACTGTCAACTGAGTCAAAATTACTGTCAACCACTAAAAAAATCTATATCGTTATATCTACCTATGATAATAGATGTAAAGTTATTCGTTCAGATCTATTCAGAACATATAAATCCATACATGAAGATATAATAATATGGAAAGGGCATGTCTAAATACAAAACCCAAACTACACAACGACAAGTCAGATCTAGTACTTTTTTGGACAATGTTTTAGGAGCCATGGAGGATGTGCAATTACATAGACATGATATACCTTTACACCTCCTTGTTTTCTCACTTACTTGCTATATTTTTTGTGTTGCTTTCAAAGTGCTAAGATTTAACTTATTTCCTGCCTGGTAATTGTCCTATTTTCAGTGCTTCCCAGAAACATGTTTTCTGCCTATTTTCACAGTTTGATTATGTATTTTTAGAACAAGAGAAAGGAGTATTGTGCCAACATTATAATGCAGATTGGGCACGTTTAACACTATCAAAATACTTATCAGATGCTAGCCCTTCTCCGAGTTATTACAGGTCAAGAATGTTTCCGTATATCTATGATTCAGATATTTGTTTCCTAAAATAAAGTGTTTATTTTCTCAGTATGTAATTTATTGTACTGCTTTTAGATACACTACATTGGTTGTAAATTATGTCAAGCATCCCATACTTAAAAGATGTGTCTTCACAGCTGTTGGACTTTGGAAAACATAGGTGTGTGATTATATGACCTGCTGTTCATACAATGATGCATTATACTGCTCGTCAAATCTGCTCAGGTATGGAGGTTAATATGGACCACAACCTAAGGATCTGGGTCCAGGGCAAGTAACAGCAATCCAACAGCCAGACCCATGTCAATGGAGGCTGCCCAGATTCAGTTGATAGGATGAGTTTAGCAGGTTTAGTTAAGGCGGGGTAAAATATCCAAATCTTAGGTCATGTCAGGTAGCAGACAAGAAGTGACTAAACAAGGGTTGGTCATTAATCATCATTAATCAAACAGACAAATAGCAAAGATCAGACTAATGTAGTGAATTACTTGTACTGACAGTCCAGTACAGGAGGTGAGAAGTCTGTAAAACCCCAGTGGGAGTAGGATTACCTACGGGTGTCATGTAATAACAGTAGCGAATCTTCCTGACTTCTAACCTAAGGTAAAGACTCATGTGAACCAGTAAAATTAGCTCACATGCTTAGCCCACACAGATTCCAAAAATTCAGTTCTCAACCCCTTATATATACTTATATATAGGGACAGTGGTTACCAGTGGCAGATCTAGTGCATAGGGGGCCCCGGTGCAGTACATATATAAAATATACTATAAATACTTTCTTACCTGTCCAGTGCTGTACTCCACTTCCTGGGGTGAGAAGGGTCCACTGCAGGCCAGAGGGCTGAGGGGGGCCACAGAGGTCTGAGGGGGCTGCAGTGGCCAGCAGGGTCTGAGGGGGCCACAAGGGGCTGAGGGGGGCCACAGGGGGCTGCGGGGGCCACAGGGTGCTGTGGGAGGCGACAGAGGTCCGCGAGGGCCACAGGGGGATGAGGGAGGTGGCATACGTCCGTGAGGAGCCACAGGGGGATGAGGGAGGCCAAAGAGGTCAGCAAGGGCGGTGAGGGCCACAGAGCCTACAGGGAGCACAGTGGGGGGCCACAGTGGACCATAAGGGTCTGCAGGGTACCCACAGGAGGTCCGCAGGGGCCATAAGAGTCCTTGGGCACCACAGGGCCTGCATGGGGGCACAGGGGGGCCATGGGGCCCTTGGGGGGCCAAAGTGAGCTAGACGGGGCTGCAGGGGACCTACAGTATGTCTGTGGGGGCCATAAGGAGCCGTGTGGACCACAGGGCCTGATGAGGGCCTGTGGGGGGGCTACAGTGAGCCATAAGGGGCTGCAGGGGATTTACTGTAGCCTGTGAGGGGCCACAGTAGGACATAAGAGGTCACAGGGGACCCACGGGAGGTCCATGAGGGCCCTAGGGACCACAGGGACCACAAGGGACCCACAGGGGGCACATGGGATCCACAGGGGGCCCTCAGGAGGGCTGCAGGGGCCACAGGAGGGTCTTGGGGGCCACATGAGGGCCGCAGGGCCAGAGAAGGGACACAGGAGGTCCACAGGGGCCCCTCAGAGGTCAGGGGCCTCGGTGCCTTGCACCATCTCCACCGACAGTAGCTCCACCTCTGGTGATTACATTGATTTGTACCAGTTCCACCAGGCTCACCAACATAAAGGAATTTTTGACATTCAAACCTTATCTCTCACGACACGACAGACATTGGTGTACGTGTGATATTCTAACCCAAGCGCTATAGCCACCATTGGGACTCACTGTACCAATAATCTATTAGAGTTCTCAAGCAGGTCATGTTTATTTTGTTACAAATAATGAAATGTTATATTTTTTGCATTTTTGTAATGTGTTTTTTAACCTTCCTTTCTCACAGGCAAATTGAAATTGTGCCTGTCTATCTGTAAGGTTTTGGTAGCAATGTAGTTAAGAGGTAGGTAGGAATGGTAATAATTTTACTCAACCAAGCGTGGTAGAGAAGGTCACTGGAGTTAACCACATCCCCTTTCCCTTTACTCAATAAACCACACCAGCTTTGGTTTAATTGGTCCACAGACAGTTTTATTAACTGGTCACATGACCAACTACAAAGTTCAGCCACCAGTGCTTGCTGTCAAGTAAGCCCCAATTAATTGACCAATGATCACAAGGGGTTGCACTTAAGACAACTACTAACCCAAGTCCCTGGTCTCTCCCCAACTTAGGCTCTTAACAGCAAAGCGCCCGCCACTATCACTGTGACAATTAAACAATAATAATTACTTTTTTATCCAAACTTCTGAGGGTAGGGAGGGTGGGAATTTTCTCCATTACTACAGCTGCTCTCTTATTTGTTATCTCTGGTGGTAGAGAATACAGGAAGCTAAAAACAGCACTTTAAATCACTTCTGACATGCTCAGTACAAAAAATTAGGTGAGAAGGGCAGATCTCTGACATGACAAGCTTTTGGTTCATCTTCTTGCAATTTCAAAAAAATACTGTACATTCTTACTTTACAAACTATAACTGTACATATTGTGATTGTGTGTATATTACATCTGTATGTACAATGCACCAGTGGAGTGGTCCTATGTGATTGTTATGAACATATATGAATAAGTAAGGGAAGGGCTCCTTGTAGCTCTAATATGCAACAACGTCATTGTAATAAAATTATATCTGGTACCAATACTATTATAAGTCAGTGTAAGTATTTATCTATGTGTTCCCATGTTTTTAGCCATCACCAATAAGATGAAATCTCCCTAAGAAACATGAAAATGCTGCAAAGAATAACATAGTGTTTACATATAAAATGTAGTCATACTGTTATATCAAACACAGGCTGCAGTGGCAGGGTTTATTTATAGCCCTGGTTACTTCTCTGTATTATATACCAAACTGAACAAAATAGAGCAGAAAAGCAGAACAAAATGTGATTATCATATTAGCCTAAATATGTTTTCATTTTTATTTGAATTGTATTGTTTTGGGAGGAACTGATGGTGTTTGGCAAAGCTAAGAAAGCCAGGTGAGTTAGCTCTTGCTACACATCGCTTCCCTGCCACTCCTGCTGGAACTCACTTCTAGGTATCAACTATCTCTCTTCTCTTTCTCTCTCTTCTCTCTCCTCTCTGTCTCTCCCTCTCTCCTCTCCCTCTCTCCTCTTTCTCCCTCTCTCCATCTCTCTCTCTCTTCTGTCCTCTCCCTCTATCTCTTCTCTCTCGTCCTCACTCTTTCTCACCCCTCTCTCTTTCTCTCTCTTTCTTCTCTCACTCTCTCTTCACTCTCACTCCCTTCCCCTTGTGTCTCTCTCTGCTCTCTCTCTTTCTCCTCTCTCTTTTTGTTTCTCTCTCTCCTTCACTCGGTCTCTCTCTCTCCTCTCTTATCTCTCTTCTCCCTTTCTCTTTTCTCTTTCTCCCTCCTCTCTCTTTTCTCTTTCTCTCTCTTCTCTCTCTCTCTCTCTCTCTCTCTCTCTCTCTCTCTCTCTCTGCTCTCTCATTTCTTCTCAAGCAGCATCATGCTGTGACACTGCACAAACATTTAATTGGATACAACAGGCAAATAGCACTGCACAGCCGTTAGGTGAGTAACAAACAAGTTAAGATTAGTACTTGAATGCTATATTTTTATAGGCTAGTACAGGTTACTGACTAACACCCTTATTAAATTGCAATTCGGACAATTGAATAGGGCTCTATATAAGCACACAGCATATTGTTTTTACAGAAGTTTTTAGTTAGTGAACTTCTATCCAAAAGCAAGGTCTTCACTAACTAAAAACTTCTGTAAAGAAAATATGCTCTGTGCTTATATAGAGCCCTATTCAATTGTCCGAATCACAATTTAATAAGGCTGATAGACAGCTCAGTTTACTGCAAATAATTCTGTAGGTTTATGAACGTTTTCAGTCTAATACATATTTTATTGCTAAATAGTGATCACCCTAGTATGTGGGCTTTATATATACACTTTATTCCTGACTATCCTCTGTCTTGACCACATTTACCTCCTTTATCTTCTGTGTGTCTGCAGCCTTGGACTTTACTCACCTGGGCCCATGTCCTCATCTTTCTCTGTGGGTATATAGTACACAAACAAGGAATACTGGTAACAAGTCTGCCCGTGATAACAAGAACTCATTTCTAAAGCTTAATTTGCAAACTAATATGCAACACATGCCCGTGTGTGTGCACTTCTGTGTATTTCACTTGGCCGAGAGCATGACGTACACAGGACTGATCATGTATTGAGCATTGTTGCATGTTAAATTGCAATTACAGCAGTAGCAAGTTGAAAGGCTTGCTATCAAGGGAGGGATGGCAATAACAAAATAGCTTCTCCAATAGTAAAAAAATAATTCTTAGACATCTCCACTTGATTAACCTTTGTGTTTGCGTCGATCAGTCATATCCAACTCTCTGTTACCTCACGGACCATACCACACAATGCTGATCCACTTGGTATTCATGCCAAAGATACTGGAGTGGGTAGCTAGTTACTTCTCCAAGTGGGTCACAGCATACAGCTCCTGGTATTTCTAGGTGGTCTCCCATTAAAGTACTGATCAGGCCCAACCCTGAATGGCTTCACAGTGGGGTGACCTCTTGGTTTCCTGACTGGTATCGAACCCAGGTCACATTGGTGAAAACCCTGAATTCTAACCACTGGGCCACCAGGCAACCCAATTTTTTAATACAGGCTTTTTATAATTTTTGGTAGGTTTTGCTTGCCATATAATATGAAAGAAATTGTATCTACAGTATGGAAATTCCATGACAAAGAAGACACATGATTTTTATGGGCACCTAATAGGAAAATATATGAAATTTATGTTTGGCCATAAACAGCACCACAGAGTCCAAACTGGCTCAACTCATGTGAAACAATATCCAGTTGATGAAGCCATGTCCATTAGTTTGATTAGGACTGTATATAGTTTTTGCTCCTTGTGCAGTATTGTTTTGTGTATACATGAGGTGTTGGCATCTCGTTGCTGTGGGTTCATAGGGTTCTGCATCTCCTCCGTAACAGGTGGTTGTGTTGTGTATACGTGGTGTAGTTTCCTCTGCTGTGTGGGAGCAGTGTTTGTTGCTACTTCCATACTTGCTCCCAGAGTTCTCTCCTTGAACTAAAAGCTGTTATATCTGACAAGGCGTTCTTTCTAGATCATGCTAGAAGAAAGTAATGTAATTGGTGCCAAGGACGAATGACTAATATCTGTCAGCAAGTGCGGGCCTTTTAACTCTGTACTGTTCAAAGATAATAAATACCACCTCTGTCTCCCTCTAGTGTTGAGGCTTCTATTGTTTCAGATTTGTTAAATATCAATTAAATGCCGGCCCGAGTTTGCCTTGATAGTAAATAACAATATAAATCTCTTTGGCCACTTCAAATAATTTTAGGTATGATTACAAAATATGTTTTTGAGGGTTGAAATTAAACTACAAATGCCCCCAAATCCTAGGGAAGATTATAATTTGCGTGTTGTGACAGCTTATAAATGTTCTCTGCTGACATCCAGCACCTGGCAAAAGTAGCATTGGTGTGAGCAACCCTTGACTTGCTGGCAGCAGCATAAACTCTTTTTACCTCCCAAAAACTTTCAGCATTTGAGTGTTGTAGTTGCTTATATATATATATATATATATATATATATATATATATATATATATACTATATTTTTATACATAATATTATGATTAAAGTAGTTGTGAACTGTAATGATTTGTGTGAAACAAAAATTACTGTGCCTTATTTTATATGCACACTTTTTTTTAACTATTCTCTGCCTCTTTACTTCTTTCTATCATTCTACTCCCATTCTGGATCACTATCTTGTCATGATGAAGGGGTTTGTGTACTTCAATGAAGCTGTGAGCTATATACCATGTAGGGTCACGACAGGATATAGCAGAGAGGTCAGACAAATTGCATCCACTGGAGAAGGAGCTGGCAACCCACTCCAGTACCATGAAAACCTTATGGATTAGAACAATCAGACTCAAAATGTGCCTGTGTGCTACGTCCATAGGGTCATGGAGAGTTGGACACAACTAAACGACAAAACAACAATTTTTCTACTATACTCTCTCATCAACCGTTTCTCCCTCTCCCCTTTTCTGTCACCTTTTGTTTTTGTCTGTCTTTATGTCTATCAGTGTGTCTCTGTCTATCTGTCCCCCGTTTCTTCCTCTCTCTGTCTAGTTTCTGTCTCACTATCTGCCTATTTCTCATTATCTCTGTTCCCTTCTGTGTGTCGGTTTCTGTCTCCCTCTTTGTCTCCCTCTTTAATACTGTCTACCCCCCCCCCCCCCCCCCCACTTAAGTCTCTATCTCTCACCCTGCCTAAATCCTTCTCTCTTAATATGTCTTTCATTGTCTCTGGCTCACTCAATGTATCGCCTTTTCTTTATATATGTATATGCAAATAGGTGTTTTTATGTACGAATATGTGTGTTTATATGCATTTGGTATCTACAACGATATAATTATGCTGGAGGTATTTTATTTTTATTTTCCTCGTCCTACAGAAAAAAAAGTCTGCATACACCCATGGGACCTTAGGTTATCTTGCTTTTTTCTGTTAGCAGACCTTGTATAATTCATTACACTTACTTTGTATACAGTAAACAGTTTGTAATATTCCGTATAATAACATAATATGTTTTATTATCCAATGTATGTGTCACATGCACCTGTAAATTGTGCTAATCTTTCTGTTCAGTTGATATATGATGAACTGTGCTAACTGCTGTATAATACACACATACAAGAATACTGTAATATATATATATATATATATATATTGTGGTAAACCACCATACTCTTGTGGTAGCAAGTGTTACAAAACATATAAATCAAAGCAAAACCAGAAAATGGTTGTCCTGGCTTCCTTTGAAGCACTAACTTTTTTACTTTTAGAGTTAGTCAACTCACTAACCAGAGCTTTCATCTAGCTAAATCTAGATGGAGCAAAAACAAAATCACTACCATATTTTATAATCAGCCGCTGGCCTGTATGTTCCATAAGCCCAGTCTTTCTTTTCCTAAGCTCTCTCAGGCTCCAAATAAAACCTGAATATGGTATTGGGCTTTTTGTATTCCCAATTTGGGAATTAAAGCTTAGTTTACTCAGATAATGTCAGTCCAAGATAATTCTCTCTCTCGGTTTCTGTAGATAATATGTTGATGTGGATAATATGTGGATGTTAGTATATTTTGAGACTATTTCTATGGGATTTTAAATGGGTCTTGTTGTGCTCTGTAGATCTCACTCTTGGAGGATGCCGCTTCTCCTGGTACACTGGCAAATGTGGTGTATTTGAAGTACATTCTTTAAGGTGTTAAGTTTGTTTTTTGCCATGTACTAAACCCCTGTACAGCGCTACGGAATATGTTGGCGCAATATAAATAAAGGTAATAATAATAATAATAATAATAATAATAATAATAAGTACTAGATATAAGAAAGAAGGGAGGGGGAGAAAGCGCAATAGATACTGCTAGTGCAGATTACTTTGTGCCTCTTTGTAGTATTAGACAATATACTTTTACAGAATTGTCTCTCACCTTTGGTGACCTCCAGAATGTGAGGTACTTAAAAGCTGGATGTGATTCTCTCTCACAGGTAGGTGTCAGAAGGGATGTTTCAAGACCTCTTTGTGGTTTTCGTAGTTAACCCCCAATATACAGGGTGTTTCTATGATCTATGAGATGTACTTGAAATTACCTCTGTGAGGTGTTAGGTATACTGACAAAAACACTCACATTTCTTTATATCTCTATATAAGAGTATGTACCAATGATTCTATATATATATATGTGTATATGTTCATGTGTGTCTATGTGATCTAAATCCAAGTCTAATGGAAAGATGCACAGACACCCAATTCCTTTAAAAGATATACTCATATTATGCCATAAAATAACATACTGAGCAATGTAGGAATTAAACAAAATATCCTAAAAAATATAGGTACAACTGAAAGGTAAAAATTTGGTAAAAAAAACACGATATAAACTGTGATATTATAAAAGACTCTAAGGTCTCAATGTTTATCGGTGGTAAAATACCCTAAAAATGTGTATGTATGTGAATGGTAGATCAAACGCTTTTCGCTGCCCTTTGTCGCAGCTTCCTCAGTGATTGGTGTTCCTAGTGTCCAGTGTTGTGTGTCTGGCCTGGAACTAGTTGAGTTCTGCTGCCGTCTAGCTGCGATAATGAGCAGCGAAACCCGTTTGATCTACCATTCACATACATACACATTTTTAGGGTACTTTACCACTGATAAACATTGAGACCTTAGTGTCTTTATATCGTGTTTTTTACCAATTTTTACCTTTTAGTTGTACCTATATTTTGTTGGATATTTTTTCCAATTCCTACTTTGGTTAGTATGTTTTTTATGGCATAATAAAAGTATATATTTTCAAGGAATTGGGTGTGTGTATCTTTCCATTAGACTTGGATTTAGATCACATAGACACACATGAACATATATATATATATATATATATATATATATATATATATATATATATATATATATATACAGTGGATATAAAAAGTCTACACACCCCTGATAAAATGTCAGGTTTCTGTGCTGTAAACAAATGAGACAAAGATAAATCATTTCAGAACTTTTTCCACCTTTAATGTGACCTATAAACTGTACAACTCAATTGAAAAACAAACTGAAATCTTTTAGGTAGAGGGAAGAAAAAATATAAAAATAAAATAATATGGTTGCATAAGTATGCACACCCTTAAACTAATACTTTGTTGAAGCACCTATTGATTTTATTACAGCACTCAGTCTTTTTGGGTATGAGTCTATCAGCATGGCACATTTTGACTTGGCAAGATTTGCCCACTCTTCTTTGCAGAAACACTCCAAATCTGTCAGATTGCGAGGGCATCTCCTGTGCACAGCCCTCTTCAGATCACCCCACAGATTTACAATCGGATTCAGGTCTGGGCTCTGGCTGTGCCATTCCAAAACTTTAATTTTCATTCCTTTGTTGATTTGGATGTATGCTTTGGGTCGTTGTCATGCTGAAAGATGAAGTTCCTCTTCATGTTCAGCTTTCTAGCAGAAGCCTGAAGGTTTTGTGCCAATATTGACTGGTATTTGGAACTATTTATAATTCCCTCTATCTTAACTAAGGCCCCAGTTCCAGATGAAGAAAAACAGCCCCAAAGCATGATGCTGCCATCACCATGCTTCACTGTGGGTATGGTGTTCTTTTGGTGATGTGCAGTGTTGTTTTTGCGCCAAACATATCTTTTGGAATTATGGCCAAAAGGTTCAACCTTGGTTTCATCAGACCAAAACACCTTTTCCCACATACTTTTGGGAGACTTCAGATGTGTTTTTGCAAAATGTAGCCTGGCTTGGATGTTTTTCTTTGTAAGAAAAGGCTTTCGTCTTGCCACTCTACCCCATAGACACTCTACTCCAGACATATGAAGAATACGGGAGATTGTTGTCACATATACCACACATCCAGTACTTGCCAGATATTCCTGCAGCTCTTTTAATGTTGCTGTAGGCCTCTTGGTAGCCCCCCAGACCAGTTTTCTTCTCGTCTTTTCATCAATTTTGGAGGGATCTCCAGTTCTTGGTAATGTCACTGTTGTGCCATATTTTCTCCACTTGTCTTCACTGTGTTCCATGGTATATCTAATGCCTTGGAAATTCTTTTGTACCCTTCTCTTGACTGATACCTTTTAAGAATGAGATCCCTCTAATGCTTTGGAAGCTCTCTGTGGACCATGGCTTTTGCTGTGGGATGCGACTAAGAAAATTTCAGGAAAGACCAACTAGAGCAGCTGAACTTTATTTGGGGTTAATCAGAGGCACTTTAAATGATGGCAGGTGTATGCTGACTCCTATTTAACATGATTTGGAATGTAATTGCTTAATTCTGAACACAGCTACATCCCCAGTTATAAGAGGGTGTGCAGACTTATGCAACCACATTATTTTTCTTTTTTTTTTTTATTCCCTCCACCTAAAAGATTTCAGTTTGTTTTTCAATTGAGTTGTACAGTTTATAGGTCACATTAAAGGTGGAAAAAGTTCTGAAATGATTTATCTTTGTCTCATTTTTTTACAGTACAGAAACCTGACATATTAACAGGGGTGTGTAGACTTTTTATATCCACTGTATATATATAATTATTGGTGCATACTCTTCTCTTATATAGAGATATAATGAAATTTGAGTGTTTTTGTCACTATACCTGACACCTCACAGAGGTAATTTCAAGTACACCTTATAGATCATAGAAACACACTGGATATTGGGGTGCACTACGAAAACCACGAAGAGGTCTTGAAACATCCCTTCTGACACCTACCTGTGAGAAAGAATCACATCCAGCTTTTAAGTACATAGTATATTGTCTAATACTACGAAGAGGCACAAAGTAATCTGCACTAGGAGTATCTATTGCGCTTTCTCACCCTCCGTTCTTCCCAAATAAAACCTGTCTCAATTATTTTGAAAAGCAGTCCATAAAAGCCACCTTGCCTTCTCTCACTGCTGCACTGCAGTGCACAACAGAGGCCACACCCAACTCTCAGTTACAGGCTTTGAAGGCTGTGCTCACCTCCTGGGGAAAAGTCTTCAAAATCTTTTGACGCACTTTGTCGTAATATAAATTGCTTCGTAGTATGAACTACTTGTACCTATTTAATGTTGCTTCTCCTAAAAGTACTTTTGGATTGGTTATTATTAAATTACCTCTGCATGTCATCTATCTCTATCAAAGTACACCAATACAAATATGTAAACACTACAGCAAATGTGCCATGTGTAGAATTTACTGATCAACAACCTGTAGTGATAAGAGACTTTGACTGCAGATAAAGTGTCTGTCTGAACAATGGGAATGTGCCATTTGAAACCGCCACTGCTTTTGACAGTAGTGATGGAAAGCTCATTAGTTTACAATGACACAACCTCCTGAGAAATTAAAATACATATTCAGCTGAGAAATTAAAATGTTATCAAGCAATTAAAAATAATTGCATATACAAAGCAAAAATGTAAAAGCTGTGTTTGTTTTCTTATCAAGCTTAGCTATTTAAAATGTCAAAAAGAAAATATCTGACCACAGCAGTAATTATATAGAAGTTTATTTTTATTTGAAAGCGTACACTTAGTGAATGTGAATATGTACTGTAATTAAAATATCTGGAGATTGTCTATTTTGCCTTTCACTGCTCAGTGTTAAGGAGACAGAGAGCTGGCATTTCCATTTTTTGTAATACAAAGTGTCTGCAATTCCACAAATGCACTGGTGAGGCTCAAGGTACTTCCCCTCCGCTCACACTCTATAAAGTATGTTACAAAGAACTTTCCAGAATATACTTATACCAGAACCAATTATCAATGGCCCATTAAAATGCTGACTTGTAATGTCCCAGAATAACATTATGGGCAATGACCTTGGTTGAAATATAATTACTTGTAACTTTCTGCTATTAGAAAAATTAATGCACCATCCTCCCTCCCTGCTAAGAAATAAAATGAAACCCCTCCTCATTGGACCATAACAAAGAAAAGTGAATTGACTTAGACTTTTTTTTTGCGTCGTTCAGAACTCTTCATGACCTCATTAACCATAACACACCAGGACATTTTTATGTCCATGGTCATGCTCATCCACTTGGTATTCACGGCAGTGTGTTTGTGTCGCTCAGTCATGTCCAACTCTCTGTGACCTTATGGACTGCAACACACGGCGCTGATCCACTTGGTATTCATGGCAGAGATACTGGAGTGGGTTGCCAGTTCCTTCTCCAGTGGACCACAGCATACAGCTCCTGGTCTCCCATCCAAATACTGACCAGGCCCAACCCTGCATGGCTTCAGGGTGGAGTGACTTCTTGGTTCCCTGACTTGGAATCAAACCCAGGTACCAGCGTTGAAAGCACTATATCCTAACCACTGGACCACCAGGGAATATGTATATGTCGAAACTAGACCATTCAATAGCAAGCCTCTAATCTAGTGGGGGCAGCTCAGTCCTATTAGGGTTGCCAGCAGACCAGCTTATATTTTCAGGTTCCCTGCTTTAGCACACTCCAACAAGTTTCATTTATACTGATTCATGCAGCTCTGGGAAGATGTTGAAACAATGACCTGTTGGATACCCTAGTACAGGGGTAGCCAAGTTTGGTCCTGGAGAGCCACACACAGGCCTGACTATAAGGATTTCCTTTCTGTGCACAGGTGAATTAATCAGGACAACTTAAGAGGCAATAGTCTTGCCTGTACACAGCAGGGATATCTTCAGATATGTGGGTGGCTCTCCAGGAGTGAAGTTGCCTACCCCAGCACTAGTAGGACTGAGTTGCCCACCAGAGCTCTCATGTGATTACCTTAATGGATAAAGAAGGCACAATCTGTGATTTTCTTACTGTACAGCATGAAGGGCAAATAAGTGGTAGATTTTCTGATGTAAGACATGTTTGGAAATATAATATAATATTGTGTAAAAAAATATTTTAAAAAAGCAATGTAGCACATCATAAAATATTTATATATTCAAAAACAAGTATAGATTTTGATTTAATGTCAAAAATGACATGATTCTAATGTAAGCCCTCTAGACTATAATACGTCTTATGTGAATGTCAATTGAAACAGTAACTGTACCAAATTACGTATTGTGCAGCACTGCTCCATTTGTTGTCATAAACAATGAATATTAAATCTATTTTACTGACCATTTGAGTAATATTCTCAAGTGCTGACATCTGTTTTGCCAACGCTATTACTGACATTCAAATCATTATTAAATAAGCGTTTTTTGTTTGTTTCTAATAGATGTTTTACATAAGATTAATTATGTTGTTTTTTCCCCCCGTAATTTTATATTAAATACAATTTATACTCAAATACTTGAAAAAAGCACAGAATACTAGGTTCCAGATCCTTGTTTTTTCTCGCTCTTCGGTAGGCTGCCATCTTGGCCACCCACAGCAATGCCTTTATAAGGACATTCCCGGAGGAGAGAAGATTTACACTACTAGCGTCATACTGTTAGAAGCTAATAAAGCACTTGTTAATACTTATACTTTATTTGTTTTTTATTGTACAGTGGTCAAGAATATAGGTTCACTGGTTTATTGTAATCAAAGATTTGCCCTTCCTTCAAGATCTTGTTGGCTCTATAAGTTTGCTGACCTAGGTGGTGGCTTTAATGGCCTACATACCTGCTGTCCAAATTATTTTGTGCGGATGGCTGATTATTAATGACCAGTGGGCTAATGGGCAGGATTTAAAATAATATTTAAAAAAAATGTCTAAAAATCTACAGTATATCTATATAAATTAACAAAGTGTATATATACTGTGCAATAATTAAATATTTGGTCATTTATATCTGACGTCCCAAGTGTTTTATTTTAACAATGTTAGTTTTGTGAGGAGACTCTCCCTGCCAGGCAGTGGGCCACAATAAACGGTTGGTGGGCTACATCCGACCCAATGGCCACCAGTTGGACAGCACTGGCTTAATAATATCTTGGTTGTACTAGAGCAACAGATTTGTTTCATAAATATCTATGAATTTCCAAATCCACTCCAACATTATTTGCACATCTCTGTAGTACCTTGTTTAGTGGAACAGTCAATGTCCTTTAGTATCCCAAAGAGCTAAAATGTCTTGTGTCAAATTAGTTCCCCAAGAAAGAATAAATGGCAATAAATGAGAAAGGACTGACACATTGGGAAACTGTGACTGAGCAAACCTTTAATTATTGTCATGTTAATTTCACTGTACAATGTGAGCAGATAAAGCTTTCCAGAATGCTAATTTGACTTCATTTCACCCGATTATGTCAATGGTCTATTTAAAAGCTTTTGGAATTATGTATCAAGCCAGTAACTAATGTGTTTTGTTTGCCATTTGAAAAACATTACTATATTCAATGTCATCCAGTGACTTTTCATGTCAGTGCATACAAGAGTATAGCTATTTACAATGCTCTGTGTGTCATTCTATAAATTACGGTATATTAATAGAAGCATTTCTTTTTTGTTAACTTATTTTTATTCACTTCTTGTTCATACTCTATCAAGATATACAATACCTTTCCTTAAAATGTAACATTATTAAAATCATTAGAAGTTGGTGTATTGTAACTCTAAATAACTGAATGATTGTTATAAAAATGATTTTCTTATAGAGAATTTACATTAACGCTTTACCTATCAATCATCTCATTTGATCCACCCACAAAAGCTGTGCGTATTGTTGTACTATGATGTAATAATTTGTAGTAATTGCTACCTGCTCCCTCAATTCTGCACATGATCAGAATGTCTCTATCAAAGGCTTTTAGACTAAAAACGATTGATTCCGACCCTCCATTATTAGAAACTAGGAACTTGCCCGTCAAAAATGACAGGATTAAAATTGTAAGGCTGGAAATGCTGTTTGCCACACAATGTGAGACTTTTGGTCCTCTGGGCACCTTCGGCGCTCATTGCGAGCCTCTCCCCCTGTGTACTTCAAAGTAAGTGCTGCGCGGATGCTTCGCCTCGCTTTGCAAAGCTCGCATATGTGACGGCGCCGCTGGCTGCAATGAGCACCTTTGGCGCTCATTGAAGCCTAAGTGCTGCACAGCTGCTTTGCCTCACTTCGGGAGGCTTGAATGTGTGATGGCAGTGCTGGCTCGCTTCGCTTTGCGAGGCTTGTGGTTGCACCGTCTCTTCATCCCTACGACCCCCTACAACTTTCGAAACACAAATGCGGACCCTCGCGAAGCAAGGGGACGCATTTGCGGAGGTGGAGGCTCTACGACGCCTCACAACCGGTTACAAACGACCACACAATCGGGACTTTGAAAAAAACAAAAAAAACACAATGACTAACTACGGACTTACACAAAAAAATATGACCTGCGGGACTTAGAAAATAAAAAATTACGGACTTGCACAAAAAAAATACGACCTGCGGGACTTCGAAAAAATCCATTACTGACTCACAAAAATACGACCGTAACGGACAACCAGCGCACAGCGCCAAACATTGAAATAAAAAAAAATACAAACAAAAATAAAATAAAAACCTTACCCACAGCAAGAGGGACACCCAGGACCTCTGCAACACAAGTTAAACCTCGATTTCAGCCAAATTTACAAAGTTTAGACACTCGAAAATTGAGAGAAAAAATGGCCCACGAAATAAACGAAAACGAGGCTACATGACCCCTAAAGACGCTTATATACTACAAAACAAATATGGCTTTTACAAAAACCCGTACGACCTACAACATACACCATTAGAAAGGACGCTATATCATCCACAACCGCGTACCACATACACATTCGCCGCCATTTTACAACACTAACTTACAGAATGCAGAAGTACCCAGCTACACTAACGGTTTCCCCTCGGGCAAGCAGCCTATTTACACTACACACTGCACACATTGCTGACACTTACACCTCAGCTCAACAACACTGCAAATCTACATTATATACTGCAGGAACATCAAAACAGATTGTTAGCTCTTCAGCGCATTCCTTGCTGCATATATTAATTACAAAGAGGTAAAGTAAATTAAGTTATGATTTCATTAATTAATTAGCATACAAAACAAAAAATAATTAAGACCACACTAGCGCAAACAACCACAAAGATCTTCACTGCGCCACCCACAAGGAGCGCCAACACTGCTCCTAGGACACAAAGTACACCAGGGGAGAGCCTTGCAATTAGCAACAAAATGAGATCACCGTGGACCTTACAATAAGCGCAAAAGCGCCTATGATAATAAGAAATACACCAACCCAAAGGCGCTCAGCACCAGCCTCGCAATGAGCGCACAAGGATCTCTACCTCATGGAATAATGTCTATTTACAATAAAATTCCTTTCTGCAATTATATATATGGCATATGTGTGTGTGTGTGTGTGTGTGTGTTATAATATTAGGACAGTGAGGAAAAGGAGTAGTATTAAGTGGGATGTGGAGGTAAACAAGTTTGCCTCCGACCCATAATACTTTAAATTAAAACCCCAAGGGGAACACTGGGCATATTTTGGGAAACATTGCTGTAATCAGTTCTTTGTTGTTGTTGTTATGTCGTTCAGTCGTATCCTACTCTCTGTGACCCTATGACCACAGCACACCAGACACAATCATTATATCGCTTGTTGTGCTTTTCCATAAGGTTTTCAAAAATACTGGAGTTGGTTGCTAGATCTTTCTCCAGTGGGCTGTTATTTGTCCTTCGAAGCTTCGTTGAGGTACACAAACCCTTTCACCATGACGAGAATAAAAAAAAAAGTGCTATAAATGATATGATTTGTTTTTATTTCTCTGATCCTGTAACTTGAAACAATATACAAACTCAACTCTTAATGTATTTCACATACAGTCATGAGTCAGCTATCAGAAAATAAATTCTGAGAATATTTTAGATAAGTCAAGGCAATGAATAACCACTTTATCTCAGGCTGTGAAAAAAATGACTGCAGGCATTTTCTAAAATATTCTGGGACCAACACTCATTGGCTGCCAGTGACTGCAGTATTTAGTAAATACTCTCTAACATTCACTATTGTGTTTTATTTATGTATCCTGATCTGAAACAAATAATCATCAATTATCAGGCAATGAAAATATAGAAACACTATTAATTGTCCAAGTGTTTGACCTACATGCACTAATCTGCAAGTACATCAATACTTTGGGATTCAGTTCCTAACCATTCTGTATACAATGGGATACCTCGTTATAATGATGTGGGGCTAGGGCCTCCATTCAATTGCAAGTCCGCAGTTGACTTCATACCGGCCGTAAGTCTGCAGGCTTGAAATTTGCAACAGTTACAGGGCGATTCAATTGATCAAGCCCACAGCTACCTGGCCAAAAGCTTAAACCGTAAACCATGCACCGGTAAGTAGCATTTCAGAGTAGGATCATGATCAATTAAAGCAAGGTCATAACTATCAATTTAGAAACTGCCAATAGTAAATGAGACCGTCATCATAAAGTCAGTAAAACATGGAGGTTAAACGTCAATTAATTAAATTAGCGTTTAGAAGTTTGATATGCAATCGGAATAGAAATCTGGCAATGTACAAAATAATAAAAATGAATGGCGATACTGTTCTAGTCCATGTGGGTGGCCTGATATGTATTAACTTCTTGATTCCCGAGATTGATATAACAAAGAAATGAAAAGTAAAAAAAAAAAAAATTTGATTGCAGATTTGCGAGCTTGAGACTGTTGTGCAATTAATTCTGATCTCTTTCATTGCATTCCCTGTATTTTAATGTGTAGTATTGATGTTTTATTTGCATTTACAGTGCTATGAACAGGTGTTTAACCCCGTTGCGAGTCCTATCTGGTACTTAGTATTTTCTTCTACAATTACCATTTACGGGTGTGTGAGGAATTGTAGCAATTAAATAGCGATTTGCGATTGTAACATCTACCAGCTTGAAAGATTAAAGGCTTAGATTGTTTGGAGTTATGATTTTTGCAACCGCAGGGATTTTCAGCCAGTAACCCCCAAATCGTTTGCTGGTAGATAAAAAACGCAAATAGAATAGCAAATTATATTATGGGTTACATTACGTGTTCCAGTAACTAATATTTGCTAAATTGAATGAAGGCCATGGTATTTGGTCTCACTTAGACCTCGCCATCATATTGATATAGAGCTTGTCTCAATACTTTAAACACTCACATATAGAGCTTGCCCCGATTGGCTTATTTGGGAGGAATGGGAGGAACTGAGGATTCAGAAAAGATTCCTGTTATTATTATCCTTTATTTATAATGCGCCAAAATATTCCGTACAAGGCAAAAACAGTTTAAAGCAATGCAAAAGAATGGAGGGCCCTGTCTTTTGAGCCTACAATCAAAAGTAAACAGTGCTTTCCCTAAAGCACTTATCAATACTGAAAACTGGCAGACCTAAAATTTATAGGATGTGGACAGATAGATACACTGTACTCATTAAGACTGAAGGTGATAAGTTTCATTAAACAGATGAGTTTTTAAAGAGATTTTGAAGGTTTTGATGCTGGAGGATAGTTAAGTGGAGCGAGACAAGGAGTTCCAAAGAATGTGGACAGCACTAGAAGAGCCTTCTGAAGGCGGAGTGCGAGAAGGTGGTGAGAGAGGAGGAAAGAAGAAGGCCATTAGCAGAGCGAAGAGGGCAGTTGGGGGATCATTTGGAGATGAGAGCAGAGACATAAGAGGCTGTGTAATTGTTGATGGCTTTATATGTTAGGGTCAATATGGAGTCTACGAGAAGCCAGAGGAGTGACTGACAGATAGATGATGTTCAATTCTGTTGAATAGAACTATATAGAAAAGTAAGCTCTATTAGAACTATGCTCCTCTAATACCACTTTATACATGGCACTTTATGCAAGATGTTCTATCTTCTTCTCAGTTGCAGCGGTTCATTTTCTAACATCTAGCGCCCCCTTTTGTCACATTTTAGACAAATTACTCTGGGTATATTCTATTTAGGTAGTTTCACTGTGGGATTACAACTAATTTCCTGATTGACATCAGCCATGGAACATAAAGAAAAACTGACCCTCAATCTCATTTTATATGTGATACATTTATCTTTTATTTTGAACATAAAAGTATTTGTATTTTCATTTGAAAATGTCTCAGTAAATAAAATATAGTTTGTTTATTGAAAGATTGTAATCTCACATGATTTATATTTCACCTGTCACCCACTGTGTTCTTTGTGTGTTTGTGTCATTCAGTCGTGCCCCACTCTCCGTGACCTCATAGAACGTAACACAGTCCAGTATCTTTGCCAAAAGAAACATATGTATAAGCACAACCAGAGACAATGGATGTGCCTGGCATGCTGTCGTCTATAAGGTCACAGAGAGTTGGACACAAATGAACAACTAAACAACAACAACTATCACGATTAGTTAATCAGAAGACCAAATAGAAAGCAATATTCATTTTAAGCCTATCTTAAAACAATGTTTTATAAAGTCTAAGAAATATGTCATGGGCGCTGTTTTTGTTCACATACAAAAGAGTCTTATAATGAAACTTTTGCTAACCATCAATATACACATTTACTTTGACTTGAAAAATAACAAAATAGAGCCAAACAATACAGAGAACAGATAATCCCTGACATTGATCCAGCCGTTTCTGGTCATATTCATATGACTCAGTACTTAATACTTCACCCATTATTATTTCTGCGGAGCCGTCTTGCTGCCATAGTTACAGATTGGCGACTAGTTGAAAGAAGAACGTGAAGTCTGATTTGAAAAAATAGCATTTTTGCTGTCAGTAGAAATCCAGTGTAGAACCGCTAAGGGATTCCTGAACACAGGAACACGTGGCTTCCTATTCTGTATGATAAAGGACAATCATGTCGGAGCTTTCTGGTGGATATTTCTGTTAGGGTGGTATGAAGCACTTTGCAGCTCACTGTAGATTTTAATGGGTAAGAATATAATATTGGGTCTCTATTCCAAATCAAATATGTGATGATTGCCTTCCATATTTTGTTCACACTAATCACGTAGGCCTCCATGGGTAGGTAGACATCAGGTATTTCAACCCTTCTGGAGTCCTTTCTTTGTGTCTTTTACACTATATAATCTTCATTGCTGTGCCCTTCTGAATAGCATTATATTTAAATATATACAGTATGTGTGTAAATGTAAAATAAATATGGATTCTGGACCTTGAATTCATTTTAATCCAAATAAATCTGGACCTCAGTGAATTTTGTAAACGTTAATGGACTACCCTGCTTGAAAATATAAATCATCCAATGAACTAAAGCTTTGTAGAATGTTATAAAACCCAACTAGAACGATATTTGTTGGTAGATGACTGTAATGACACAGTTGCCACTCTCCTAGTTTTGTAGCCCATATGGAACACATATGGGAAACTTTCCTGTTCCCAAAAATGACCTAGATGTGGAGGTCAACGATTTTGAAGTTCTGGTGGTTGTTCTTCTGTAAAATTCTTCATGCCATTAAAAACACTTTTCTGTCAGGAGGCTTTCTTAAAATATAATTACAATGGTGATTAGCATGATATATCATCAATCATTTTTCCAATATACTGACCACTAAGCAAAATCTCCTCCATTACTGGTGCATCTATAAAGTATTCTCAGTTCACTTTGGATTCATATGTTAATTTTCCTTTTTTTGTGATCATTGGTTAGACATAAGTCTCCTAGCTTTAAGAAGAGATTACCGAAGCTAATTTGTTCTCCCAGGAGGGGGGTTTAAGGAGAAGGCTGCACTTTATGTTCTTAAGTGCACAATGGATCAACCCTTTCTATTCAACAAAAGTGTGCCTCTGTAGCGATACTTTACATGTTGTACTTTGGGATATACATTTTTTCTACAGCTTGGTGACTATTAATAGAACTTGGATTAACAGACATGAAAAGATGTTTCTTTTTTTTTTAAATCCATTATTTTATGGAATAGAGAAAAATTGCCTATGGAACCAAACAATTTCCCTTTTTATAGTTAAATAATGCTCAGCATTCCAAAGGGCGCCAGGAGATGTATATCCATGTAGTTATCTATCAATAAGGGGAATGAGTGAGAACAATGGAGCTGTCACAACCCACACAATGACGCAAGCTGTTATTTTGTTCATAGTAAATTGAACTGAAAAATATTGTAAAATTACTAGCATCCAAATCAAGACAACCCAGCTTGTTAATAAGTAAGGCATTAAAGGATTCACCTTGGTTACTGCACCGTAGTGAGGTGTCTTTGTAACTTAACTAAAACAGCTGTGCAAAGAAGCATGTTTAGTTCGTTACGGACTCGTTATCCTTGTTAATGCTTCCGTCGTGACTGTGCTCCTCATTGTTGAATAGTTTGTATGTGGGGGAGGCATTCATCTTTGGCTTGTATGCTTCTTGCATTGTAGGGTATCCGTATAAGTATAAAATCAAAGGGGGCATCCAGGTGACAAAAGCATATTAATCATTATTATTATGATCAACAAAAAGAATGGGTAGGCGCTTTAATTAGAGAGGATATTATAATCTGTATCCAGGAAATGGAAAGATAAATACATAGATGTAACCAATGCTACCTTGTTGTGGTGAAGTGGCTCCTGTACCGCAATCTATACTATGTATGGTCACCCAAGATGGGCAGGTCACAGCAGAGAGGCCAGTCAAATTGCGGTCCACTAGAGAAGGCAACCCACTCAAGTATATTTGCCAAGAAAACCATATAGATAAGCACAACCAGAAACACAGACAGATGTGCCTTGGTGATACAGTCATAGGTCCCCGAGAGTTGGACATAACTGAAGAATCGAACAACAGTGCACCTTAGTGGACACAGAGTCAACACATTCAAGACCACCTTATTGGCTACTTATACACAAGCTATGTGAGAGTGATTAGCTTGGTTCATCAGAGCTTTAAAGCTGTAATGAAATGTAGAGAGTAGCTCACTGCTTTTTATTTACCTTTTGCAACACTTTTACATTATCTCCATAATATACTTTACAGCACTTTGACATAATTTTATTCTGCTCTTCACAAGCTACTGAAACCCTGTTGGGATTTTGGGAAAGAACAACAGCCACTGATCATCTCAGAATGCTCTTGAAAGTCTGCAAGTATGGAAATCAGTTACAAATTGGTGTAGTCATGACAACGGTGATATTGGAGGTAAATTGGATTGTGCTGCATACGGTTAGAACTGCAAATAATTAGTATTCAATGCATATTTATGCATGTTATGGAGTTTGGCGCATTTGTGCATATAGTGCCTAAATAAATTAATTTGTATAATAACCTTAAAAGTCACATTATTAAACACAGTGACACATCCTTCATTTTAACATTTAGTTCTGTGCAAAACTTTACACGTTTCCAGGAGAAAATAGCCACATGTAAAAGTGGGGACTGTATGTAGCCACATGTAAAAGTGGGGACGGTGCGTAGCCACATGTAAAAGTGGGACTGTACGTAGCCACATGTAAAAGTGGGGACTGTATGTAGCCACATGTAAAAGTGAGGACTGTACGTAGCCACATGCAAAAGTGAGGACTGTAGGTAGCCACATGCAAAAGTGAGGACTGTACATAGCCACATGTAAAAGTGGGGACTGTACGTAGCCAAATGTAAAAGTGGGACTGTACGTAGCCACATGCAAAAGTGGGACTGTACGTAGCCACATGTAAAAGTGGGGACTGTATGTAGCCAAATGTAAAAGTGAGGACTGTAGGTAGCCACATGCAAAAGTGGGACTGTACGTAGCCACATGCAAAAGTGGGACTGTACGTAGCCACATGCAAAAGTGGGACTGTACGTAGCCACATGTAAAAGTGGGGACTGTATGTAGCCAAATGTAAAAGTGGGACTGTACGTAGCCACATGCAAATGTGGGGACTATAGGTAGCCACATGTAAAAGTGGGGACTGTATGTAGCCATATGAAAAAGTGGGGACTGTGCGTAGCCACATGCAAAAGTGGGACTGTACGTAGCCAAATGTAAAAGTGGGACTGTACGTAGCCACATGCAAAAGTGGGACTGTACGTAGCCACATGCAAAAGTGAGGACTGTAGGTAGCCACATGCAAAATTGGGACTGTACGTAGCTACATGCAAAAGTAAGGACTGTGCGTAGCCACATGTAAAAGTGGGACTGTACGTAGCCACATGCAAAAGTGGGACTGTACGTAGCCACATGCAAAAGTGAGGACTGTAGGTAGCCACATGCAAAATTGGGACTGTACGTAGCTACATGCAAAAGTAAGGACTGTGCGTAGCCACATGTAAAAGTGGGACTGTACGTAGCCACATGCAAAAGTGGGACTGTACGTAGCCACATGCAAAAGTGAGGACTGTAGGTAGCCACATGCAAAAGTGGGACTGTACGTAGCCACATGCAAAAGTGAGGACTGTGCGTAGCCACATGTAAAAGTGGGACTGTACGTAGCCACATGCAAAAGTGAGGACTATAGGTAGCCACATGCAAAAGTGGGACTGTACGTAGCCACATGCAAAAGTGAGGACTGTAGGTAGCCACATGCAAAAGTGGGACTGTACGTAGCCACATGCAAAAGTGAGGACTGTGCGTAGCCACATGTAAAAGTGGGACTGTACGTAGCCACATGCAAAAGTGAGGACTATAGGTAGCCACATGCAAAAGTGGGACTGTACGTAGCCACATGCAAAAGTGAGGACTGTAGGTAGCCACATGCAAAAGTGGGACTGTACGTAGCCACATGCAAAAGTGAGGACTGTGCGTAGCCACATGTAAAAGTGGGACTGTACGTAGCCACATGCAAAAGTGGGACTGTACGTAGCCACATGCAAATGTGGGGACTGTGCGTAGCCACATGAAAAAGTGGGGACTATATGTACCACATGCAAAATTGGGACTGTTCGTAGCCACATGAAAAATTGGGGACTGTATATACAGTGGAAACAAATATCTCGGTAGAGGACTGGGCTTCCTGGTAAAACATGGCATTCAAATAACTTAGCAAGTGACAGGTAAGTAGAGTGTTGTTATCTTGCATTGGGATAATTAAGTTAAGGCCAACATATTGTCATGTCACGTCATGGCCTACATCAAGTACTTGCTGACCTTGATACAAGTAGCACTGATATATCAGGACATCAGCAGCCAATAATAAGCTTCCTGAAATACAACTAAACTCAAAACAGGAGTCTGGACATGTCCATCCCAAGTATAGCACACACTGTGAAAACACCTCTAAACACCAACATGCATGATGAACTTAGAAACATACAGCCTTATTAAATTGCGATTTGGCCAATTGAATAGGGCTCTATATAAGCACAGAGCATATTTTTTTACAGAAGTTTTTAGTTAGTGAAAACCTTGCTTTTGGATAGAAGTTCACTAACTAAAAACTTCTGTAAAATAAATATGCTTTGTGTTTATATAGAGCCCTATTTAATTGGCTTAATCACAATTTAATAAGGCTGTTAGATATGACCGCAAATGAAGATCCACATCTGCTACATGGGTGTATCCTAGGCATGCCTGACTTCCTTTATTATGTTTGTCCCTACCACTTCTGCTGGAAGGCTGCTCCACTTGTCTACTACAATTTCTGGGAAGTTGCGCTTCATATCATGAACACTTGTACTGTCGTTCCTCTTTTTTCTGAAAGATAATTCCCTCCTTATATTTGAAAGTTTCTAACAAACTACATGATAAGTGTTGGGTGCCAGCCAGGGCCGGATTAAGACCTTTAGAGGCCCTAAGCATTTAAAAGATTTTGGTGCCCCCATTTATATCTAATTCAAAATATAAATAATAATAAACCTATACAATGTGTATCATTAACCTCCATTATTACTATTTTATTATTATTATACAAGTGACTTGCCCGTCAAAAAATTACGGCAATAGAATTGTAAGGCAGGTAATGCTGTTTGGTACACAAAGTAAGTATTTTGGTTGTGTGAGTACCATCGGCGCTAATTGCGAGCCTCTTGGTTGGTGTATGTTTGTTTATGAGAGCTCCTCTGGTGCTGACTGTAAGGTTTGTGCTGATGGCGTTTTGGCTCGCATTGTGAGCCTCTCCCCTGGTGTAGTTGTGGTTAGTTTAAACAGCGTTGGCGCTGCTTGTAGGGCGCGCACGAAGCACCTTTATCGTTTATTGGGATTCTGTAATTTTTGTATTTGGTTTTCTCTGTGTACGTATTTTTTTTATGTAAATGAATTAATTCTTCAAGTTATAAATTAATATAGTTTACCTATTTGTAATTAATATATGCAGGAAGCGATATGTTGAAGAGCTGACAATCTGTTTTGATGTTCCTGCAGCATACAATGTAGGTTTGCACTGTTGGCGAGCTGAGGTGTAAGTGTCAGCAATGTGTGCAGTGTGTAGTGTAAATAGGCTGTGTGCGCGAGTGGAAAACGTTTGTTTAGCTGTATGTCCGCATTTTGTAATGTTAATGTTATTAGTTTGCAGTTAGTGTTGGAAAATGGCTGCGATTGCGTATGTGGTACGCGGGTGTGGAGCATTTAGCGTGCTTCCTAATAGTGTATTTATTAGGTCGTATGGGTCTATGTAAAAGTCGTATGTTCTTGGCAGTGTTTTGCTTGCTTAGGGGTCGTGTAGCCTCATTTTCGTTTTTTTCGGCGGCCATTTTTTCTCTTGCTTAGGGGATTTTCGATTGGCTAAAATCTTTAAATTGTATTGAAATTGGTGTGTAACCTCATTCCCAGACGTCCTGGCTGTCCCCCTTGCTGTGTGTGTATTTTTTTATTTTTTTTATTTTGTATTTAGTGTGTTTTTCGCTGTGCTTGTTGTGGCCGTTAAGTTCGTATTTTTTGTGGCTCGTATTTTTTTTTTCTTTCAGTGGCGCTTTTATTTTGTAGGTGTTACGAGCCATCATTTTTATAGGCGATTTTTTTCAAAGTGCTACGGGTCTCGCAGTTTGAATTGTGTTTTTGAGTTGTGTGTTTATGTGTAGTCCCGCGGGTCGTAGGTATGATGCGCAGTGAGCGCCTTCAGCGCTCCCTGTCTAAGTCGTACGGTGTCGCAGGGATGAGCACCTATGGCGCTCATCTCCACCAGCGCAAGGAGCGCCTTCGGTGCTCCTTACCTGGCCGCTGTTTCCCTGTTGCGTTAGCAACGGATTTTGCCAAGCCTTGCTGCTGACAACTATATATGTGATGTACGTCATTGTTTCATTTATGGGAGCCTCTTTTGGAATCTGGTTCATCTGCACAAATTGTAGTTTTGCACCATATGGTCCATGGTAAATCCGACAATGGGAAATTTCTGTGGTGCCCTCTTCCTTTGATGCCCTAAGCACGTGCTTATTTTGCTTAATGGTTAATCCAGCCCTGGCGCCAGCCTACAGCGTTACTGCCATCATGCATACCTATTTTAATTTAATTAAAGACTATTTTACTTGCAGTAAACTTTTTTGGAGCTGCTCCCCCTTTTTTTTTTTTTACAAGCATGGACAAATAGTTAAATGGCCACTTAGTTCAGCACAATTTGAACCACATCACAGTAAAGATCTCCTAAAAGCATGTAGAAATATTTTTAGAATTTTTGAAATATGTGCATTTTTTACTGAGAAATCAATAAAGTCTGTTTTTACAAGTCACTGACTGCCCACTGTCAGCCCACTGTCAGACCCACAGATACAGCTCTCTATAGTCAGAAAAAGAACCAATCCAACTGTGCAGAGTATTGAACGCTGGGATCACCGAAATAGGTCAGTTATGGGTTAACTAGTCAACTAATTGGTGGGTGCAGGGAAAAACTAACAATCACTGTTTCTGTAAAAACTATTACGGGTACTAAAAAGGATTTGCAAGGGCTTTTCCAAACACATTATAGCTGTAGCAGCAATTAAACACATAATACTGCACTATAAAGGCATAGAAAGGCATGGAAAGACATGAGAATTAATTGTACAATAGTCTCAAACCCATAAATATGAAATTAAAAAATATTATTTGTAACTGTTATTTCTGAGTAATAACAATCCCGGGACTGAAGGGGTTAATACATATCATGAAACCCACATGGACTAAAACAGATGCTCTAATGCATTTTATAGAGTGCTGGATTGCTCGCCTGATATTGCAAGCAAATGTTACTTATTGTGACTAATTAATTCTTAGCCTCTGATTGTAGATTACGTGTAACTTCCATGTTTTTACTGATGTCTCCTTAACTTTTGGCTGTGTCTAAGAAGTAAATTACGGGCTTGCTTAAATATTATTAGATCATATGGTCAAAGGCAGGGTTTACGAGTTCAGCTTTGCGGTACAAACTTGCGAGCTGGAGTCACTAGAATATATCTAAACTTTTATATATAAAAAACACTTGCAGCCAAAAGTACGGGTTCAAGGCATTTGTAAGCAGCTAATAGAAAAGGGCCCTTTGTTTGTAAACAGACTTAAAACTCTTATTAGTGTAATAAAAAAATAGATAATTTTAACATACAATCTTGTGCTCTTTCACACGATGAAGGGAACTTACAGTGAGATAATAAAGATAGAGTTAGAGGATGCCAGCTCTCATCTATGGCAGTGGTGGGCAACTCAGTCCTACCAAGTCACCAGCAATCCAAAGTGTCTCTGCTTGTGTATTGAGGATCTTTCTGATTGTGCCCAGGTGAATTAACCACCTACGCTTTAGCAAAGAGATATTGAATTCCTGGACTATTAGCAACCCTCTTAGCAGAGGGGGATCTACCAGTGGTGAAAGTGGTGCTGTGCACCAGGGCCCTTCTCTGGTGGCGCCAAGAGCTGAGAATTATTTTTTTTGCATTTAATTTTATTTACTGTAGAGTATTCTACTGAAGCTCCAAGAGGTGGCATTGTGGAGCAGTTCAGCACACTGGGCCTGGATGACAGCAAACAACAGGGGGAATGGGTTCTGTGAGGTGGGTGCTGAGAAGGGTTGGCTGTTGTGCGAGGATGGATCCTGAGAGAGGTGGGTGCTCTGTGGAGATGGATGTTGAGAGGGATTGGGTGCTATGAAAAGTTGGCTGCTGATAGGGACTGGGTGCTATGTAGAGATAGTATATGTATATATGTGTATTTCACGCAGGTGGGAGGTAAGGCAAGAGAAGCAGCTTTAAAATGGGTCTTAGGGGGAGCAGCTATGGGAAAGGGTCACAGAAAAGAAGGGCGATATTATGTGAAGGGGTCTTGGGGAGAGGCTATAAGTGAATTGGTACAAGGGGGCCCAGCATGAAAACATTTTTACAACCCACCCCTTTGAACAGCCCCAAATATTGTTGTTGCACCAGGCTCTCCATGCTATAGCTCCGCCACTGCCTCTTAGGATGAGTTGCCCACCACTGGTCTACGCTTATGGACACAAGAGGCATGGGAAGCACGTTTGATTGATTAGAGGTTAGTCACAGGTCTTTTTCTTTACCACTCCAATTTAAATAATCACTTTAGTGGTCTTATAAAGGGGTCTCTAAAGAATAGTTGTATAAGAACTGATAAGAAAAGCATGTCATTTTTATTGTGGATTGAAAATTTAAATAATTACTTACTTTTTCATTGATCTTCAGGCTGTGCAAGCTTCTCACCGTCTGAATGAAGTATTGTGGCTGGAGTGGACCAGTCAGTGGGAAGTGCCAAATGGAAAACTACTTTCTGAAACACACCTTAGTAGCAGGGAGCCATGTAATCTGTGCTGCTAGTCATGTACAAACACATTTGCTAGTCACCCACTATCATGCTGCAGTTGTGGTATGCCACTCCGGATACAATACTCCATTAAGGGGATTAAGAAATCTAGGGCCTTATTCAATTGCGATTTGGCCAATTGAATAGGGCTCTAAATAAGCACATGGCATATTTTTTTAAAGAAGTTTTTAGTTAATAAAGACCTTGCTTTTGGATAGAAGTTCACTAACTAAAAAATTATTTAAAAAACATATGTTATGTGCTTTTTTAGAGCCTTATTCAATTGGTCAAATTGCAATTGAATGAGGCCCCTAGAGTTTAAGTAGCATTGGGACATGATAAAAAAATGGTAATTAACTGTTTAAATCGCAGTAAAAGAAGAGAGGAAAAGTCTTGATGAGATTCAAATCTCTGCCAATCAGAGAGGAGCTTTACAATTTATGCCCTTAGGCTATGGTCCTGTATCTATTCTAAGTCTGTTTTAGAACGTTTTCAGGTGCAAAACATGGCACCCACTTCAGACCGACAACCCTAGGCACATGCTTACCTTGATTACTGGTGAATATTGGGGCCCTTTTAAGGACTCAATCAAATCATTTTCTGTCATTGCACAACATGTTTGATGATTCAGATATGATCTCTACATAGTTCTGTTGAAAGACTGGCACTGCAAACGATCACTTGACAATAAAACTAAATAGAAAAGTAAACCCTAGTAGGATAACGGAAGTTATCCTACTAGGATATTGAAGTAGGATATGGAAGCCCCCCTTGATACAAGCAGACATCACTAAATGTATTTCTATAGGAATGTTTTTATGTTCATAGCTAATGTTGTTAGTTTGTTATATATTTTACAAATAAGTGAAGTTGTTCCTAAACTACAGTGATCTTTCAAGGACAGATTACAGTTTAACACATGTGACCTTTTGAAATACGATCTAAACATTATCAGATACATCTTTTGTATCAAAAGGCCACTCATTGTTTTGTAAAGCAGCGACGCTTTGTCTGAAGGGACAGAGAATCACTTATGGCTAAGATTAGTCTACTGCCCTCTGTCATGTCACCCACAACTGCTGTGGAAGCTAACATATAACTCCGTGGGCCTCATTCAATTGCAATTGGGCCAATTGAATAGGGCTCTATATAAGCACACAGCATATTTTTTTTACAGAAGTTTTTAGTTAGTGAACTTCTATCCTAAAGCAAGGTCTTTACTAACTTAAAACTTCTGTAAAAAACATATGCTATGTGCTTATATAGAGCCCTATTCAAGTGGCCAAATCACAATAGAATGAGGCCCATTGTGCTATAAATTGTTTTAAGCCACTGTGGAAGAATATGTATTGTGTCCTATTTATATCTGGGGTTCATTTTTAACTAAAAATATTAAATATTGTTGCATTTAATGAATGATTGCCTAGTGCTATATATTGGCTTTGTTTTAGTATTAATATTCCTAAAGTAACGTCTCTATTGTAGACTTGCTGCATATTACATGTTCCTCTAGAACTGCATTATTATTAATTCTTTCACGTAATAATATTTCTAATATGAGAATAAACGCACAATACAAAAAATATTCTATAGTGTCTAAAATGTCATCAAAGCAGAGTGTGGACTGATGCTTTACGTTATTATATATTTGATAGTATTAAAATACTGGGCAAGGTGTGTTCAGGTACTGGTATATAAACCAATGAAGTTCAGCATATCGCTGTGAGATTTCAGCAAATCCAAGATGAGGGACTCAAGATGAGTCGTACATAAGAGAGAACTTAAAGACAGGTGAAGGTTCCAGGAGGTGAGTTTTTTGTATGATTACATTGTGAGGATAGAAGTAGTAAACTCCAAAAGTTAGTTATTGTTTAGTTGTTCAGTAGTATCCAAGGGCCTCATTAAATTGAGAAATTGTAGCTAACGGGAGCCCGTAATGGAGCCCGTAAACTAATTGCTATTCAATTGGGGTCTGTTTGCGACCCGCCAACAGTCAGCGGGTTATGTGCTGAAAGTACCTGCGGTTGTTACAACCGTAACTTACACCCCATCTAAGCCTTTGATCTTTCACGTCCGCAAGAGTTATGTTCGCTAAAATCGCAAATCGCTATTCAATTGCTACAATTCCTCAAGCCCGCAAATGTTTTCACACCTGTAAACAGCAAATTTAGAAGAAAATCACTAGAGAAGACCTGCGAAGTGGTTAAAGACATGTCTGTAGCACTGTAAATGCAAATAAAAAATCAATACTGCACTGTAAATGACGGGGAAAGCAATGAAATACATTATAATTAATTGCACAACAGTCTCAAGCTCGAAAAACGGCAATAAAAAATGAATTTCTTTTTATGTTTCATTTTGGGGTTATATCGACCTCGGGAATCAATGAGTTAATACATATCAGACCACCCACATGGACTAGAACAGTATTGGCAGTCATTTTTATTATTTTGGATTTTGCGGGTTTGCAAGTCAGATCACATATCGTACCCCTGAACGCAAACCTGCAAAATCCAAAATAATAAAAATGAATGGCAATACTGTTCTAGTCCATGTGGGTGGCCTGATATGTATTAATATGCCGTAATAATGATGGTCTCCTTTTCTATTGGCTGTTTCTAAATGTGTAGTTACGGCCTTGCTTAATTGATCATGTTCACGCTCTGAAATGCTATATACGATGCATGATTTACGTTTTTGGCTTTCGGCCCATAACTTGCGGGCTTGTTCAATTGAATCACTCAGTAATTGTAGCAGAGTTCGTCTGCAGCACGCTTGCAGACATACGGCCTGTACATTGTGAGTTGCAGCCTTGCAATTGAATGAGACGCCAAATCTCTGTGGCCATTTGGACCACAGCACGCAAGGTACATCTGTTGTTATGCCTCTGGTTGTGCTTATCCATAAGGTTTTCTTGGCAAAGATACTGGAGTGGGTGCCAGTTCCTCTTTGCTATGACCTGCCCATTTTGGGTAACCCATGGCATAGCTCACAGTTTCATTGAGGTACAAAAGCACCTTCACCACGACAAAGTAGAGATCCAGAAAACATTTATACATTTCTATAAAACAAAAAAATGGCAGAATGGCTCCTTTAAAGTGGATCTAAAACTAAAATAATTCCTAAAAGGATTCTAAGAAGCACAGCCTCATCCTGTACCCGGACATGAGAACACAACTAGGCATATGTGCTGCTACCCTTTTGAGCCAGACCTCTTGATCTGCTGTCCAGTCCTCTATGTCACCCAGTTTTCACTTACGTTTCTGGAGATTGTGGTATGCAGCTGGGGTGTCAAGGGGGGCATAAATGACACTTTCCACTAAAGTCTCGTACCACAAGCCCCATATCAGGAATATATAATGACCACTGGGCCATATTAAATTAGAAGCCTGTAGCAGCACCGGTACACCAGGAAAGCTTGAAGGCTTGTAATTCGCTGGAGTTATAGAGCTATTACATTCAACCATGCCGCGATTAACGGGCCGGAGACAGAAACCAGTGAACCATTCTTGCATTGCATGTGCGTCCGTGAACATAATCAATTAGTCAAACCCGTAGTTATGGGTTTAGATGGAGCCAATGGTAAAAGAGATTGTCATCTTTCTGCCTGTAACCCGCAGATCATTTGCGGGTAGCTTTACGAGGCCAATTCACTGGGAATTTAATAGGGCTGCAGGTCCAGTAGACAGCCTCCCCTCCATGTAATTCAGTGTCCCAACTCTGAGTAACTATAAACTCCAGGATCTGTCTTCATCTCAAGTTTTATGATAACCCTGATAAGAAACCATTTTAAATGCTCCGATTTGTATAAAAGAATTGCTCTAATGTTATTGCTTAATTGGCTGCGTCAAATAAAGTACTAAGGCCCTCATTCAATTGCTATTTTGGCCAATTGAATAGGGGTCTAAATAAGTACATAACATATTTTTTTAAGTAAGTTTTTACTTAGTAAGCATCTATCTAAAAACAAGGTTTTCAATAACTAAAAACTTATTTTAAAAAAATGTTATGTGCTTTTTTAGAGCCTTATTCAATTGGCCAAATCGCAATTGAATGAGGGCCTAAGTAAATAACAGAGCAATTATTTATTCTTCAAAAGTTTACCATACGGAAATTAGAAATGGCTTCCATCCAAGCTCTTGCGCACATTTGGGAATCTTTGCTGATTTCAATGTTATTTTTGTTTTTGCCATATGCTGAAACCAAACTGAACGTTAACACATATTTTTTAATACAAATAACTTGTTGTTTAGAAGAGAAATATTAATAGATATCTCTCATTAGTTCTTTACAGACCACTGCACAATGAAAGTAGATATATGGAAAAGTAAAGAGAAGGGCAACAAAACTAATAAGGGGAATGGAGGGGCTAAGATATGAAGAAAGGTTAACCAAATTACACTTATTTTCTCTAGAAAAAAGGTGTCTAAGAGGAGATATGATCACCTTATATAAATATATCCAGGGTCATATAAGGCTTTGTCAAGGGAGCTTTTTGTGCCAAGAGGTTTTTCAGCTGACAAGAGGACATCCCTTGAGGTTAGAAGGAAAAGGATTCCACCTTAAAGAAAGAAAATAATTCTTCACAGTAAGGGTGGTTAATCTGTGGAATTCTCTACCAGAGGAGGTGGTGACAGCGGGTTAAATATATAAGTGGATATATTTTGAATAAAAAGGGCATTAAGGGTTATCCTGGATAATTAGAGGAGTATTGATCCAGGGAGGAATCCAGTCACCAGTAACTGGGGTCAGGAAAGAACTGTTTCCCTTATGAGACAATTGCCAATGTTTTAATGGGTTTTATATTTGTTTACCTTCCTCTGGATCAATTGAGAATTCACTATTTACAAGGATCAGAGGAGATATAAAAAGGTTGACATTTTTTGACTAAAAATCTTTTTTCAATCTCAATTACTGTTATTATTTTTTTCATTCAACCAACTGCACAGATGACAATTTACAATCTCTACTATATCACTTTTAGTAGCCCAGAAAAGTTATGTAGGCAAATTACGTATATACCATAAATTGTATATATATGTTTGTTTAGTTGTTCAGTCGTGTCTGACTCTCAGTGACCCCATGGAACGCAGCATATTAGGCACATCTGTATGTCTCTGGTTGTGCTTATCCATAAGGTTTTCTTGGCAAAGATACTGAAGTGGGTGCCAGTTCCTTCTCCAATGGACCACGATTTTTTTGATCTCTCTGCATGTATGTATGTATATCTATGTATATATGTGTATGTATGTGTGTGTGTATATATATATATATATATATATAATTATTTTTATTTTTATATATATATCTATACACGGTCCAGTCACATTATTATGATCGCCAGCTAATATCCAATTAACCACCATGTGCAGCACGCACAGCAGCTAGGCGGCGTGGCAGTGAGTCAATAAGATGCTGGAAGGTTGGCAAGGGTATATGGAACCATGCCGACTGAAAATAATGGTGGAGGATCTACAGTATACGGCGACCAAAGTGCTTGACGGGGTTCAAGTCCAGGGAATTTGAAGGTCAGGGACAATTCTGACCATATGACGTGTTGCATTGTCCTGCCAGAAGATCCCATCCGCTCCAGGGAAGACAGGCAACATGTATGGGTTTACTTGATCTGCAAGGAAAGATAGATAACCCAATCGGTTGAGAGTGCCTTCCAGAGATATGAGTGTACCCAGACAATTCCAAGAAAACATTCCCCAGACCATAACGCTGCTGCCACCAACTTGTGTTCTTCCAATAATGGTTGCAGAGTGTTTGTTCTCTGAGGTTTCGTGTCTGACACACCAATGTCCGTCCAGTCGACTGGAGCAGAAAACCTTCCCTTATCAGAGATAACAAACCTTTGCAAACCAGAAGAGGTACAATTTCAATACTGTTATACAAATTGAAGCTGTTTCTGATGATCAACCCTGATGAGCATGGGTGCAGTGACCAGCCGTTTGCTTCGGAGCGTATACGCAACAGGGTTCACTGCACTTTCATTTCAGACACAAGTCTGGTAGTTCCCTTGCTTTTTGTGGAAGGTGAGTTGCTCAACTGTAGCGTTTCAGTTGGCCCTCACACACCTTCACGGCTGGCGTTCCCCTCTCACATTAGTGGCACATGGTTCCCTGGAATTTCCATGCTGTTTATTTGCAATGGTGCCGTTTGTCCAGTCACGGGACACTTAAACCACAGCAGCAAGCAAACAGTTCACAAACTGCGCTGATTAAAAAATACTGCCACCCTTGGCCCGTAAGCCAATGACCATACATTTTTTAAAGTCAAATACATTGCACATTTTGCCCATGACAACGCTTGTTGATATGTTTGCAGAATGCCTACATGTCACCTTATATACCCACCAAGCCAGCTAATGACATTTGCTGTATTTCATTGGCTATGTGCGGCTGACGTCATAATAATGTGACATGATCGTGTATATTGTTTATGTGTGTATATACTGTATATACTCGAGTATAAGCCAAGGCCCCTTTTTTACCACAAAATACTGGGAAAAAGGAGTGACTTGAGTATAAGCCGAGGGTGGGAAATGTGCTGCTCCCTGTGTCCCTCTTGTGCCCTCTGTGTCCCCCTCTTATGTGCCCTTTTTCTTGTGTCCCCCTTGCTCTTCCCTGTGTCTCTTCTCCCCTCTCCCCTGTGTCTCTTCCCCCCTCTCCCTTCACTGTGACTCTTCCCCCCTCCCTTATCACCCTCCTCAACCTCCCTCCTCATCCTCAACCCCCTCCTCAACCTCCCTCCTCAAACCCCCTTCTCATCCTCAACCCCCCATCCTCAACCCCCATCCTCAACCCCCCATCCTCAACCTCAACCCCCCATCCTCATCCTAAACCACAATCCTCATCCTAAACCACCCTCCTCAGCCCCCTCAAATAGTAATTGTAGTGGCAGAGTTATAGTAAAGGGGCAATACATCACTGGGTTATCAATGTCTCACATCTGAAATTTGTAATCTCTCTAGAACACAGCACCGAGAGACATGCAGGGAGAATAGTGAGAATGGTTGTAGTTCTGTGAGACTATACCTCCCAGCATGCTTTATTATGAAGAGAGGAAGTGTCTTTTGATACGCAGTACTATTCAGCCAACCAGAGAGTAGAATTGTCATTGCCACCGAAGGCATAGCAATTACTGCAAGGAACTATGTGGAAATCATAATGCCTGTTCTATGGCTGTTTTGGGAATTTTTTAACAGTAAATTTTTACATTTGCCTACGGGTGACTCACCTGTAGACCGGCACCCCTAGGCATTTGCACTCTTACTTGATTCTAAGGATATGTAGAAGAAGGAGGTTTGTGTAAATTCAATGAGATCCAGTTAACGAATCTTCCTCATCTCTCCCTCTCTCCTCCTTCCTCTTCTGATAGATAAAAACACCCCTATCATTCACTACCTCTCATCAAGTGATAACAGTATATTCAAAAATTAAGATTTTGTCAAAATTTTGTATAAAGTTTATAGCTTACAGAGCTTCTGAAGTCATTTTGTTACATATTTCAAACAATTGCAGCGTTTCTTGAACTACAGTGGTCCTTTAAGTAGCTGGGAATCAGATTTGAATAGCTTTACATATTGTTTAGGATTGATGCTCCCAAACCATTTTGAGACCTATGTAATATATAGAGAAGCACTTATATAAATTTAGAGAATTGTACTATTTAGTAAATGGGGTTCACTGTTGGTCCAGTGGTTGGGATTCTGTGCTTTCCCCGCTGTGACCTGTGTTCGATTCAGTGGTGGAGCTAGAGAATGGAGAGCACTGGTGCAAACAAAAATTTGGGGCCCCCCATGGGGGGATGTAAAAAAAGCTTTGTGCTCGGCCCCGCCGGAACCAAATCACTCAGTGCTTCTGCCTGTGCAAAACCGCCTCCGCCTGCAGCACCACTCCAGGGTGCGGGCGACTGTCCTGTTACATTCTCTATGTATATATGTACACACACATACAAATATATATATACACATATATACACATAAACAAATATATATACATCACTCCCACACAGCAGCCACTCCTCTTTGCATCCATTCCTGCATAGTAAGCAGTTCTTGTCAGCAGCCATCCTCTCCCAGACCCATCCCCACACAGCACCCAACCCCACTGAGCACCCACCTCACATAGCACTTTTCCTTTTCTCCTTTGTTCCTCCCTCACAGAACCCACCCCCATGTACTTTGCTGCCCTTGCTCTCTTACCTTCTTCCCTGATACACATCCCCAGCATGCTTAACTGCTCCACACTGCAACCTGTTAGAGCTTCAGTAGAAATGCTCTTTTCAAGGAGGCAGAGGAGGGTCCCAGTGGGGCCTTGGTGGGTTGGGTTGAGGTGGAAGGCCCAAGGGGGCCCCTGAACTGCAGAAAAAAATATTTCATAGCACTGCCCCCCCCCCCCCCCCCCATGCAGTACAGTGTTGAGCCCGGTCAGTAGTTGGATGGGAGACCATCTTGGAATACCAGGAGCTATATGCTGTTACCCACTGGGGAAGGAACTGGCAATGAATCTCTGCAATGAATACCAAGTGGATTAGCATGGTGTGCTGCGGTCCATGAGGTCACAGAGAGTCGGACACGATGGAGCGATGCAAACACACAACATATATGTATATTTGAATTTACTTAAGTGATCTCAGTCATAAAAGAGCAACATTTATTTAGGTGAATCTACCTTTTAAATACATTTAAAATATCCCAATGTGACCTAGCACCTCCTTGCAAGCCATAAATTATATTTAGTTACTGACACCTGATACTATATAAGGAGAAGGTCCTCCCAGAGCCATCTCTACTTTATTTTTCTAGGTTTATTTAACAACCAATTCTTGCTTTGTCAATAAAGTAAATATTGGGCTTTTTGGCTACGCTTGAGTCCTGTGAATGTCCAAAAAGTTATTTACTTACATATGAATTTTTAAATAAGCATTGAACATAACAACATCTAAATAAATAAATAAATCAACATACACAATTTGACCAAATGTGAGTTTATTAATCTATAAATATTACATTTGTGTTCACAATTGAGCATCTAAAACAAATTAAAAAAACTTGTTTCCTGCTCAAAATTCCAAGAAATACAGTTATTGCACTGCATTCTGGGCAGGGACATGCAAATGTGATCACAAAGGCTTTGCTCTTGCAATCCATTACCATTTATTAATCTATAAATATTTCTTCACCAGTTGTTCTATTGTCTCCTTGTACTTAAGATAAGTATCCAGCATCCTTGCACCTTTATGACTTACCACATAAAATGTATATTTGAACTAGAGAATTGCGCGTCAAAAAATGACGACAATGAAATTGTAAGTGAGCTAATGCTGTTTGGTGTATAATAATAAAATATGTGATACATGAATAAATGAATATACGTTACCTATTTTGAAGCATTGTGATGAAGAGCTGGCAATCTGTTTTGATGTTGCTGCAGCATTAGTGGTGTGGAGCTGCTGTGTAAGCGTGATGAATGTGTGCAGTGTAATAGTGTGCGTGCGCGAGACCAAACCGTTAGCGTAGTTGTGTACTTCCGCATTAGCGTAAAATGGCGGGTAATGTGAGGTATGCGTCTTAGCGGAATATCCGTAGGTCTTTTGTGGTGTTTTGCGTGTTTCGTGTGGTGTTTTGCGTGTTTAGAGTGCTGTAGCCTCGTTTTCGTTTTGTTCTGCGGCCATTTTTTCTCTCGCTTAGAGAATTTTTTAGTGTGTATTTATTTTGTTTTGATTTTTTTCATGCTCGCGAGTTGCGGGCGATTTTTGCGAGGTCGTAATGAGTGTTAACGTGTCTCGTATGTTGTTTGCGTTGCGAGGTAAACTTTGCGAGGGTCGCAGTTGGTGTGTCGTGTTGTTTGCAAGGGTCGCAGTTGCTGGCAAGCCCGCAAGCGTTAGCAACAACTCGTACGCTCACAACTATATATGTGACTAGCGAATTGCCCGTCAAAAAATGACGGCAATCAAGTCGTAAGGTAGCTAATGCTGTTTGGTGTGTAATACTAAAATATATAATAGATGAATAAATGAATATACTTTACCTATTTTGAAGCATTGTGTTGAAGAGCTGACAATCTGTTTTCATGTTGCTGCAGCATTAGTGGTGTGGAGCTGCTGTGTAAGCGTGATGAGTGTGCGGTGTAACAGTGTGCGTGCGCGAGACAAAACCGTTTGTGTAGTGGTGTACTTCCGCATTGGCGTAAAATGGCGGGTTATCTGTGTTATGCGTCTTTGCGGATTATCCGTCGGTGCTTCGTGGTGTTTTTCGAGTTTCGTGTGGTGTTTTGCGAGTGTGTTGTGGTGTTTTACGTGTTGAGAGTGCTGTAGCCTCGTTTTCGTTTTTTTCGTCGGCCATTTTTTCTCTCGCTTAGCGATTTCATTAGTGTCTAAAATGTTTTATTTGTATTTAAATGAAGGTGTAAGTTGCTTTTTTGAGGTCCTGGATGGTTCCTCTTGCTGTAGGTAAGTTTTTTATGTGTGTGTTGTGTGTATTTATTGTGTTTCAAATGTTTGTATGTCGGCGTGTTGCGTCTGATGTTTGCGAGGTCGTAATGTCTGCTAACGTGTCTCGTATGGTGTTTGCATGTGTAGCCTCGTTTTCGTTTTGTTCGGCGGCCATTTTTTCTCTTGCTTATCAAAGTTTTTATTGTGCAAATGAAGGTGTAAGTTGCATTTTTGAGGTCCTGGATGCTCCCTGTTGCTGTAGGTAAGGTTTTTATATATGTGCTGTGTGTATGTATTGTGTTTTTAATTTTGTAATGTTTGCGAGTTGCGTCCGAGTGTTGCGAGGCCGTAATGTGTGTGAACGTGTGTCGTTTGTTTTTTGCGAGTGTTGTAATGTGTGTGTCGTGTTATTTGCGTTGCGACGTGAAGTTTGCGAGGGTTGAAGGCGCTCCATGCCAGCAACTGAGGCCCTCGCCCAGTGCCCTCGCTTCGCGAGGGCCGCGGGCTCGCTGCTCGAGCCGCGGCCCTCGCTACGCGAGCCCTCAAGCGTTAGCAACAACTCGTACGCTCACAACTATATATGTGATATGGACCATGGCATTACCAATGCGGCTTTACATCAATAAACAGCATTTAAACCAAGTGAAAAGGCTTTTGCGATTTAAAAAATTATTCATAATTCATTCATTTTTATAGCTTTTATATAACCCAATTATTCCTTTTTTACAGCTCCTTAGAGCTTCCTTCATTCGGCAGATTCGGAAAGGACCAAAAATCACAAGCTCCCTGCAGTGATGATATTTGGTGTGACAAAAACATGTCAGCTTATTCCTTTGTATTCTTTAGACAAACTAAATTCAAATGAAAAAGAGATGTATTATTGCAACTATCTTTATAGGGTTATGTAAATTTCCTAGATTATGAAGCATCAGTAGTGTATCATTTTGTTGCATGAAAAAATCCTTTAAATTAATAAACTTACCCTAAAGTTTGCAAAATTTCTTCAGTTTTCTGGCAATCAATTTTGAGAAGGAACACCTCTGAAAATCCAACCTAATTTAGCATAAAATTCATAATATGTTGTGGCCAATCAGAGGCAGTTACAACATTGTAACAGACTGTGGGGATTCAGACTATGCAGCAAAGCATCATGGGAGTTGTAGTTTTTTGTTCCTACCAAACACCTCTCTTCTCCCTGGAGTGAAGCAGCTCTGTCAATGCTGTCCTGGTTCTCTGCACTGTGCTGCTGTTGACTGGAAGGTTAGTGTAGGGTTAAAAACATTTTTGAATGCAGTGTTTCTATTGGTTAGTATGGGGTCTGAACTATGTATTTTAAATCAAATAAATCTGTATATGTAGAGAATGATTCCATGTAATGCGTGTGTCTGATATAAGCCGTATGTACATACGATTATATACAGTGACACACAAGGATACTTCTAGATACCTGTAACTATTAAAACCCTCTGTGGCTATTTTCATTTACCAAACTGGCCATTCTTTTCTTCTTATCACCCTGTACTCAGAAGGTTAATTAATGTCCCTAGATCAGGATAATTAGAGAGAGGGAGATCTTATATAGATGATTTATGCATAAAATAGCCAACTTTCAAGTTCTATCATTTAACACTTCAGACCTTTCCTGTTTCGTCCCTGCGGGCAGTGACATGCAGTAGCCAGTAGGTGGCACAGCAGTGATGCAACAAGATTTTGTGCAATTTGTTCTGGGGGTTAGGGTTAGATTTATGGCTAGAGTTTAGGTAAAGCTTGCCATCTGTCACTACTCTGAACCATAACCCTTATCCCTACCCCGAACCCATAAACCCTAACCCCTAAATAAACCCTAACCCTAAACTATAACCCTAAACCTAACCCATAACCCCTAAATCTAACCCTAACCCATAACCCCAGCCCATGAATCTAACCCTAATCTTAAACCCTAATTCCTAACCCTGACCCTAACCCATAAATCTAACCCTAACCCCTAAATCTAACCCTCACCCTAAGAACAATTGAACAAAGTCTTGGCGCACCACCATTGCTCCACATACTGGTGGGGACGAAACAGGAAATGTTCAACACTTCCACTTGCAACAAGAACTAGTTGCAAGTTGTATACTTTTCACTCTACAATATCTGGGAACTTTACTGTGTCCCTCTTATAGGAATAAACAATACATCACTAATATAAGCTTGTAAAGTGTGCGTAACGCTCCAGGGGAGAGCATGCACACTATTTAACGGATTTCCGTACATGCTGCAGTGCGTAAAGCGCGGCACCAGCTGCGTATGCAACAGAAGGGGGGGGGGAAGGGATAGAGAGGGGGAAAGGGGGAAAGAGACAGGGGGAAAAAGGGAAAGATACAGAGGGGGAAAGGGACACAGGGGCAGGAGGAGAGTGGACGAGACACAGGGGAAAGGGGGAAAGGGACAGAGGGGGAAAGAGATACAGGAGAGGTAGGAGGGGGGGAACGAGACACAGGGGAAAGGCGGAAAGAGACAGAGGGGGAAAGAGACACAGGGGAGGGAACTGGGGGGAAAGAGACACAGGGGAGGGAGATGGGGGAAATGACACACAGGGGGGGGAGAGGGGGGAACGAGTCACAGGGAAGGGAGATGCCAGGGAAAGAGACACAGGGGAAGGAGAGAGCAGGAAAGAGACACAAGGGAGGGGTGGAGAGACACGGGGGAAGGAGAGAGCAGGAAAGAGACACAGGGGAGGGGGGAGAGACACAGGGGAAGGAGAGAGCAGGAAAGAGACACAAGGGAGGGGTGGTGGAAGAGACACATATAATATTATACTGTCATTTATGGCGAGTAAACGACTAGTTAGATATAAAGTATATGTAGTGTTAATGCTTTCTTCCATTTCTACATGGATTACCGATAGTTACTCTGAAGAAGCGCAAAGGAGCGGTTCCCTAGCAACACAGAGCCACGGATAGATGTGGGGCTTTGTATGGCAGGCCAGTGTGGTATACTTATATTAATGTTGGTATTCTACTTGTTTGTTCCAGCCTCTGAGACTGGAAATGTGTATGCTTAAAAATCTCTTTAGAGCTTATCTATTGGGCTGTATTCGCTAAGGTATAAGGTCTCTGGGAATTCTTGCAGTAATCACATAAAAATAAATATTTAGTATTTATTAAAGCGATATCCCCTTCTGGATCGCTACTTTGTTGTGGTGAAGGGGCTTGTGTACTTCAATGAAGCTGTGAGCTATACCATCTAGGGTCAGCCAAGATGGGCAGGTCATGGCAGAGAGGTCAGACAAATCGCGATCCACTGGAGAAGGAACTGGCAACTCACTCCAGTATATTTGCTAAGAAAACTTCATGGAAAGGCACAACCAGAGACATAACAATATGGCACCAGAAGATGAGCCCCTCAGGTCAGAAGGTGCCTACCAAATTACTGAGGAAGAGCAGAGGGCAGATACAAGTAACACCAGATCTAATGAAGTGGTTGGGCAAAAGCCGAAAGGACACGCAGATGCAGATGTGTCTGGAGGGGAAAGGAAAGTCCAATGTTACAAAGATCAATTCAAAATAGGAACCTGGAATGTTAGAACTATGAACAAAGGCAAACTAGATGTGGTCAAGAATGAAATGACAAGGTTAAACATTGACATCTTCGGAATTGGTGACTTAAATGGACTGGAATGGGAGATTTCACATCAGACAACCACCAGATCTTCTACTGTGGTCAAGAATCCAGCAGAAGAAATGGAGTAGCCATCCTAGTCAATCAAAGAGTGGCCAAAGCAGTGCTTGGTTACAACCCAAGAAATTACAGAATGATTTCAATTCGAATTCAAGGCAAGCCATTTAACATTACAGTGATCCAAGTCTATGTTCCAACCATGGATGCTGAAGAGGCTGAAGTTGTCCAGTTCTACGAAGACATTCAACACGTCATAGATATAACACCAAGAAAATATGTTACTAACATCATAGGAGATTGGCATGCTAAAGTAGGGAACCCAAGGACACCTGGAATAACTGGCAAATTTGGCCTTGGAGTAAAAAAATTGTAGGATTCTGTCAACATAATTCTCTGGTCGTAGCAAACACTCTCTTCCAACAACCTCTGAGATGACTCTACACAGGGACATCACCAGATGGACAACATAGAAATCAGATTAACTATATAGTTTGCAGCCAAAGATGGAGGAGCTCCATAGAGTCAGCAAAAACAAGACCTGGAGCTGACTGCGGCTCAGACCATGAGCTTCTTATTGCAAAGTTGAAAATTAATCTGAAGAAAAGAGGAAAAATTATCAGACCAATTAGATACACAATAAGTAATATCCCTTGTGAATATACAGTGGAAGTAAAGAATAGATTTAAGGAACTAGACATAGAAGATAGAATGCCTGAAGAACTTTGGACCAAAGTTTGCAGCATTATCCAGGACAGCAACAAAGAATATCCCTAAAACAAAGAAAAGTAAGAAGTCACATTGGCTGACTGATGAGGCTTTGAAAGTAGCCAAGGAAAGAAGGAAAATGAAAGGCAGAGGAAACAAGAAAAGATTTGTCCAACTGAATGCTGAATTCTAGAGGATAGCAAGAAGAGACAAGGAGACATTCTGCAATGAGCAATGTAAAGAGATTGAAGAAGATAACCAAATGGGTAAATCAAGAGATCTCTTCAAGAAAATTGGGAACCTAAAAGGCACCTTTCATGCAAAAGTTGGCATAATAAAAGTCAAAAATGGTAGGGACGTCACAGAAGAAGATCAGAAAAAGAACAGGTAGCAGGAATACACTGAAGATCTATACAGGAAGGATCTTAACAGCAGTGATGACCTCAATAGTTTTTTAATAAACTGGAGCAAGACATCTTGGAGAGTGAAGTGAGGTGGCCCCTAGGAAGTCTTGCTGATAATAAGACTGCAGGAGGTGATGGAATCCAAATTGAACTAATCAAAATTCTACAGGATGATGCTGTGAAAGTGTTACTTGCCTTATGCCAACACATTTGGAAAACTCCACAATGGCCCATAGACTGAAAAAGGTCAGTCTACATCCCAGTCCCAAAAAAAGTCAGTGCCAAACAGTGCTCTAATTATCGAACAATTGCACTAATTTCACATGCCAGCAAGGTAATGCTTAAAATTCTACAAGTGCGACTCCAACAATATATGGACCAGGAACTACCAGATGTGCAAGCCGGGTTCTGCAGAGGAAAAGGCACAAGAGATCAAATTGCCAATGTCTGCTGGATAATAGGAAAAGCAAGAGCGTTCCAAAAAACATTTACTTCTGCTTTATAGACTATTCTAAAGCCTTTCACTGTGTGGATCACAACAAAATGTGACATGCCCTTAAAGAGATGGGAGTACCAGATCATCTAATCTCATCCTCCTCCTAAGGAATCAGTATGTCGACTAAGAAGCCACTGTTAGAACCAAACATGGGACACCAGAATGGTTCAAGATCAGAAAATGAGTGAGACAAGGTTGTATATTGTCACTTTATTGATTCAACTAATATGCAGATTACATCACCCTTAAGGCTGGACTGGATGAAAGCTGGAATCAATATTGCTGGAAGGAATATCAACAACCTCAGATACACTGATGATACTACTCTGATGGCTGAAAGTGAGAAGGAACTAAAGGACCTATTGATGAGGGTAAAAGAAGAGAGTGCACAAGCTGGACTGCTGCTCAACATTAAAAAGACGAAGATCATGGCAAACGGCAATCTCACTTCCTGGCAAATAGACAGGGAAGAAGTGGAGGCAGTGACAGATTTTATTTTCCTTGGATCCAAGATCTCTGCAGATGGTGACTGTAGTCATGAAATAGAACGAGGTTAGCTTCTGGGGAGAACAGCTATAGCAAGATTGTACAAGCTAGTAAAAAATATACATTAAAATATCAACAAAGGTCCGCATAGTTCGAACTCTGGTATTCCCAGTTGTAGCATACGGATGTGAGAGGTGGACCATAAAGAAGTGAGCGCCATAGAATTGACGCCTTTGAATTGTGGTGTTGGAGAAGATTGATTAGAGTCCCTTGGACTTCAAGAAGATCCAATAAATCAATACTTCAGGAAATCAAGACAAACTGTTCATTAGAAGGTATGATCATGAGGCTGAAGCTCAAATATTTTGGCCATATTATGAGACTGTAGGATTCCCTAGAAAAGACTCTGATGCTGGGAAAGATTGAAGGCACACGAAGAAGGGGACGATGGAGGCGGAGATGGATAGATGAGTTCACTGAAGCAATGAACTTGAACTTGATGGAGCTCAGAGGGGCAGTGACTGAGAGATGCAACTGGCGTGCTGTGGCCCATAGAGTCACGGACAGTCAGACGCGACTGAACAACTAAACAACAACAACAACAAAAGCTATATAGAAGTTTCCTGGATTATGAATGCATCTGATAGAGGAGAATCAGTAGTTTATGCAAACATTGTTTTTCCATGAAAATATACCAAAATAAGCATTAATAAACTTGAGTTTGCAAGCAGTTGACTTTGAGATAAAAGTAGCATAAAATTCAGAATTCGTTTTGGCTAATTACACAGGCAGCTATAACATTGTTTCAATCTCTGATATTAGTTTATATAGCAAGGCATTATGGAATGTGTAGTCTTGTTTTACCCTGCACAGGGAAGCAAGGAGGAGTCAGACATTGTTCTTTGGATCTCTGCAGTGTGATGCTGTTGGCTTGAAGGTTATAGCTTATATGTATGTAGGTACACTGTGTCTATGTAAGCAGCTCTGGGGGTGTGGAAAACACTTTGTTAACATGAAATAAATCTGCATGTGCATAAATTGACTCAGTGTAATGTGTGTATCTGATATAAGCCGTATGTGTTAGATTATATACAGTTACACACAGGGAAACTTAAATATACCTATAATAAAGGAATGTAAAGGGACTCTTCAGGCACTTTGTTTTTTGGTTCTATGTATATATATATATATATATATATATGTGTTTTTTAGAGAGAGAGAGAGAGCGAAAGAGAAAGAGAGAGAGATGAGGGAGAGAAGGAGAGGGACAGAGCGAGAAGTAGAGCGAGAGGACACACAGAGAGAGAGACAGTGAGGGCGCACAAAGACGAGCAATTGACTAATATGTCATATATACTGTATATATAGTTGTCGCACTGCAAGTTTGTGTGTAACGCTCGCAAAGTTGCTGGTTTGTGCAAAGCGCATGCAGAGGCCTGCAATGAGCGTCAAAGCCGCTCATTGCGACGCCCGCAATGAGCCATGAATGCTCTCATTGCAAGGCCCGCAATAGGCCCACAAGGTAGAGGGAGGGGGGAAGAGGCCTGCAAAGAGCGCCGAATGTGAGAAGTGCTATTTTCCCTATAGGAAATAGCACATAGTAAATCAATAGATGACACTGGAGAATCTTAGTAAATCTCCCCAACATCAGCAGTTGTATAAGCTCTGAGAATAAAAATATTTTTAGAGAAAATAGACAATTTAGTAGACTCTGGTTCTCTATTGCTCCAAATTTGACAGCAAGGTTATCCTACTGTTAGTTATGCTTTATTTGTAACACACCAACATAGGCCCCCATTGTAATCAAATGGTGTAATTTGTGGTAAACCCGTAAATCGGGTGCAGGAGCGATTTTTTCCCCCTGCGTTACACGTTTATTCTAATCTTTTCACTCACAGTATTACAGCACTCAGACCACGTCCGTAAATCCTGCCTTGTCCGCAAGAGATTTCAGTGCAGGACGTACCCAAACCAAGCTTTACGCATGAGATACGGCTCTAGGAACCAATATCATGATTATTATAATGAGTGAGAACAAGCGCTGTAACCATTATATTTATATATGTATATAAGAATATATTATTTTTTCTTAATTTATATTTTTGGAAATGTAATAGATGAGACAATTGTATTTATAGAATTATATAATTGTGTTTATTTTAAGTATATATATATGTATATATATATATATATATATATATATATTATACATATATATTTTTATATATATATATATATATATATATATATATATATATATATTTATATACTAGCGACTTGCCCTCAAAAATGACGGGGCAATAAAATGTTAAGCCATGGCAATGCTGTTTGACACACAATGTAAAGCTTTTTCTACTCTGAGGACCTTTGGCGCTCATAGCGAGCCTTGCCTCTTGTTTACTTTTGCTCCTCTGAGCGCATTTGGCGCTCATCACAAAGACAGATATATATGTCTATTTTGGTAAATAATAATTAATTAATTAGTTACTTAATAAATGAATATACTTTACCTATTTGTAATTGATATATCCAGCAATGAATATCCTGAAGAGCTAAGTATCTATTTTTATTTTCCTGCAGCATATAATGTACAGTTGGCCTGTTGCTGCCCTGAGGAGAATCAATGTTATCAATGTGCCAGTTGTGCATTAGAAATATGCAGCGTGCACGAGGTCAGACCATTGGTTTAGTTGTGTAAAGCGCCATTTTAGATTAGTAATGTTATTAGTTATAAGTTAGTGTTGTAAAATAGCGTTATTTGTCTATGTGCTATGCTGCTCATGAGCATTTTCCGTGCTTCCTAACTGTGTATTTTGTACCTCTCGTACGTCCCTTCCAAAAGTCGTACATGCCTGCCGGTGTTTTGTGCATTTTGGGGTCGTGTAGCCTCGTTTTAATTTTTTTCGCCTGACATTTTTCTTCTTGCTTAGTTGATTTTCAAGTGCTGAAACTCCTTAAATTCAACTATATTTAGCGTGCAGATATCATGGCTGTCCCCCCATGCTGTGTGTGATTATTTTTATGTTTTGTTTGTATTTTGTAGTGTTTTTGTTGTTTTTGGATGTATGCGTTTCAGCCGTTAACTTCGTATTTTTGCAACCTCGTATTTTTTTATAAGTTTCACAAGTCGTAATTAAAAGTCGTATGTCCTTGTCTGTGTTTTCTTCTCTTCAGGGCCGTGTAGCCTCGTTTTCATTTTTTCGGCCACCATGCTTTTTCTCGCTTAGCCGATTTTCAAGTGGCAAAACTCCTTAAATTCGACTTTAATTTATGTTTTTTTGGGGGGTGTTTTTTTAATTTACGCGTTTCGGCAGTTAACTTCATATTTTTGGTACCTCGTATTTTTTTATTTTTCTAAGTCCTGTGGGTGGTATATATTTTTTTTCTAAGTCCTGCTTTTCTGGGTTGTCTTTTACCGCAAGTGAGGCGCTGTAGAGCAAAGCGAGGGGCTGCATTTGCGGCCTGCAATGGGCCTTTGGCTCTTTGCAGCCGAAGTTGGAGCCTCCACCACCTCCGCTTTGCAAGGTCTGGATTTGCGGCCAGAACTGCGTCCCTCACTTCGCGAGGGACGCAGCTCTGCGAGCTCGCAAAGCGTGACGACTTGCAGATTGACAACTATTATATATGATATATATATATATATATATATATTATATATATAGACAGTGTATTAGAGCGCATGTTCCTTGTCCACGTGGTTTCCTGATATGTATTAAATCTTTGAGTAACCCTTGTGTGTTACCCTTGGTGTTGTATGATGACACAGAAATAATAATACAATATATTTTTTAATGACACATATTTATATTGGACTGTTAAGTGTCAAATAATGTTAACATTTCATCATTTTCTATTGTTTTTTGGTGCTATACTGTCTCTTTAACTGCTGCTCTCGCCAATGTTTTTAAAACCCTTTGCGAGTGGTCTTTGGTACCCGTAATATTCTCTTCATCTTTTTGTAGTTATGTCAGTGCCCTATTTTGTGAGTGATCTGTAAAGACTTCTTAGCATATGGTTTTGGTGTAAATGTCAAACAGAATAACTCATAATCTTTTTTTGGTGCAATACTCAATGTAGAAGTTTGCCGTAATTTAAGGTCACTCGTAGCAGTTCTTTCACAATGTTTCTGGGATAGGTTATTAACATAAATAGGGAGATTTACTTTGGCCTTAAACATGGTGCAAGCTGTGATATACAGGATTAGCCATATTCCGTAGCATTAGCAGCTCATCTGTCTAGTGTTATTTATTCAAAGTGAATAACAAATTCTCTTGGCAACCACAGTGTATGGATTTCACCTGATTGTAGTCCTTTCATTGACCAGTAGATGGCAGTCTGTGAGTGCACTAAGTGATATATACAACAACGGAGCACAGAACCTTTTTTCCAGGAGCTATAAAGTTTTCATACCTTAAGAGACAAAGCATATTCCAATAAAAATAATTCACTTTCAATTATACTCTTGGGTAAGAGTCACAATTTCCTTTCTGGTGTGGCTAATATTAAAAGACATTGCTGCCAATCCCCCCAGTCACAGCAGTTTTAATCTACATGTTCTCTTTTTGAAGGATGGTGCAAATGTAGCCGTATGTGTCAGTCTGATTAATATGGTCATTTAAAGTGATCTCAGAAAGACATCACTTCTGATTATATAGTTTTGTGTAAAACCATCCATAGTTATTAGCTTAATGTGTGTTTAACAGTCATTACGGGGGCAGCTAAGGAATAAAATAATAATTTGGGGTAAGTAAACGTAATTGGGAACGTATTTTAGGGGTGACGAGACACATGCACCCTTTCTGGATCTCCACCCTATCATGGTGAAGGGTCTTGTGTAGCTCAATGAAGCTGTGAGCTATGCCATGTAGTGTCACCCAAGATGGACATGTCATAGTAGAGAGTGCAGACAAATCATGGTCCGCTGGAGAAGGAACAGGCAACCCACTACAGTAACGTGGCCAAGAAAACCTTATGAGCAAGCACAACCAGAGACGTCATGATAGTTGTGCCTGGTGTGCTGCGGTCCATATGGTCAAGCAGAGTCAGGCACAACTGAACAATTAAACATTGGCACAAGTGACCAAGAACTTAATAGATTTCACCCTGAATGGACACCATACCCAAGAGCTCACCATTTGGTAGTGGCCATTCTCAGGTGTGTGTGTCTCTCACTTCTTATTTTCATGTGTGTACGTGTGTACTCACCTTCTAGATCGTTGTGGTGAAGGGGCATGTGTACCTCAGTGAAGCTGTGAGCTATACCATGCAGGGCCACCAAGATGAGCTGGTCGTAGCAGTGAGGTAATGCAAACCGAGGTCCACTGGAGAAGTAACTGGCACCCACTCCAGTATCTATGCCAAGAAAACCTTATGAATAAGCACAACCAGGCACATGTACTTGGCATGCTGTGGTTCATAGGGTCATGGAGAGTTGGACACAAATGAACAACACAACAAGTGCATAATTCCCAACTGTCCCTCTTTTGGACAGACAGTCCATCTTTTTAAGGGAAACCCTCTTAGATTAAAAAATATCCCAAATTTAAGGGCTAAACCATGTTGGGGTGCCACCTAAGTGCAGAAGGGATTTCCTCAAACCCAGGCCTGTGTGTAGCCCACCAGGAGCGAGCGTGGGCAGCCCAGGTCTAGGAGAAAGATGGAAGGTGGGAGCGTCAGTTCTACAAAGCATTATGTAAATATCAGGTGTGTTCCTGTAAAACTTAGTATAGACATTATACAGAATGGCTAATAATGATTATGTTTTCATTAATATACGTCCCTCATTGGCCATAGGAAATGTTGGGTGGCATATAAGTGCACATTGTATGTTTGACATGAAAACATTTGGAATCAAAATGTCTGGGCATTTATAAATAAAGGAAACAACTTTGTAAAAACCAACAAATGCAAAGTCACATGTCATGTTTGTATCGTTCAGTCATGTTCGACACTCTGTGACCTCATAGACCGCAACACACCATGCTGATCCATTTGGTTTTCATGGTAGTGGAGTGGGTTGCCAGTTCCTTTTGCAGTGGGCCACAGCATACAGCTCCTGGTATTCCTAGGTGATCTCCCATTCAAGTACTGACCAGGCCTAACCCTGCATGGCTTCACGGTGGTGAGACCTTTTGATTCTCTGACTGGAATTGAACCCAGGTCGCAGTGGTGAAATCACTGAATCCTAACCACTGGACCACTAGGGAAGCCCTATGTGGGTGTCATACAATTACCCAAAACTTATTTCTGAAGTCCAAGAAAGAAGTGTGCAAAAGACTTATTGCAGCTATAGTTGTTCAGTCCTGTACAACTCTCTGGGACCCTATGGATGACAGCATGCAAGGCACATCTTGTGTCTGGTTGTCCTAACTCATAACATTTTCTTACATACATACTGCCAAAGCTCATCCTTCATCTTGTTACTGATTTAATCAACTGATAACCCTCTTCCTTTCTATTCAAGTCAGTGGAGATGTTATCAACTTATAATAATAGGCTGGTGAAAAAATACATAATCCATTTGAGCAGATCTGTACGTGTGGTAGATATGAGGTGGCAGATATGAGGTGGTAAATATGAGGTGGTAGTTATGAGGTGGTAGTTATGAGGTGGTAGTTATGAGGTGGTAGATATGAGGTGGTAGATATGAGGCGGTAGTTATGAGGTGGTAGATATAAGATGGTAAATATGAGGTGGTAGATATGAGGTGGTAGCTAGGAGGTGGTTGTTATGAGGTGGTAGATATAAGGTGGTAGATATGAGGTGGTAGTCATGAGGTGGTAGATATGAGGTGGTACATATGAGGTGGTAGATATGAGGTGGTAGTTATGAGGTGGTAGATATGAGGTGGTAGATATGAGGTGGTAGTTATGAGGCGGTAGATATAAGATGGTAAATATGAGGTGGTAGATATGAGGTGGTAGTTATGAGGTGGTCGTTATGAGGTGGTAGATATAAGATGGTAAATATGAGGTGGTAGATATGAGGTGGTAGCTAGGAGGTGGTAGTTATGAGGTGGTAGATATAAGGTGGTAGATATGAGGTGGTAGTCATGAGGTGGTAGTCATGAGGTGGTAGTTATGAGGTGGTACATATGAGGTGGTACATATGAGGTGGTAGATATGAGGTGGTAGATATGAGGTGGTAGATATGAGGTGGTAGATATGAGGTGGTAGATATGAGGCGGTAGTTATGAGGTGGTAGATATAAGATGGTAAATATGAGGTGGTAGATATGAGGTGGTAGCTAGGAGGTGGTAGTTATGAGGTGGTAGATATGAGGTGGTAGTCATGAGGTGGTAGATATGAGGTGGTACATATGAGGTGGTAGTTATGAGGTGGTAGTTATGAGGTGGTAGATATGAGGCAGTAGTTATGAGGTGGTAGATATAAGATGGTAAATATGAGGTGGTAGATATGAGGTGATAGCTAGGAGGTGGTAGCTAGGAGGTGGTAGTTATGAGGTGGTAGATATGAGGTGGTAGTCATGAGGTGGTAGATATGAGGTGGTAGTTATGAGGTGGTAGTTATGAGGTGGTAGATATGAGGTGGTAGATATGAGGTGGTAGATATGAGGTGGTAGATATGAGGTGGTAAATATGAGGTGGTAGATATGAGGTGGTAGTTATGAGGTGGTAGATATGAGGTGGTAGATATGAGGTGGTAGATATGAGGCGGTAGATATGAGGGGGTAGTTATGAGGTGGTAGATATGAGGCGGTAGTTATGAGGTGGTAGATATGAGGCGGTAGATATGGGGTGGTAGATATGAGGCGGTAGATATGAGGTGGTAGATACCTGTTTCTACTGGAGTTCATCATGAGGGACCTTCCAATGCTTCTGTGATTGGACATGTAGCCCATATCTCAAGTTCTAGTACACTGGAAACCATATCAAATAAACTTTTGCAAAAAAAGAGCTATAAAAGTCAAACTGTTTCCGGGCCTTGCACCAACTAGTGACTGAGCTCTCTGGAAAAATCAACGATTCCCTGCAGACCAGTCTTGTCCAGTGTTATGATCTGGGGCTGTATCCTAGCCACATTTTCAGGATATTCCTGTGCCTGCATATGTAAGTAAATCAAAATGATCGAGCAGTGTTTGATTTATATATATTTAAGCAAGACATCCTGAAAAATGTGGCCTCCATGACTACTCTTGATTGATGTGTGTGCCCCCCAGTTACTGCTCCTTCTTTCTCCTTGCTATTTCCTAATCACACAATTACCACAGGCTTATGCATAAAATAATAAGTGTTTACGCATATACATAGATGCACAGTATATATATTTACTGTATATATTACATTACCCCCCCCCCCCCCCCAGATGTTTTGGGCTCCTATGCTCCAGAATAACTTTATTTTACATGCAAACACAAGAAGGCACAAAACCCCTTATCAGTTGATGTTCTTTCTAACCAGAAACATAACACATTTTTTATATAATTTTATGTGATATTTAGGTATAGAGAAGATCATAATAATCATAAAAGGATACAAGAAAAACAAAATGTTCTAAGGACCTATCTCATGTTATTCTACATTGATTTTCACCATCCCCAAGCTGTCTCCAGGCTTATTGCACTTACTGTACATTTCCTCTTGGAATATAGAGACAGGACAAGATGAACTCAAAATAAAATGGATTCATGAGTCCTGACAGTGCTGCAAAGCTGCATTTCTATAGAATTTCAGGTGTGCATTTTAATAGCTGCACTACTCATTCTTCACATAAGAAAAAACTATTAGTACTATTTAAAGCCTGCTCTTTTAAATGCCCCCTTCTGGATTGTTACCTTTTTGTGGTGAAGGGGCTTGTGTACCGCAATGAAGCTCTGAGTTATACCACGTAGGGTCACCCAAGATGGGCAGGTCATAGAAGAGAAGTCAGACAAGTCACAGTCAACTGTAGAAGGAACTGGCAGTATATTTACCAAGAAAATCTGATGGATTGGCAGGAGCAGATATATAACGGTAGATGTGCCTGGCATGCTACGTTCCATCGGGTCACAGAGAGTCAGATATGACTGAACAGCTAAACACCATTAAATGTAAGCTAGAAAAATATATGTTGCAGCCCATTAACATCTCTTGGCATAAGCATTAGAATTATGACTATGAAATATCCTGAATAAATTCTACGTTTTCATTAGTTGCTCCTCAGATGGACAGAAACATCCATAAAATTGAGCTCATTTATTAGATTACTATAACGGAGTAATGTGGAAAAAAAAAATTTCTTTAAAAAATCTTCAGCATGCTCCATCTGATTGATTATATGTGGTCATAAGCAAATGTAATGCCAGGGCATTTAATAATTAAACAGCAACTTGACTTTGTTTATTGTAAGAAGAAAAATATAAAAGAGTCGGATCCAAAAATGTGAATCCGAGGTCAATAGATGAACCTTATTCTTAATGGAATTATATTCTTAGGATTTTTTCTATGTGATCAATGATTTATTTGCACAAAAGATTAGAACATTTTTGATCAAATAAGATCTGACAAGAGCAAAATTATAGCGATTCCAAATTACAGCTTTAGGTAATTGCTGTAACTTATTCATAAAAGGGAAGAGCGAGTTGACTTGATAAGGAACAAATCAGCTTCAACTCACAATCCTATAAAAAGCATAAAATGCAACATATTGAAGATGAAAGTTTGTTTAGCTGCTGCTTTGTATTGTGTATTTTAATAATAATAATGACTTCTGTTCATGGTAATAATTAAATGGGCATTGGATTCATCAATACCGCTCAACATCATTAAACAGAGCACTGATAATCCAGTGAAATCAATGGCAAAGCTAGAGAATCGAGGGCCCCAGTGCAAATAAAAATTGGCGCCCTCCACCCAAAGGGGGCTGTTTTTTTTTTGTGCTGGGACCCCCACCCCACGACCCTTCTCGAAGACCCCCTTCCCCTAGCTCCCTTCCCTAATACCCTTTCTCATAACAAGACAAGACGCCTTTCCATAGCTGCCCCACACCAGAGGAGGGCACTGGTGCATTGCACCACCTGCATCAATGGTAGCTCCACCCCTGAGTGAAATCAATTGCTGATTTCCCATTAATGTTTTTTTCTGCCCCCTTACTCTCCTGCTCCCACCTCTTTTTTTACCCCAGTCCCATGTTTCTTTTGCCCCTCTTTTCTCTCTTTAGCCAAACTCTCACTCCCTTTCCCATTATCTTCTTCCACATCACTCTTCTTTTTACCATCTTGTTCGGTTCTTATTCTTGGATGATAAGGAAAACATTGGGCCTATTCTATTGGCCCAAGTTTTCACTTAAAACCGCCACATATTCTATTAGCTACTTGCAATTTGATTACGAGTTCCCCACCCAACATCACTACGGGCCAGGCAAAGACGCAAATCCGGCATTAGAACTCCATTGGTTTTAGCACAGCTCGAATATTACAAGCACTTAATAATTAAAGTTACACAAAATCGATATTCTATTAGACCCGTATAGCAAGTTCGTAAATAAAGTCTGACCCGCAACTGAAAAAAGTATCAAGTTTTTGTCAAAAATATTACGAGTACTAAACAGGACTCACAACAGCTTTTTCAATCACGTATTATGACTGTAGCAGCAATTAAACACACACTACTGTACTATAAAAGCACTGGAAGGCATGGAAAGACATTAGAATAAATTGTACAACAGTCTCAAACCCACAAATATGCAATAAAAAAAATATTATATTTACAAGTTATTTCTGAGTAATATCGATTACGGGATTAAAGGAGTTAATACCTATCATGAAAACCACATGGACTAGAACAGATGATCTAATGCATTTTATAGTTTGCTAGATTGTGAGCCTGATCATCAAATATTAATTATTGGCACTAATTAATTCTTAGCCTCTGATTGCAGATTATGTCTAACTTCCATGTTTTACTGACATCATGATGACTGACTCATTTACTATTGGCTGTGTCTAAGAAGTAAGTTACAAGCTTGCTTAAATATTGTCAAATCATATGATCACGTCCCCTGAAACCCGACTTAAAATGGCAGGGTTTACAAGTTCAGCCTCGCAGATGGAATTTGCGAGCCGCAGCCAAAAGTACGGGTTAGAGGCATTTGCGAGCAGCCAATAGTACATGGCCCATAGTTTTTACAGCAGCAAAGTAGTTACTGGTAACAAGTCTTTACCAGCTTTTAATATCATTGGCTCCGAACCTTTATGGCTAGTTATAGTGATCTCCTTTGATATCCCAAACAGGATGACACTACATAAAACTTCTTTTTTTCCCTTCAGTTTAGAAAAGAAAATTGATCCCTGTTGTAAATAATAATTATCTGCAAAGGTTACAAACATTTAAAGATTCAGTTTTTTTGCTTTCTTAAAGCATTTTCCTATTATCAAGATTGTTTAGTAAATAAATGAAGACAGTGGCCCTTTACATTTCATTTAACTTGGTGATGAGGACGTGACAATGGATTGTGATGAATGTGATGATGGTGGGACATCAAAGAGAGACAGTTTATTAAAATGCTTTGTATGGACCTGTCAGTTAAATACACAAAAAACAAATATCAATGTGGATGTGTGACATCATATATCTTAAGTATTATAATAATTTCATTATGTTTTATATCAGCTTTCATTATTTTGTGGTTTGTGGGACAAGGCTGTTGGTTCATTATTGTCATTTGATTGGAAGGAAGGGAATCAAGGGTAAAAAAAAAAGAAAAATCTTGAAAAAATCCAACATTTTCTCAAAACCCAAATATAAATATTTTTTTTTATTTTCACCAATATGCTAGGCAAATATATTTGGCGTATGTTCACAATATTGCGTGTTTAAGGTTAATAATAATAACCAGTGTAAGAGTAAAGATCCACCATATCTGACTACAAACTTTTAAAGAGTCATATTTGTAGTATTCTTTTGAACAAACAACTATGGTCTTCGATATGAACGTGTGCTTGGTACCTACTGCACTTGCAATAGCTCCACCACTGACTTGACCTGACATGCATCTGTATAATTGCATTGTATAGGCATGAGTAATGAAAGGGATGGGTTTTATTTGATAATTGTTTAAAAAAGTGTGACAAAGTGTGATGAATTGTGAGTAAGAGAAAGTCCTAATGGTAGGATAGAGTGAGAGAACAGTAGTCATAATGGACCCTCTCTGTCTTTTGGTTAAGATCAAATGTAGTACCTCCTCTGAGAGGGCAAGTGAAGGGGCTGCACCTGTCAAGTAAGAGGGGGGAAACCTTTTTTATGGCCAGGGGCCAAGTAGACTTGTAAATGTCCGGGGCTTAGGGGAGCATTCTGCCGCACTCCCCCATCATGTCACGAGCACAAATCTATGGAAGCACTTTTGGACCCCCAGCCAAGACCTTTTGGTTCGTGGGGGGTACCCTGATTTTTGTATTTGCCCCGAGGCTTAAGATTTGGAGCGCACCACACATAAACCCCTGCTCTTAGCTGTAGGTCGGGTGAGAGCTTTTCCTCTGGCCTCACCTTATTTAGACTGGGTATGGGGCAGGTGCCTTGTCTAACACACTTCTGATTTTTGGCATGGACACTGATTTGATTTCTGATTTGGACTTTCCAGTCTTGAGGTACATGGCCTAGGCAGAGTAGGTGGCAGCTGTTCTCCCAGGAGCCTGAGCTAGGGTGGACTGGGGGCAGCTGTGCCCCTAGAGAAGATCCAGTCTACTTCAGAGGACTCTGGCGGAAGATAGTGGAAAGGTCCCCATTCCTAAGATGTGGGGGTAATGTGTGAAGATCTTCTGGATTCTCTAGACCTTTTGGCCAGAGCCCAGAAGATAAATGCGGTCCTCAAGCCCCCAAGGGGGGAGGACCTGAAGGCTGCATTGGAGCACAGCGACAATGAGCACAAGGATGATTGAGGCACTATTTACTAGAGCACGTCACGGACATTCTTTTAAAAAAAAATACAGTACTAGGTCACATACGTCTGTATAATTGCATTGTATAGGCACAAGTAATTAATTGAAAGGGATGTATTTTTATATGAGAAATGTTTTAAAAAAGTGATGAATTGTGAGTAAGAGTCCCAAGGCTAGGGAGGAGTGAGAGAACGGTAGTGATAATGGCACTGAAATGTTGCATTAAATGCAAATCATCAACATAAATTTAACATATGCAAGTTTAAATACTAAATTTTTTGAGGTTTCCCAGGAGTCAAATTCACTTGACTGCCCAATGGATTGAATATACTAATGAAAGCTTTAATTTTATAGAATAGATATCACTCCGCCCTCAGTCTGATGAAGGTGTCAACGTGCTCCAGAAGCTCACTTTATTTTTCTCATCTACATTTCAATTTGGATCACCAATAAGGTAATGGAAATGGATTTCACATGGGAAGATAAACCAAGTACAATACCCTTTCACTAAACTAATATAAATGTAACACTGGGGTAATCATCAGTTAAATAGGAGGGAAAATAGTATTTACTTATATTAATGTAACCGTACAAATATATATTTTAAACCCAGAGAGAATGAAAGTCATGTTTTATTCTGCACTCAGCATCTGCTCCCAGCTTGTGACTAGATTGTTTTTTTTTTTTACGTAGATCTTCTTTGATATCTATGGACCGTCTTTTTCCAGATAATAATAATTCAATTATAATTAATTAATAATTAATGGGATCTGGCCCTGATGCCACATACCTTTATAAACAAATATGCTATGTGCCTAAATAGAGCCCTATCCAATTGGCCGAATCACAATTTAATAAGGCTAATAATGTCTTTGAAAGTTTGATAAAGCTAGTTTTATTTAGAAAAAAAATATGCTGATGCTTTCATTGGACCCTGGAGGCATCCAAGATACATTGGTGTATGTGAGAGGAGCATTTACATTATTGCTTGGCAGGGCTTGCATTTATTTAGAACTAACTGCTTCAGAGCATGGGCAGGGATAGTAGTCAAATTCCAAATGGTGCAAACCTTTAAGAAATCTCCCTGTCCCCCCCCCCCTTATCCTTCTTCTCCACCTCTGCAACAAATGTTCAGCAAATAAAAATTGCCCTCAGGCTCAAATTATCAGCAGGTACTCAAATCAGACAAGATGGGAATAGTCTATAAACAAAGAAAAACTTTGAAAATGTTATCTAAAAAAGACTTGCAGTTCATGGGTTATATAGCTATTAATGCTGTTAGATTGTTGCATACTTAACAAACATGTGAGGCTTTCCTTAAAATACAGCAACTCAAAAGCTGCTACAAAATAACACAGGGTAAGTGTCCTGAAGCCTTTAAATACAAAAAGCGTAAGAGTAAATTTGGTTGATAAATTACTCTGCCTATTTACCAACCTGCTGTAACCCTGCTGTGCCTTTCCCTTTATAACCCATTAGTAGTTATGCAACCGATGTCAATGTGGAATTTTCAAGTAAAATTTCATTTAACTTTTTAAAAGATAAAATCTGCAAATTAGTCCTGTGCTACTCAGTAGATGTCAGATTCTGTGTCACACCCGTAAGGGCGTCTGTCGAAGAGAAAAGACATGGAATGAAATGGGATGGATTCTATTAACAATACATGTTACTGCTAATTTATATAATAGGTAAGGTTTGTTCTATGTATAACTATTTGCATTATTTGTAAATTATATATATTCTAGCTATTTGACAGAAATAAAATGTGAAGGTTGGCCCACTGCTGTTTGCCACACAAGGCAAGGCTCCCAAGTCCCCCCCCCCCCCCCCCAACTTGCCGGCCACGCAATGAGCTCCTTAGTCGCTCATTGCAGGCCTCAGCCAACCCGCCACATTCATGCCTCGCTATAAGCACCTTTGGCACTCATTGCGAGCCAGACGTATATTTGTAAAATAAATTATTTGTAAATTATATATATACTAGCGACTTGCCCGTCAAAAATTATGGCAAAAAAAATTGAAGGCTGGCAATGCTGTTTGCCACACAATGCAAGGCTCTTCTACCTCTAACTTGCACGCCTCGCAATGAGGCCTGCAAATTAGAGGGGGCAGAACCTCCTCTTACTACGGCGCTCATTGCGAACCTCTCCCCACTCTCTGACCCCTGTGGCTGTTTTCCCCTCTCCCTGCCCTGTGTTTTTTTTCCCTTATTTCCCTCCCCTGTGTCTCTCCCCCCCCTCCCCTCTGTGTCTCTTTCCACCCTCTCCCCCCTCTCCCTCTCGTGTCTTTCTCCTCTCAGTCTCAGTTCAAGTCTTGTGTGCCTTGCGATGAGTGCCGTTGCTTGTATCTTCAAAGTCTTGTGGGGCTCGCAATCATGGGCTAAGTGTTACGGGCTTCTGCCTCGTTTTGAGCCTTTTTGAAAACATGTATGTCTTTACGGCTGCCATTTTTTCCTCACTTAGCCGATTTCAAATCTACGAAAAACACCATTTAAGCCTCAAACTAATTTGCAACCTCACTCATAGGCTCCCTGCCTCTCCCCCTCTGATGTGTGTTAGGTTGTAAGTTCTTTTTTTTTATTAATTAGTGTATTTTGGTGAACTTCTGACATTTTGGGGTATTTTGGTGATCTTCCTACAGCCTTTGGCGCTGATCGCGGGCATGACCATGAGCACCTTCAATCTGTTTCCATCCTCCATCGATGGAGCGGACTCGGGCCAATAACAACTATGACAGGACAGATGACCCTTAGAGGGACCCTAAAAGGCCACAATTGCAAGGCCTCATTGCAGCAAAGTCGTACAGGCGTCAGCCCGTAACAAATAACATTGGGTAACCAACATTCGTAACTAACCACAACTATTATATGTGATACATGTCTGTCTGGTTCTGCTTATCCATAACGTTTTTAAAGCAAAGCTACTGAGTGGGTTGCCAGTTCCTTCACCAGTGGACCACAATTAGTCTGACCTCTCTGCTATGTCCTGTCCATCTTGGGATCTTGGGTGCCTCTACATGGTATAGCCCACAGCTTTGTTTGGGTACACAAGCCCCTTCACCACCTCAAGGTAGCGATCCAGAAGGGGATATATCAACTATAATAGTTGTGGATCTTATGAATGTTGGTCACACAATGTTAAAAGTTACAGGCTTGTGCGTGTGCAATTGCGTGACCGTCTTTGCTGCCATAGGCGCTCATCGCAATGCCCGCTGTGTGCATCACCCCTGGCTGCCCCCCCCCCACCTGCCCCTTTCGGATCCCCTACCTTCACCCCCTCCAGATCCACTCAGGTTTACTGGTATAATGCTGTCTCTGTGTGCTTGCACGTCCTTCTGCGGAGGCCGGGAAGTTGCAATGGTGACGTCACCATGCACGGCTTACCGGTATCATGCTGTCTCCATGTGCCTGCGCGTCCTTCTGCAGAGGCAGGGAAGCTGGAATGGTGATGTCACCATGCACGCTCCTTTTCAACTTCCCTGCCTCTGCAGAAGGACGCGCAGGCGCACAGAGACAGCATGCTAATGGTAAGTCTGAGGGGATCTGGAGGGGGAGGGGAGCCAAAGGCGGGTCCTGGAGAGACCGGGGGGGGGAGGGAAAGAGACAGGGGAGGGAGCGATGGGGCAAAGAGAGACAGGGGAAGGAGAGAAGGGGCTGGAGGGGCTGAGGGGGGCCTGGAGAGACAGGGAAGGGGGGGGAGAGAGACAGGGAGGGAGAGAGAGAGGGGGCAAAGAGAGACAGGGGAGGGAGAGGGGGCGGAAGGGGGGGCTGAGAGGATCCAGGGGGGCTGAGGGGGGCCTGGAGAGGCTGATTGGCGGGGAGAGAAACAGGGTAGGGAGAGAGGGGACAAACAGAGACAGAGAGGCAGAGGGGCAAAGAGAGATGGGAGGAAGAGAGGGGGCAAAGAAAGACAGGTGAGGGAGAGAGGGAGCAAAGAGAGATCCAGAGGTGGAGGGCTTTGAATGGCGGATCCATATGGCGAACATGGCAATTGAGGTGGTCCCACAGGTGCTTTGTCATGCTCTTCCAACCACTCCCAGACAATTCTGTCCATGTGACATGTTGCATTGTCCTGCTGGAAGTTACCATCTGCTCCAGGGAAGACAGTCAGCATGTACTGGAATGATGGATTGATAACAGAGTCATTTGATAGAGCCTTCCAGAGGTATGAGTGGACACAGCCAATGCCAAGAAAATATTCCCCAGACCATAACACTGCCCCCACCAGTTGTGTTCTTCCAACAATGGTTGCAGAGTGTTGTTCACGGAGGTTTCATACCTTACACGCCAACGTCTGACCCAGTCGAAGGAGCAGAAAACATGACTCATCAGAGAAGGCAACCCTTTGCCAATCAGATGATGTCCTACTTGGGTACTGTTGTGCAAACTGAAGCCGGTTCTGGTGGTGAACCCTCATCAGCATGGGTTCAGTGACCAGCTGTTTGCTTCACCATCCCATTCACAACAGGGTTTGCTGCACTGTCATATTAGAAACACATCTGGTAGCCCCCAGGTTCATTTGGACAGTGAGTTGCTCAACTGTATGTTGTCAGTTGGGACTCGCATACCTTCATAGCCAAAGTTCCCCCCTGACTTCAATAGCATTTAGTGCTCCACAGTTTCCACGCCGTTTATTCACAATGGTGCCATTTATCCAGTAACGGTACACTACTAAACACAGCAGTATGTAAACTGTTCACAAAACTGCACTGTTTCAGAAATACTGCCACCCTTAGCCCAAAAGCCAGTGGTAATCCCCTTTTCAGAGATGGATAAATTTCACATTTTACCCAAGACAGTGATGGTTGATGTATTTGCAGAATGGCTACATGTCACCTTATATACCCGCCAAGCCAGGTCATGACTTGTGCCATATTTCATTGGATATGAGCTGCTGACATCAAAAGTAGGTGGTGGTCATAATAATAAATCTTAACCCTGTATATATATACTGTATATATATATATATATATATATATATATATATATATATATATATATATATATACATATATATAATGTGAGTCAACCTTGTATATATATATATATATATATATATATATATTTATACGTATACATATATATGTATATATATATATATATATATATATATATATATATATATATATATATATATGTATTTATTTACGAATACATATACATACAAACAGCTCATAGTGTTGAAGATAAGAGGATCCTGGGAAAATATAAGTGGGTAAGCTCTTAAAAATTACCTTTATTCCCTAGTGATGGACCGACCCAATTTATGCCATCTTCTACAAATGATCAGATACTGTTAAGTACTTTATATGATGAAACCATGCCTAATGTCATGCAAATACTTCTATTGTTTTACTTAACCATAAAAAATGGAAATATTAAAAAATATACATTTATTTAAAATTTTCTATTTATTTTAAACTTTAAAAAAAAATCACATTAACAATTCATGTTTTTTTATAAAAGAAAATCACAAATACGACACATCAGTTGTCATTTAATTCTTGGAAAATTCACATAAAGTACTAAGGTCAGGTTGCATGTATTGTTCCATTTGTGTCCAATTACTTTCCCATGACATCCAATGTCAATACTTAATACATGTACCATTTTTACCCCATTTGTAACTAAGAGACCTAGACAAATTGGCAAACACAGCATATGAGCACCAATGGGTAAAATACACCCAGGAGATTTCCCTATTAAAACATCAGTGCTCTACACAGTAATTGCTAACACTAGCAGAGGTTGCTCTACTGGCATCTAATTGGGGTTAGAGATCAATAGGGTACAATGTGTCTGGTAGCACTTGTAATTATAGACGGTCGTCAATAATGCTTTGTTGGTTTCCCTTCATTAAATAACAGCTTTTGAATAAAATAGACTTTTACTATATAGCTACATAATCCGTTTAATCGATAATTGAGTTATCATGTAATGTGGAACTTCTACCTGATAGATGCACTATTTTATATTTCTTCCTGGCATTAAGACAAGACAAGATAGATTATTCCTTGTAACCATCGGTTTGGTCTAAATGTTGGAGCTGACTCCTCACTTGCTGGGTGTCTACTCCCTGCCCAGAGCATTGCTTGGCATTTTATAGCTCAGTACTCTATTAGACCCAGTGTTTCTGCCTATTAGGGAGGGGTGGGGCAGTGTACAATCTTTAGGAGTCATTGATGATGAGACAAATATTATTCTACATTTATTGAAATGTAAACACACTTGTATAGGTCAAGGAATAATGGGCAGCTTGAGAGTGCTCAGAAAAGGCAGCCCACTCCCCTCCTGTTTCTTTATTTAACAATTAATGTAATTAGAGATAGATGTGATGGCACATAGGATACAAAAAGTCCCCTCTAGTCTGTCCATTCTCACTACTTGTAAGTCTAGTTTAATAAAAGCTATATCTAATCTAACATATTCTGCTTAATTAGAAACACACATTACATGGAGTCATTCTATACACAGATTTATTTTATTTAAATAAGAATTGGTTTCTACACCCCCTAGGTGCTTACATAGACTCTGCATACTAACCAATAGAAACACTGCATTCAAGTACAATTTTTAACCCTATACTTCAAGCCAACAGCAGCACAGTTCAGAGATCTAAAAGACTACACATCTCATGATGCTTTGCAGCAGAGAATTATCCCCCGACATTGCAGCAAAGTTGTAGGTACCTCTGATTGGTCAAAATAAATTATGATTTTATGGTAATTTAGCTAGAGTTTTCAGGGGCATTCATTCTCAAAATCAACTGATGACATTTGCAAACTTTAGGGTAAGTCTATTCGTGTTTATTTGAGATTTTTTCATGCAAAAAATATTTTTATGCACTACTGATTCTCCTCTATCAGATTCATTCATAATCCAGGAAAGATATATATATATATATATATATATATATATATATATATATATATATACATTTAAGGCTCAGGATGTCCTTATGATTATCACATGTATGCTTTAATTCCTTTACTGTGTATGACCCTCAATTGGAAGATGTGTGAAAGTACTACTTTACAGGAAGAGTAGAAGATAAGTCAAACAGCCTTCAAATGGAGGCGGTAGGGACTGGGATAAACATAAAGCCATCATGAGGATTAATTAAGCCAAGCTTTATGTAAACATAATGGGTGGACTAGATGGGCCTTTTTGGTTCTCATCTGCCATAACATTTGTATTTCTGTGTCATTATAAACTCTCTGGAGCAGGGATGCTCATGTTAAGTCTTTTTTTATTACCATATTTGCCTAGACACATTAAGCTTCAAAGGACCTGTATAGTAGATTGCTGAAGGCCGCTATGTCTATTTGCCAGCCCATCACTGCCACAACCCTTCTTTATATATTGCTATGGAACTATCGGTGCTTTATAAATCAAAAAGAACTTTAATATAATTGAATTTGCATAATGTAGAGGATTTTGAAAACTTTTAGATCTTCACCCCAGGGACATTCAGCTGTTTATATGTAGTGATGAGTTGCTTTTTCCTTAAGTGTCAAAACATCTTGAAGATGCAAATGATTGGTGCTTATTAATATGTACAGACTCGCACAGCCTGATTCCTGCTCTCTCTCGCTGTGATCTGCCAGATTCTGCTCTTGGGGAGGTAACGAGAAACTGAACAAGGAAAGAGGAAGAGAACAATGTATGCAATAAGGTCCCATTTATTAAAAAAATTAAAAGAACATATAAAATTATCATAACGCTGATTGATTGGTTACAATTCAAAATACACTTAAGATCCATCCTCTGAGATAATGGTCTTATTAGCATCAATCAATTAAGATTTGCAATGGGGTTGATAAAAAAGATAAACATGCCCAACAGTAAAAAGGGCATTTCATCATTACATTTAGTTTTTCCACTGTCAAATGCATCTGTAACTATTACCATATTTTTAATTTCACATGCTCTTCATCTTTAGATTGTTGTTTAGTTGTTCAGTCGAGTCTGACTCTCTGTGACCCTATGAACTACAGCACTCTAGGGACATCTTGTGCTTGGTTGTGCCAATCTGTAAGGTTTTGATGGCAGAGATACCGCAGTGGGTTGCCAGTTCCTTCTCCAGTCGAGGTACACAAGCCTCTTCACCATGACCAGGGTAGTGTTCCGGAAGTGGAGGTTGCAATCCAGAATAGGTCTTCTTTGTTACCCTCCACATCTTAATTAACTGCTGTTGATAAAACCAGCACCTCAGAAGATGGATTATACACACAAATGAATTCCAACTTGTGGTAATAGTGTAAGGAACATGTAACAATGAAACAATTGTATGTAATACTTGAACTGCTCTGTGACTATTACCATTTTCCAACTGAACATGGCCTTTTTCTTTATCACTCCTACTGCTAATCTTAACTAATTACTGTTGATAACATTATTACCTCAAAGGGTGGATCACACAAAATAACTAACTTCTTCATAAATTTTAAGGCACGTCCACTTATATATTTTTTAATACAACTAAATGCAATCCTGCTGATTTGTATTTGTTTTTTGCTATTCAGGGTAATTTGAACCCAAAGCAATGAATTGTTACCCCAGTTAAAGGGTTAAATAAAAGACAAAAGAGGAGCTGGATGAAAGCAGCATCGAATAGTCTGCAAGAAGCACCTTCAATTAAATGAGATGAGAGGAGGGGGTGGGGTGTGTGCATGTGCTGTAGTCATCTGTATGAGGAAGTGTGTGAGGGAGAAGCATTTGGGCATCAGGGCATCTACATGTTAATTCTGACTGCAAACCACAACCAGACCAGCTCGGAGGGAGAGGTTTGAGAGCAGCTGCACTATGTATGTATTGTTTTGCACTTTCCTTGTGTCTATAGCTGGCAGATCTCTTCTAGGCTGTGTGCTATGTCTCTGATATTAATGATAATATGTTGCAGTGCTTCTCAATCCTTCACTGGCTGTCTTACCCCCTTTTAAAGTGATTTTATTATGTCTGATTCCTCCACCCAAGGCTGCAAAGGCTATTTGGCATCTCTGTGTGTGTAGCCTTGGATGCCAATGCAATCCTCCCTTTTAATTGTTTGTTTTCTTGTCGTTATCTGAATGATCTGGAGTATTTGTACTCGTTGCCCTGGACTCATGGTTGGAAATAACAAGGTCTTTTGTCAGGAAGTTCATCCTCTTTTGGGCTGCAGCGCTACTTGTTCCTCTCTCCAAACTGCATCCTCTTCATTTCTCATCCTGTGGGAATTGATTTATTTCTCACCTCTTGTTATCTGGATGTGATTTTTTTGTATACCTCTCTATTGAGCTATGAGATCTGTCTTCATCTCCCTAAATGAAGAAGGACTGTGCATTTCTTAAGTTAAATTACAATGCCAGTCCCTCGTGTCAGTCCTGGTTTTCATCTTAGGCGCAGCTTTCTGTATGATACATCTTCTTGCTGCAGATTGCCAATTAATTAATGAGGTATCTTGGCTACTAGAATTGGAACCATATCCTTCTTTGTATCTGAGCAACTGGTTTCTTTTAACTTAAGATTTTTCTAGATCTGTGAGCTGATAATATATACATATATATATATACATATAAATACATATTTTCATATAAAGTAAGTATTAAACATATTGTGGTTATTGTAGCATTCTGTCTCATTTCTTCCTTTCCTAGACTGGATTTTCTATTAGGAGCATGCTTTAATCTAGTCTCTTTCTTATCTTGCAGGATGGCTCGTTTTGGAGAGGCGGTGGCTGGCAGGCTGGGGTCAGGAGATGGAGGATCCGAAAGGAGCAAGACCATGCAGGGTTCACCAGCTGCTCCTGTGGGGACACAGGCAGCTTTCATGCAATCAAAAGCCCAAAGGGCAAGGACCATGGCTTTATATAAACCTATACCAGTTCGGCAGAACTGCTTTACCGTGAATAGGTCCCTCTTCATCTTTGGAGAAGATAACATTGTCAGGAAATATGCCAAGAAACTCATCGATTGGCCATATCCTTTACACTGTGTGGAAGCAATGTTATTGTTTTTTTGGGATTTGTAGGCACAAGTTATTGCCCAGATAAGATGCAGATTGTAAGGTAAGGCTTCTAATATTTTGTGTAAAGGTACATCAATCATTTGATAAAGCATGAAGTTTACATTTACTTAAAACAATTGGTTTTCTCTGAAATTATACATCATTTCCTACAAGTGATTATCTTTATATTGCACCATCTCCTACAAGTGATTATCACTTTATTGCACCATCTCCTACAAGTGGTTATCAGTTTATTGCACCATCTCCTACAAGTGGTTATCAGTTTATTGCACCATCTCCTACAAGTGGTTATCAGTTTATTGCTCAAATGTAATCATATATATATGTGTTGATTAAATAATACAAATGTGTGTTTCCAAATTAGTAGAAAGTCCAGCTGTTTTCTGACTTTATTTATAGCCTTCAAAATGAATAGCCAGTTGTGATTTCCCCCCACCCTCCTCCCACCACCTCTAGTAAAACTTATCTTGCTCTGTGGCTCAGTGCTGTCCTTTCATGACTGGAACCAAGCAGAGGGAGATCAGCACTCCCACCCCTTGTCTTTATCGCAGTGATTAATTATTAATACCCTGTTGCTCACAGATATCATCCACAGCAGTATATTCATTGTTACTCTATAACATTCAGATTTAACAATCTTTACGGAAACATAAAATAAATATATAAGGAGATTAAGGGTTAGAATTGGATGCGTTTTCCATTTCAGCACCATGGACAGCAGCCAGTCTGAGTGATCTAGCCGGGGGTGCTCTCATCTACACATAGATTTCAGAATTCAGCACCATGGACAGCAGCCAGTCTGAGGGTTCTAGCCAGAGGTGCACTCATTTACCCATATAATTCAGAATTCAGCACCATGGACAGCAGCCAGTCTGAGGGCTCTAGCTAAGGGTGCTCTCATCTACCCATAGAATTCAGAATTCAACACCATGGACAGCAGTTAATCTGAAGGCTCTAGCCAGGGGTGCTCTCATCTACCCATAGAAATCAGAATTCAGCACCATGGACAGTAGAGCCAGATTGATCATTTCCAGTGTGATATAAGTGTTTGTCATTTGGGAGCAGCAAAGTCTCTAATGACTCCATCTGATTTTAATTCCCACCCCAGTGTGTACAGGTGATGCTTCTATGTGCAACACTTGTTAGGATCTCTTTTATGTGTGGTTATCCGTTTCTTTCCACATCTCAGTGGCTCTCAACAGTTGGTCTGGCCCTAGAGGCCTTTTCTGCTGGTCCTCGAGAACAAAGAGAGATGAGAAGAGTCTAACACTTTAAATATCAATGTTGTTATCCATAGTTATAGAGAAATTAATTATTATTTTATGTATCTGTATTCAAAACTAGACCAAAATGTATTATCACCCTGTTCTGTCTGTCACAATGAGCCTTGGAAGGTGAGCAACTGGTCCCTAGATCAAAAATGACTGAAAGCAACTGGTCTAAATCACAGACACAACCTGTAATTGCTGTGTGTTTTATACAGACATCTCCCATTGTTCATTGCAGATAATGGTCTCTGGGCTCCACCCTAAATATGATAATTATTCTAGATACATTTCCCAGAAAGTCTATTTTTTTTTCAATTAAATTTTTTAATTAACAATTAGTAACAATAATATTTACTGATGTTCGAATCTCACGAGACAAGTGATGTCATAATTCCCCCTGCTCACCATGGTTTTTTCAGCAGTGTAGCAGTGCATGTTGGTATACCCATGTAATATATCTTAATTGAATTCATTTTCTGGATATGTCACTGCTTTTATGAGATAAGTTTTATGGATAAAAAATATCTGTTTGACTGTAAAAACATGAATTCCAAAAGAATTAACATGCTATTTTTTTTATTTATCTCCTGGGAAACTCCTGGTGTTTTCAGTTTTTATAAGCTATGCATCTCAGTTATAGTGCTGGCAAAAGGAAAACTTTAAAGAATAACATTTGCTTCAGATAATTAAAAATCAACAGTTCTGTGTTTGTTTGTCTATCTATCTATCTATCAATCTATCTATCTATCTATCTATCTATCTATCTATCTATCTATCTATCTATCTATCTATGTCTGTTGAACTATCTATCTATGTCTGTTTATCTATCTATCTATCTATCTATCTATCTATCTATCTATCTATCTATCTATCTATCTATCTATCTATCTCTATCTATCCACACATATATATATATAATATCATATATATTATAATATTTGTGGATGAGCTGATTATTTTTACATCTCTCGAATCAATCATAATCCATTTAAAAATAAAAGGCTTATTATGCTGTGAGGCAGCTGATAAGTGTATTTTGTACTGTAGAGGAGTGGCCACCATGGATTGTAGCACAATATCTCCATGGAGACAGTGGTTACACGCTTTAAACCATGTTAACATTCTTATTTCAAAGGGAGCAGAACCAGCATTTTTAGAAATAATAAACAGTAGAATGCTAAAAAGTTATGATTGTTCACCAATGGAAATATTTGTATGGTGTCATTAGCTAACACAGTGTCTCTTTAAACAGGCAATATGTTCATTGTGCAGATACAAATTTAAACAATTCACAGGTCCACATGGGACAGCAGTATATAATACTTTAAACATCTCATATATGTCCTATAAGTAAAGTATAAATTCACCATAGATCAGTGTCTTTCAGTTTTGGTCAGGGGTGGGCAAGTTCGGTCCTGTAGGGCCACATACTTGCCTCAATTTGATAATATCCCCTCTGCACATAGGTGAGTCAATCACTTCTTCAATCATCCTAAATGACTCACGGGTGTATAGAAAGTATATCTTCAAATTCAGGCTGGTGTGTGGTCCTCCTGAACCAAACTTGCCCACCTCTGGTCTTGGTGGTCTGGGGGTAGTTTGTCAGTCTTAAAATTCCCATATAGACTAGCGTTGAGATTCAGCATAATATTACACACACCACTTAATATTCATCTACGTTTGCAATCATTTGAATAAAACACAGTTTATTAGATAATAATCTATCAATACCTTAGACTAATAGTAGAGGTATGTGTCAAGGGTCAGGCTCTCCTCATCCCTCTTTGTCTTTGAGGAATGGCATTTAAAGTCTCAGGGACTAGGACAAGCTGTTGAAAATGACTGCCATAGAGCACCATGCTGGCAGTATGTGTCACACCAACAGCAGTCATATAGAGCAGCCCAAACTCATAACCTGAAAGGGTTTCATTCCGAGCAACTACCTATAATACATTTTATACATCAATTACTTTGTACCATGTATTAAAAGGAAAAATATATGGTTGCCTGGCTGTTGATTAGTGTTTTATTTGGTGCATTGCTACAGTTTACAGATTAACAAAAAAGGTAACTCTTATGTGGTCCATTTTTTTCAAGAGGATTGTGTGAAAAATAAGCTAAGCCATAAGCTGCATTCGCATTGAATAGAAACGGGATGCTAATATTTAGCCGTAGGTGGAGAAGAGGTGAGAAACATTCCACTTAGCCATTTATAGCTGAACCATTTTCTAAATTCCTTCACTTTCCACATGAATTTTAAGGAACTTCTGCTGGATATAAATAATCGCGTGCAAAACACCAGGGATCTTTATGTCCTCAAGTACTGTTAACAACAAGCCAAATTAAGACAAAAATAACTCTGAGCAGATTTCTGTATGTACAGGAGAAGAAACAAAGTATACACGTTAGACATTTGTTAAGCATTTTAATTATGTTAAATAGAGGAAACAAGCTGAGACCTTGCATTTTTAACTTACACACAGTTATATTGTGATTTATTCATTTTGAATTATTGAACAACATAATGCTTTGTTGTTTGTGGGGGCAAAGATTAATCCAATTTAAGAACACAACCTTATATCATTTAGATGACCACAGTAACCCTCCAGAAATGTACAATTTAAGGAGGAAACATTGTTCGTTACTCCTTTTCCACTCATTCTCAATGACTTGTTCTTTTAATCTATTACAAAGACCTTATTATTGGTGGCAGAGTAAGAAATAAGTATGCTTCACCATTGCAAGATGGATGTTATTAAAGGACCCGCAAGAGGTGTATAAGTTAGGTTTTGAACAAAACTATAAAAAGGGGGATAACAGTCAAATACAGTACATTTCCAGGTGCCTAACACCACTGATAATGGTAAACAATAAAATCAGAAATCTTTATTTACACACCAAAACAACACTGCTAAATTGAAAAAGGAGGACCTTAGCTCCAAATACTTGTGATGACATAAAAAAACAAAAACAAAGTAGATTAATCAGACTACCAATCAAAACCCAATGATAATTACAATGAACAATAATATACACTGAGGACTATGTAGATAGAAAGAAGAGAGGAGACCCTATGATACTCCAAATATACCTCCTACCTGGAAGGCTCAACTAGTTTGATGCTCCAAATCTTGATAAGGTTCCTAGTATAAGCAACAAAGCCTGTCCACAGTGTCATGTAATACAGAAAAGGATATATTGTTATCCTGGATACAACATAATCATTTAATTTTCTGTACTCCATAACACTGAAAACAGGCTTTGTTGCTTATACCAGAAACGTTAGCAAAATTTGAGCCTTCCAGATAGAGGTATCCTTAGGATCACAGGGTCTCCTGTTTCATTTGTATCTGAGTAGTTCTTAGTGTATGTGCATTATTGTTCATTGTAAATATTATATGGGCTTGGAATGGTAGTCTGATTAATTGACCCTTCAAATACATCTACTTTGTGGCCACTTGTTATTACTAGTATTTGGAGCCAATGTTCTCCTTTTTTAATTTATCGGAGTTGCTTTCAGTGCGTTAATAAAGATTTCCAATGTTATTGTTTACCAAGGTTTTGAACAATAGTAAAATACATATTCCACAACTAAAAGCAATAGTGGAGGTTAAACTTAGTTTCAAAGATCAGATTGAACTTTTGCGGGTCTCCACCCACAATAAAGTCAATTAGGGAGCTGGCTCTGGCTGGCAGGAAGCTTTTCATTGTCAGGCACAAGATTGTATCAGCACAATATTATTCATTGGATGGAGACTTGTGTTAAAGTGGTTTCCATTGGCAACTAGCCTATGAATGTCTATGGAAAATCAAGGTAGTCTCAAATCATATTCTTCTTGAAGCCATTTAATTATTTTCTTCCGTTAGACCTTATCTCCCCCATAAAATTATCAGGGTGGAGACCAACAGGGCTACTACTTTAATCTTTGAAAGTATATTTAATGTTGACTACAAATAGATGAAATAATTCAGCCTGCAATTCATAACCTGTTGTATACGACAATGGAGTCTATGAGGGTCTCTAAAGATGTACTTCCTCAAATGGGAGGAGAACTTGCAGAGGAAGCTTCTACCTGCAAAATGGAAAAGTGGAAGTTAAATGTGTGTTTCATTAGGTTGAATGGAAAGCTTTTTAGTTTAAAAGGGCACACCCTCTGAGACATCAGTAGAAAGAAAAAGCTCAGTTACGGTAATGTAACCCACAAAAACGAAGAATAATTACATATAGGGATGAAATATTTAAAGGACCATCTGTTCAGTAAAAAAGTTATATTTGGAAGTTTTGAGTCTAAGAACATAATGAATCAGTGAAAAAGTTGTAAAACTAGGTTTAATTAGAGAGAAAGTAAAGTTTGATGTTTCTACTGGACCTGGAGGCATCCATAAAACAATGGGGGAAGCTATGTGTGAGAGTGTTTAGATTTCTGGAGAAAAACAATTGCTTGTACAGATGTTGGCAGTCTTCTGCTGGGCCTGTAAGCATGGCCAGATTGCCCATTAGGCAAATTAGGCAGCTGCCCAGAGGCGCTTTCCTGTGAGGGGCACCATTTTCTTTAAAAATAAATGGTTCCTGGAAATGCTGCAGTTCATAGACTGGCTACTAGGGGGTAACCACCTAGAACAAGAGGGTTATAACAGGAAAAGGAACTTACACGCACAATAAAGGCAAATATAGGTCCGTACATACCTTGCATACTCACTCGCAGGGGCTCCCCCCACTTCACTGCCTAGGGGCTCCAAAAAGGTAGATCCGACCCTGCCTGTCAGGGGGAAGTGCTGTGGTATAAATATATATACTAGCGACTTTCCCGTCAAAAATGACGGGGCAATAAAATTGTAAGGCAGATAATGCTGTTTGCCACAGACAGTAAGTGTTTTGGTGGTCTGAGATCCTTCGGCACTCATTGCGAGCCTCACGCTGAGCACCTTTTGGGCTCATCGCGTAGCTCGCAATGAGGGACTTTTGCGCTCATTGCGAGCCTCTTGGTTGGTGTATTTTTTGTCTTCAAAGGCGCTTTTGCTGTCATTGTAAGGTCCGCGCTGATGTACTTTATGCGCTAATTGGAAGTCTGTCCGCTGGTGTAATTTGTATCCTTTGAGCACCGTTGGCGCTGCTCGTGAGGCACGCGTTGAAGGGCTTTGGCGTTAATTGCGATAGTGTTGTTTTTTGTTGTTTTTTGTGTATTTGTAGGTTTTCCTGATAATTAATTAATTAATAAAGTAATAAATTAATATACTTTACCTATTTGTAATTAATATATGCAGCAAGCATTGTGCTGAAGAGCTAACAATCTGTTTTGATGTTCCTGCAGCATCCAATGTAGATTTGCAGTGTTGTTGAGCTGAGATGTAAGTGTCAGCAATGTGTGCAGTGTGTAGTGTAAATAGGCTGCGTGCGCGAGGAGAACCCGTTAGTGTAGCTGGGTACTTCTGCATTCTGTAATTAAGTGTTGTAAAATGGTGGCGAATATGTATGTAGTACGCGGGTGTGGATGATTTAGCGTCTTTAGGGGTTGTGTAGCCTTGTTTTCATTTTTTTTTGCCGGCCATTTTTTCTCTCGCTTAGGGGATTTTCGAGTGTTGAAACTCGTGAAATTGGACTTAAATTGAGGTGTAACCTCACTTTTAGACATCCTGGGTGTCCCCCCTTGCTGTGGGTAAGCTTTTTATTTTATTTTTGTGTGTATTTAGTGTGTTTTTACTGTTTTCCGCTGTGTGTGCCATTAAGGTCGTATTTTTACCAGTATTTGTGTAAGGCCATATTAAGTAAGTCCCGCTTCTGTGGCTGTTTGTAACCGATTGTGAGGCCCCGCAGAGCCTCCACCTCCGCAAATGCGGCCCCTCGCTTCCCGAGGGTCTGCATTTGCGTCCTGCAATGAGCCTTTGGCTCATTGCAGCCGATGTGAGAGCGTCCACCTCCGCAAATGCTTTGCAAGGGACACCGTTCTTGCAAGCTCGCTTCACGAGCTCGCAAAGCGTGATGACGTTTCGTAGTTTGACAACTATTATATGTAATATGTACTTCTTGTGAGGCGCCATAGAGCCTCCACCTCCGCAAATGCGGCCCTCGCGAAGCGAGGGTCCCTATGGACACAGCATGCCAGGCACATCTGTGTCTGGTTATGCTTAGCCATACGGTTTTCTTGGCAAAGATACTACAGTGGGTTGCCAATTCCTTCTCCAGTGAACCACCATTTGACTGACCTCTCTACTGTGATCTGCCCATCTTGGGTATAGTTCACAGATTTATATATATATATTGGAAAGCTCTAGGGGCTATAAAAGCAAAAATTAAACATATATATATATATATATACAAATAGATACATAGACACATAGATAGATATAGATACATATAGGTTACACTGCTGCTCATGTTACCTTTTACATTTTCCACATACAAAGTGGTCTTTTAATGGCTGTTTTAATTTTTTACCCTATCCTTAAAAGATCTATTTTTTCTATGAAAATAAAAATAGTTTTTCCTAAAATGCCACTACTGGAACATTATGGTGGTCATTTAATGGCCCTAGATATAATAAGTAAAGAAAAAAAACTATTTAAATATAATTTGCCAATATGGGTTAATGTTTCTTGTTTGTATCCCAATTTAATTCTCATTATTTACTTACTAGTTTGCCATTTGTTTCTTGAGTGACATTTTTCCAACATCTCATGGATTCTGTAACATATGTTGCCGGGCGTTGCCATCTGTTATGGTAATCACTTTCTACATTCAGGTAATGTTTACAGCAGCGCAACCACTATATATATCTATATATCAATATATCTATATATATATATATGTCAACAACAATAATGTTTAACAATGTCTATGAGTTTATTGGGTCCTTTTTATATATCTTGGCTTTTAACTTCGTCGGAAATATTGTATGTAGAATTAGCTCATTAACACAACTCATATCCACCAATTAATTAATAATATCTGTAGTTGTGACAGGATAGTTTTAGGAATTCACTCTTTATTGCTACTTTGTTGACAACTTGTTACTAATTTTTATTTTTCAAATTTACAATCTTTATTTTCAAGTATTTGTATGAGTTGTGGGCTACTTGTACTATTTGTAGGTTACTCTGACTAGTTGTAGGCTACTTGGACTTGTTGTAGGCTGCTTGGACTAGTTGTTCTCTACTTCTACTAAATGTAGGCTACTCAGACTAGTTGTAGGGTACTTGTATGAAATGTAGATTACAGGGACTATTGTAGGCTGCTTGGTCTAGTTGTAGGCTACTTGTACTAGATGTGGGCTACTTGGACAAGTTATAGGCTACTTGTACTGAAGGTAGGCTACTTGGCCTAGTTGTAGGTTTATTGTACCAAAGTTAGGCAACTTGGACTAGTTGTAGGCTACTTGTACTAGATGAAGGCTACTCTGACTAGTTTGTAATAGATGTAGACTAATTGGATTAATTGTAGGCTTCTTATACTAAATGTAGGCTACTTGGACTAGTTATAGACTACTTAGACTAGTTGTAGGCTGCTTGGATCAGTTGTAGTCTACTTGGACTGGTTGTAGGCTGCTAGGACTAGTTGTAGGCTGCTTGGATCAGTTGCAGGCTACTTGGACTAGTTGTAGGCTACTTGGACTAGGTGTAGGCTGCTTGGATTAGTTGTAGGCTACTTGGACTAGTTGTAACCTGCTTGGAATAGTTGTAGGCGACTTGGACTAGTTGTAGTCTACTTGGACTAGTTGCAGGCTGCTTGGACTAGTTGTAGGTTACTTGGTCTAGATGTAGGCTGCTTAGACTAGTGGTAGACTACTTGGACTAGTTGCAGGCTACTTGGACTATTCACTAAAGATCACCATAGAGGTGAGGATGATATTTTTGTCATGTAATTTGATACAAACCCCCTTAAAAGCAGCCGTGCTTGCATTTGTGGGTACAACCACTCTCCAGAAATGTAAACATCTCTCTCTCACACACTTTCCCCCAAATATCATGATGACCCCATGTTCCAGCAGAGGTATCCATTTTTCTGCAGTTGTGTATTCAGGGTCTCTGCTGAGGAACTTTGAGTTACAAAGAGATGTGTAAAGAAAAAAAGGGTGCTTTATTGGTTCCAGAAGGTGAGTGGTGAAGAGAACGAGTACCAAGGTTCCCATAAGAAGTAATGTAGATTGACTCATACAAGCGCGATGAGTACCAAGGAAACAATGAGTGCTGAGGCCTTTTTTTCCTTGCCAAAATGCGATTAACAACAAATTTGATGAGGTTCGTTGTAGACGAGTACCAAGGGTCCACTGTATATATTAGGAAAAGCCTCACATGTTTATGAAAGATGTAACAAACTAACAACATCAGCAGCCATGAACAGAAAATCACTTTTAGAGAAAATATTCGTTTTTATCAATGTGTTTTGAACATAGAAAGCTTCCATCTTGTCTGACTTTCACTTGAGCCTGACGATAATTTATATTACTGAAAAGCAGATGAGATGGGGGGTAGGGGGAAGAGGGAATGGCGTGGGAATGTGTTAAATCACTGGACTATGAAATTTGACACCTACACCCTTCTCCTGCACATGCTTAGAAGCAGGCAGCTCATATGAATAAATCCAGAAAATAGGTAAATGCCCCTATCTCATATGCAGCCATTACTAAAGTGGCCCAAGTCCAATAGAAACATACAAATATATTAATTTTCTAACTAAAATTTGCTTATTAGATTTTAGCTGCCTTGCATTTATCCCCCCATAATAACATGGTGTTGAAGGTCCACACTTTAAGATATAATCTACAGTATGCTGCACTCTACGCTGAGCAATATACTTTGGAGGACATTTTATAGCATATTTCATGTACATCAACATTTTTACTGAGTACGGCAGGAAAGCATTGTTATTGAGAGTAAGGTATGCTGGGATAAGAGGACACGTCTTTAAAACAAAAGAAAACAAATTCATAACGTTGACTTGAAATAGAGGCTGAAATAAGAATTAATAGGTGGTCTCCCATCCAAGTACTGATCAGGCCTAAGGCTGCATGGCTTCAGTGTGGTGTGACCTCTTGGTTCCCTGTTTGGAATTGAACCCAGGTCAAAGTGGTGAAAATACTGGATCCTACCCACTGGACCATCAGTGAACTCCTTCTTCAGTGCCCATTAGGATAGATCAAATTGTTATATCATGTAAAGCAGTTTCACTTTGCATAGACTGTCAAGACAGAGACTTAAAAACTGTTTCCTATTGGGTGACAACTTTATGAGTAAGTGTGAAGAATTCAGTTGGGTATTCATGTAGTATCAAAGACCGGCGGTATTATATATACTCAGAAAGATAAAAGTTATATTAGCTAAATGTTTTTTTAAATGTAAGTCTAAGAGCAGCAACATTTAATTAGGCAGCAACATATCATGAAGTTATTTTTAGAAAACAACTTTTGATTCTTCTACTTTACCCTGGAGGCATCCATGATATTTTGGTGAAGGTTGCATGTTTGAGGGAGTATTTACATGTAATGATGTAATCTGACTTCTACTGAGCATATGCTGGGGAAGTGGGTAAATGTTACACGAGTGGGTAAAGGTCCAATTATATAATAAATCCCCCTCCAATATTTCTCCTCCCTCAGTCCTCTCCATTTTTCAGTAGATAAAATGTACCCTCAGGCTCAAAGCTTTCACATACTCAAGACAGACAATATGGAAGTGTTCTATATGCAAACAGAATCTTCAAAATTTGGATGCCCCACCCCCAAAATTAGCTTTGTGTTCTTTAGTTGTTCAGTGTATCTGACTCTCCATGACCATATGGACTGCAGCATGGCAGACACATCTTGTGCCCATCCATCCGGTTTTCTTGGCAATGATAGTGGATTGAGATTTGCTTGACCACTTTGCTATGGCCTGTCCTACATGGAATAGCTCACAGCTTCATTGAGGTACACAAGCCCCTTCACCACATCATGGTAGGGATCCAGAAGGAGTTCTTAGTTTGTTTTGTTTTTTGCATCATTCATTTGTTTCTGACTCTTTGTGACCTCAAGGACCGTAACACACCAGGCACATCTTTATGTCCATGGTCATGCTGATCCACTTGACATTCATGATAGAGATACTGGAGTGGGTTGCCAGCTCCTTATCTGGTGGACCACAGCATACAGCTCCTGGTGTTTCTATGTTGTCTCCAACCCAGGTACTAACCATGTCCTACCCTGCATGGCTTCAGTGTGGTGTGACCTCTTGGTTCCCAGACTGGAATAGAACCCAGGTTGCAGCAGTGACCACACCAAATCTTAACCACTGGACCACCACGGAGCCCTTGGCTTTCATATCTGCTAATGTTTGTTTATTACGTAGTTCATAAAAAAGTTAGGTTTTTCCTAAAGTACAATGGTCATTTTACAGTATAAGCACCCTTTACCCATTAGTATGGATTGAAGATGCAGGAAGGAACATAACATGGTACATGAATAAGATGGTTCTTGGCTTCACCTCTTTGCTCCCTGAGATGTGTTGGAAATGATTAGTCATACTCTGCATCACTCTCTGCTGCTTATTGTTGGTGCCAGATATCAAATTATGTTTTAATTAAACCTCCTTAGAGCTTAATGGATCGCTGCATCTAGTCTGAAGCCACTGGAACAGTTTCCATTTAAAAGGAACACCGTGGTCACATATATTCTGCATATAACTTTTATGTATGATTATTCTTTACTTAGAAGTCCTGTTTTCTTTTCTAAGCTGTTGCTGTTTGCTACTTTTTCAGAAGGCATATGCTTGTAAACTAATGAAGTTTCCAATAGCCCTAATGAAACATTGCCACTCCCTGTGCATCTAAAATCTCCTACCACATCAGGAAGTTGATAAACAGAAACATAAATGGTAGATTTGATAGTGGCATGGGCATAGGAGCTGCAAAAAAATTATATATATATGTATGATATATATATATATATATATATATATAAAAAAAAAAAATATATATATATATATATATATATATATATATATAAATATTTATATATATATATATATATATATATATATACTGTATATATATGTGTGTATAATGTATTTCTATATGCCGACATATATATATATATGTATATATATATATATATATATGATACAATATGGGCCAAAGCTTTCATGGGAAAGACACACTGCGCCATAGCACAGGCATACTCTATTCATTTATCTGTGGGGAGTTGCTGGCCCCCCCCCCCACCCCCCCAGTTCCTACATCCCTGCACAATTGCATATAAAATGTTAAATATTGAAGGCTGTATTATTAAATCTCCAAAATATATTACAATTCTTATTTCCATTTTAGATCTGACCTGTTTAGTACTATGAAATATATTGGTAGTTTATAAATATATACTAATAGTTTATGGTGTGTTTTTAGTACTGAAAGGCCTAATACACTAAGACAATACAAGTAAATATAGAACTGATTGAGGTCTTCAGGCCATAGTTATTGAAGTACAATGTCTTGCAAGTTCTTTAAGGCCTAAAGGGAATTATCTGTCAACATCCATATCAAGCCACTGAAGACATCCATATACTTACATATTATGTCGCTGACATTGTAATTGATTTTATTTATTTGCCGTCATTTAAAAATTACATTTTCAAATTGAAGGATCATTGCATTGTATTATTAGAAAAAAAGTCTCAGTGTATAACATATCTTCCTCCAACAATTCTTTATGTACTTAAAGGGACTCTGTCACCCAAAAGCTAGCTTGTTTTTCATTATATTTTCATTATACATTTGTTTCTAAAGTGGATCATTCCTGAGCAATCCACTATTTTTTTGCTACCTTTTTAAATGAGCTACCTCATACCAAATAGCTACTTATAATGATAATCAAAGTGTGCTTGTTTGTCCCTGTAGTGGCCAAACAATTTCCCATCGTGTTGTAAATATGGTAAAACCCATACCCTCCTCCTACCCAAGCTGCACAGTAGCCAGAAGTTAATGGTGTATTTCTCAGAATTAATTTACTGTAGCAAAAAAAAGGCGAGTACAATGTATAAACAGGGATTTGTTCGGTTTGAACTGAAACAAACTTCCTTTTGTGGTGATAGTGTCCCTTTAATCTCATGGTCTGCCAATCAGAGAAAATGGGGTGCCACTGTCTTTCTCTGTCAGAAGAAACAGGTAAGACAAAGAGCAGTGTGGCAGTGTAAGACAACTGAAAAGTAAGCTATCAAGCTTATATATAATATATGAAAAAATCCTCCCTATTTTAAATAGAACTTTCCAGTCTCATTTAAGAGTTAGTCTTGAAATAATGGTTAATCCAGAAGACGAGTGTGTTTAATTAGTACATAGGAAAGTAAGACTGCTAAATATTGTATCTCACATCTAGAAGGTGTAAATAAATGTAACTCCTTGGGGAGGGATGTGTGTCAGGTTTTGCAGCTAATGCAGTAACACTAGAATATTTAACAAGCAGTTTTTGCAACATAGTTGAGAAAAGTTGTGTCCTATATAAGTTGCACGGAGGGTGAGGGGCATGTGTCCCAGATACACGAGAGCTATTGATAGGACTCTGCCACACGAAAGTCAACTTGTTTTTTAGGTTATCCTTAAAAACTGTCTACACGTTTTATTAGTAATGTTTTCTAAGGTGAATAATTCATGGAATATTTAGTATTGTTTGTGCTTAGTTTTGTTTGCATAAGCATGTCTCCCAAATACTAATTACCTGCATTGATGTGCTACTTAGTATCACAGAGAGATGGTCAGGGACCTTTCCTGTTAGCTGCCTGCACAGGGTGGAGCGGCCAACGTTTCAGTGAATTTCCGGTTATGGTTTAGGATTTTGGGTTAGCGTTAAGGGTTAGGGGTTAGGGGTTTAAGTAGTGGCAAAGGATAAGCTTTACACTGACAAGAAATTCACCAGAATGCAGGCTGCGCCACCTAGTGGCCGATGGCCAGCCAACAGGAAAGATCCCAGGTCACTCTCTGTGATGATTAATACAATGCCCCCAACGTATCACGTAGCAAGACAGCCCCTCATGGTTATCAAGTAGTCTGAGCCCCAAATTAGCATAATAGCTAATATTGCACATTAGCATAAATATGCTGCAGAAACAATGCTCTCAGGAATGACTTACTGTAGGCTAGTATTATATATGACCAGTTTAAATCCTTCTTTAGATGAAATCAACTTCCTGATGGAGTGACTGAGTCCCTTTAAAGGAATATTATAATTGTGTGAGAGAGGGTAGTAGAGAAGGAAAGGGGAGAGGGGGTAAATAACAAGGTAGACTGCCTATTTTTAACTTGGGCGGTCAATTATTTGACCGCCAACAAGGTAGGCAAGTAGTATTAAAGATACTAAGGCCCTCATTCAATTGCAATTTGGCCAATTGAATAGGGCCCCAAATTCGCACATAACATATATTTTTTAAAGAAGTTTTTAGTTAGTAAGCATCTATCCAAAAGCAATGTTTTCACTAACTAAAAACTTCTTTAAAAAAAAAAATGCTATGTGCTTATTTAGGGTCCTATTCAATTAGCCAAATCGCAATAGAATGAGTGCCTAAGGGCCTCATTCTATTAGCGGCCGTAAATCGGCCGTAAGGCTGCGATTCCTTGCGGGGGTTCAGTTAACTCGCGATTCTATTATACGGCCCCGCAAGGATCTCATCTTACGGCCGGCCGCATATCTTGGAACCGGCCGTAAGCTGTGAAATCTAAAAACGCAAAAATAAATTCAAGCCTGCACTGTACAGCTCTGTAAATGCTAGGGATCATATTGGGGGACATGAGGATTAAAAGAAACCCACTCTCACGCTTGCACATCTGCCCAAACCCGAGTTCAAATTAACTGTTTATTTTCCGGCTGCGGCGTGGGCGTGTCTGAGGTGCTCCAAGCACTCTGGACTTTTTACATGGATATTTTACGTACCGTATTTTTCGCCATATAAGACGCACCGGCAGATAAGACGCACCTAGTTTTTAGAGGAGGAAAACAAGAAAAAAAAAAATCTGAATCAAACACAAATACACTCAAACACAAATACACTTTACACACAGATACACACCTACATTACACACAAATATATATATATATATATATATATATATATATATATATAGATACACATACATACATATACATACACACATAAATATACATACACATACATACATATATACACACACATACACACACACACACACACACACACACACACACACACACACATACATACATACACACATACATACACACACACATCCATATACTGCAGCATTTGGGAGCCATTGACCCTCCCTGACCCTCCTGATCCTCCCTGACCGTCCTGATCCTCCCTGACCCCCCTGATCCTCACCTTTATAGAGACACATACATACATATACATACACACATAAATATACATACACATACATACATATATACACACACATACACACACACACACACACACACACACACACACACATACACATACATACATACATACATACACACACACATCCATATACTGCAGCATTTGGGAGCCCTTGACCCTCCCTGACCCCCCTGATCCTCACCTTCCTTCTGATCTCTGCCATCTTGATCTCACCCCAGCGCTTCCTACCAGCTTCCTACTGCAGCGTTGCGTGTGTGACGTCACTAGGACGCACCGGCCGACGCGATGCTGGTAGGAAGCGCTGGGGTGAAATCAAGGCAGTCTGAAAAGTTATATTCGCCGTATAAGACGCACCAACTTTCCTCCCCCAGTTTTGGGGAAGAAAAAGTGCGTCTTATACGGCGAAAAATACGGTATATTAAAAATAAAATATTTTACGGATTTGAGTATAGGATAATTATGTGCTATTTTTTCTAACACCTAAAATCCCTTTATAGTCTTCGCAAAGTGCAGGATGGCTTTATTTAAGCTATTTTATGTGCTTAATTGGTGCTAGCGAGACCTCTTTCCTGCAAGTAAGCTGCGGCTCGCTTTTAGCCTTGCAGAGAGGTTTCCCGGAGGAATTGAATTGCAAAACTCTTGCGGCCGTTTTAGATCAAAGGCTTTCCTCTGGCGCGAGCGGCCGCAAGAGATAGCAAGGCACCGGCCGCAAGCCTGCCGGAGCCTCTGACCGTAAGGGAATAGAATAGCAGAATAGCTTGCGGCCGGTCCTTGCGGCCCCGCAACGGCTGCGGCCGCTAATAGAATGAGGCCCTAAGTATTTGAACCAGCAACATAACATTCAACTGTCCATTATATACAACTAGGAACTTGCCCGTCAAAAAATGCCGAGATTAAAATCGTAAGGCTGGCAATGCTGTTTGCCACACAATGTGAGCCTTTTGCTCTTCTGAGCACCTTTGGCGATTGCGAGCCTCTCCCCCGTGTACTTCAACTTTCCTGCTGTGCACTGATCACCTTCAGCTCTCATCAGGAGTCCCTTCGGTGCTCATTGCAAGTCTCTCCCACTCGTGGTGCTAATGGTGAGCCCCGCGATGAGAGCCTTTGGCGCTCATCGCGTGGCTCTCAATGAGTGCCTACTGTGCTCATTGCCAGCCTTTTCTCCCACCTACTGTACGGCCGTTAGCCTGCAAGTTTTGTGCTTGGGAATGCCATGTGTCTCTTTCCACCATCTCCCCCTGTCCCTTCCCTGTGTCTTTCTCCTGTGTGTGTCTGCTGAAGGACGTTTGATTCATTTTCTAAGTCCCGCGTGCTTGGGTTTGCTCAACCTCGATTTCATTCAGTTTCGGATTTTTTAAAAATTTTCGCCCGCCATTTTTTTCCTCGCTTAGCCAATTTTGGATTGACGAAAACCTCCAAATATGACTCAAAATCGTTTGCATCCTCACTCCCAGGCTTCCTGGCTCTCCCCCTGTGCTGTGTGTGAGTTTGTTATTATATTTGTTAATTTTTTATTTTATTTTTAGCGTTACGCGCTTGGCTCGCATTTCTGACCCTCTTTACGCATTTTAACCATGAGCCTAAGTCCTGTGCTGTACACGGCGTGCACTTCACAAGGCTTCTCAGATGAGCTCCTTTGGCGCTCATACAGCCTAAGCCGTGCACGGTACATGGCTCATTTCGCTTTGCAAGGTTTCGCAGATGAGCGCCTTTTGCGCTCATCCAGACTAAGTCGTGCGCCGCACATGGCTCGCCGCGGTCGCAAGTACCTGACCAACTTTGCAAAAGTTACAGACAGAGTTCTTGGTCCACAACTATATATGTGATGTATGATGTAAATGACAGACAGAATACAAAGTAACACATCTTGTTCTCACTAATCTTCCCTCTGAGTTTAAAGAATGTTATTATACTGATGTCTATACTGTCCATATAGTCTATACTATGGATATAGATATATACACAGATTATGGTCATAGTAAGCAGTGCTAACGATATCCACAAGTGTTTACATGAAAAAATGGAGGAGAACTATATATAAAGAGCTATGACACAAAATATGTTTCTAAAAGATATTTAAGGTTCTTTGGATCCTTATTAGGCTTTCAGTTCTGAGCCAGTACAAAAAGACTAGTGTGAGTTACCAGCTGGGCAGTCCCACAAAAGCAAGTCCATGAGAGACATCTAGAGGTGTGGCCAGAAAACACGTGTGTTTAGTGGCCAAATTAGATCTGTCTCTAGAAAGAGGTGGACAAAGAGGCCAAATACATCTGGGTGATCTTGCTGGTACCTTCCATGGCTCTTTAGAAGAGTTATTTCCAACATATGCAGTTAAGCTTCATGGGCTCTAGTCTGGGTCAGAGCAGGTTGTATGTACAATAAAGTAGTGTGAAAGAGCTCCAGCACCATTGCTGCATCTTGCCTGGTAACGTGTTGTACTGATGGTTGCCATTTAAAATGGCAGCCTGAGGTAGATCAATACAAAATGTGGCAATGTCTACTGTGGCCAATCATAGTGGCTTGCCACTTTCCAATGTTCCATAAGCGCCAGAGAGTTGAGTTCAGATGGCGTCAAAGATGCAGGTAGAGTGGGAAGAACTCAGGCACAAATAGGATAGTTTGATGGTCAGTGTGTGAGGTCTTTGGTTCTGTACATTGCCATTTATTTATTGAGGCATCCACCACTATGTTCCTTATGCTCCTTACAGAGTAGTTATTGTTATGTGTCATCTATAAAGAATCCATGGTAAGATGATCCAAAGTGGGCTTCTTCATTTATACATAGGTATAATATTGGACCTTTGTCCGGTTGGGGCAATGTAAGACTTTAGGGTGGTTTGTGGGCTCAGAGAAAAGTAATATATGGTTTGTTGTATTTGCCAACGTGGTCCAGGTCTCTGGGATTGCCATCTGTATGTCCTTTAATTATGCTGTGAACAGATCAATGAGTTTGTCTGACAGCACTTGCCAGCATTTGGACATTAATAGGTGCAGACATTGTGAAGGTTTTTCACTTGTTGACAGGATAGATCTATTCCAACAAACTAGTACATGAGGGTGCAGAAGGCCTATGTACTTTAAGTCTATACCAACATCATGTCCTCACATTGTCATTTCACATGTTTACAAAAGTATATAGTAATTATACCTCTGTTTTAAAAGTAAAATGTAGGTAAAAATACGTTTTTTTTCCAATTAAAAAATAATTTAGAGGCATAAACTCACATGTAACAAAGCATTTAATGTGTGGCAGCATCTTCACTTCCTTTTAGGCAGATTTTCATTTTATTAAAACATATATTGATCCACTCAGTTCTTAAGAGGAAATGTTTAAATTTAAATCAATAACAATCTGCATATTTATTTTATTCCAGATTAATCATTTTATGTCATTGTAAAACTCATATTGTATAAGGTAAGATTGGTGTTTGAGCCCCATCAGGAGGACAGTAGACTCTGGAAGCACCCAACAAGCTTATGAGTGTGTTCTGTAGAAATGTCTTGGGTTATTATATGCGTTCAGGTTTCTTTAAAACTCATCTAGAGTTGGTTCTCTTCAGCATTTCTCTCTTAAGCTTAACTGTGCTTAATGTATGTGAGGCAGGAGAGAGCTTATGAGGGTGCTAGGGCTGTACTGCACCCAGCTGTAGACCCTGTTGGATGACATCTGCTTGTTCTTTTATAAATAACCCTATTTGCTTAGGAGGGTGCTGTGGCTGTAACGCACCCAGAGGTAGACCCTGTTGGATGACATCTGCTTGTTCTATTATAGTTAACCCTATTTGCTTTGGAGGGTGCTAGGTCTGTACCGCACCCAGAGGTAGACCCTGTTAAATGACATCTGCTTGTTCTATTATAGTTAGCCCTATTTGCTTAGAAGGGTGCTAGGGCTGGACCGCACCCAGCTGTAGACCCTATTGGATGACATCTGCTTGTTCTATTATAGTTAGCCATATATGCTTAGGAGGGTGCTATGGCTGTACCACACCCAGAGGCAGACCCTGTTGGATGACATCTGCTTGTTCTATTATAGTTAACCCTATTTGCGTTGGAGGGTGCTATGGCTGTACCACACCCAGATGTAGACCCTGTTGGATGACATATGCTTGTTCTATTATAGTTAACCCTATTTGCTTAGGAGGGTGCTAGGGCTGTAGCACACCAAGATGTAGACCCTGTTGGATGACATCTGCTTGTTCTATTATAGTTAACCCTATTTGCTTCGGAGGGTGCTATGGCTTTACCGCACCCAGATGTAGACCCTGTTGGATGACATATGCTTATTCTATTATAGTCAACCCTATTTGCTTAGGACGGTGCTAGGGCTGTAGCACGCCAAGATGTAGACACTGTTGGATGACATCTGCTTGTTCTATTATAGTCAACCCTGTTTGCTTAGGACGGTGCTAGGGCTGTACCTCACCCAGCTGTAGACCCTGTTGGATGACATCTGCATGTTCTATTATAGTTAAACCTATTTGCTTTGGAGGGAGCTATGGCTGTACCGCACCCAGATGTAGACCCTGTTGGATGACATATGCTTATTCTATTTTAGTTAGCCCTATATGCTTAGGAGGGTGCTAGGGCTGTAGCACGCCAAGATGTAGACCCTGTTGGATGACATCTGCTTGTTCTATTATAGTTAACCCTATTTGCTTTGGAGGGTGCTATGGCTGTACCGCACCCAGATGTATACCCTGTTGGATGACATCTGCTTGTTCTATTATAGTTAACCCTATTTGCTTTGGAGGGTGCTATGGCTTTACCGCACCCAGATGTAGACCCTGTTGGATGACATCTGCTTGTTCTATTATAGTTAACCCTATTTGCTTAGGAGGGTGCTAGGGCTGTAGCACCCCAAGATGTAGACCCTGTTGGATGACATCTGCTTGTTCTATTATAGTTAACCCTATTTGCTTTGGAGGGTGCTATGGCTGTACCGCACCCAGAGGTAGACCCCGTTGGATGACATATGCTTGTTCTATTAGAGTTAGCCCTATTTGCTTAGGAGTGTGCTAGGGCTGTACTGCACCCAGATGTAGACCATGTTGGATGACATCTGATTGTTTTATTATAGTTAACCCTATTTGCTTTGGAGGGTGCTATGGCTGTACCACACCCGAGGTAGACCCTGTTGGATGACATCTGCTTGTTCTATTATGGTTTGCCCTATATGCTTAGGAGGGTGCTATGGCTGTACCGCACCCAGATGTAGACCCTGTTGGATGACATCTGGTTGTTCTATTATAGTTAACCCTATCTAGAGTCAGCATGTTGACCTGCTTAACACAATGTAATTTCTCTGGGGAGTGAAGAAGAAGTAAAATAGCTATCCTGGCCACCTTTATTTCTTCTCCTCTGCTCCCCGCTGAGAGTAAGTTGTGCAGTGCTGCCATGAGGTCTGTGAGTCTTCACCTTAATACTTTCTGTATCTCACAAGTGTTATTATTTTTTCTCTCACTCCTAAATGCATTTCTCCACTAAAATGTCATTTTCATTTCTGCAAATATAGGAACTATATATTTGAAGCCAACTCTAGAAAATACTTTTGACCGTGTCTTCCATTTTTAATCATATGCTTTCAGTGCTGAGTCCAGTTCAGGCAGCAATTACCTAAGCTCTCCGCTGGTGAGGGGTGCACATACTCTGTTCTTCCATAGCATACCCGCTGCCTTGCTGTGCACATTGACCTCCTTATATCTAGTTTGATGTAGGTTGAAGTAGGAAGGACCTTTTCTACTGAAGGACACTGAATGTGCAAAAAAAATACACATAGGAAGGGGACGTAATAGGATACGATTTAAAGCACATACAATATCACATTGCACCTTATTTTAAGAAATAGCAAACCTTCTTATTTTACCCAAATATTTATAACATATTTGGGACATTTTCTGTGAATTTGTGTGAATTTCTTTACTGCTTTTAGGATAACCCAGGGCTGCTTATCTCAAATAAATACCCACTATAGTCAGGATTTAAGGATGTCTCTACTTGAGCAACTATGTAGATAAGTGTATTATCTGTGATGCAAGTAAAGTATACATTATATTTTAGGATAAGCATAATGTTTAATGCAGCTGAAAATGTGTAAATCCATCTAATCTGTTCATTCTCCAAGGACTGAGCTAATTCATCTACAAGATAACAGTGTGAAAGTCTGCTGCATTTGTCCCATCTTGGTATTCTAGCCTGAGTAGTGGTCCAGATTGTCGTAGTAAGAAGAAAGCGTGTCTTGTTGGACAAGGGCCAGGATGATGCTTTGTAGATGCGGGACAAAATCTACTAGCTGGGCTTTTTGAAAGCCATGTGAAAATGAAAACAGCGTGTCCTTGGACGAAGGCAAGGATGCTGATGGGGGCCGAAATCAGCAATGGATTGCTTAGCGAAAGCTGAAAAGCATTTCCTTGAAAATGGGCAAGGGCGCTGCTTAGTAGATCTGGTTTGAAATCTACAATGAGAGCTTGTTGAAAGTCACATGATAATAAAAAGGTGTGTCCTGGACATGGGCGAGAGATGGGGTTCAAAATCGACGATGTCGTGCTTAGTGAAAGGCGGTTAGGACTTATTGAAAGCCTTTTGCACCATTGCTCTCCAGAAACCAAAATGCCCTTACGGACATTAGATAGTAGATATGGGCCTAAATATCCACTGTAGGGCTTGTTTAAGTTGCATGGCAGGGGAAACGGCATTACCTTTGACATGAGCATGGTCGCGGTTTGTAGATATATATATTTCTATTTATGTATTTATATATACATTTATATTACCCATATATATGTTTAGACACACAGAAATCTATGAATCAATGTGCAAAAGAGGAGCTACAAGTAGGGATTGGAGGCGCACAAATCTGAATGGCCCAGAGCAGCATAAAACTGAAATATACCCATAGACTACACATTATTTTAGCAGTACCCATATGAATTGTTTCTAATTAGTTGTCCATGTAAATTCAAATACAAGTATTTAAACAACAGTTTTAGCCAGTGATAAAATATAAAGCATTGATCCACTTCTTAAATAATATATGGTTTCTCCCCGAGTAACTGGTCAGAGAAGATGAGCTTCTAAGTTGCTGATCTGGTTATGAATGAGCAATATGGTTGGTTTGCAGCTGAGAATCTCCAGAATCAGACATCATTTGGAAGCTGTAAGATGTTTCATAGAAAATTCAGCTGAATAAAACATGATACATTTCACTCAACCATTTTTATCTGGGGGTAGAAAGCTGGATGGTTACCTTCCAATGTTCAGAGGGTGGTCCATTTTTAGCAAGGTGATATTATATGTGACACATCTACATTTAGTTCTGTACTGATTTGAACAAAATACATATTAACTGCAGAAACATGTATTAATATCCTGTCTATAACAGTGGCTAATGGTATAGGTGTGTTTAACAAAATATACCTCTATTTTATTTTAAAGATCACACTTAATAAACTATCTTTATAACAGAAGCTTTAAGTTCAATATTGTCACTGACACTTAGAATGCTAGGCTGAGTGGGTCAAAAGTTTGCATTTATTGTTCTGTGTTGTGTCAATGTGGTCCAGTTTACTAAAACTCCCAATCATAATGTCCCAATATGAAGTTCTACTAAAACTCTCACCAACTAAGGTATTTTTGGCTTGTGGTGTGTGTATCCAACTCTGACATATCAACACAAGAGTAATAACAATCATATAGTAATGATTATTATACTTAGACCCCACCAAATCCATCGGCTCAGCAGAATAGCAGGAGAAAGAGGCAGCTCCTAGCCAACAATGGTCCCTATTCTATTAGCTGCTCACACATGCCTCAAATTAATAATTCTGGCTTCGAGTGTTTTTTTAAAATAAATGTTTAGATGTATTTTATTGACTCCAGCTCGCAAATTCGGACCGCAAGGCTGAACATGTAAACTCTGCCTTTTTAAGTAGGATTTCAGAGGGCGTGATCATCTGATCTGACAATATTTAAGAAAGCCCTTAATTTACTTCTTAGACACAGCCAATAGTAAATGAGACCGTCATAATGATGTCAGTAAAACATGGAAGTTACACGTAATCTGCAATCGGAGGTTAAGAATTAATTAGTTCCAATAAGTAATATTTGCCAATTAGACTCACAATCAAGCACTCTATAAAATGCGTTAGAGCATCTGTTCTAGTCCATGTGGGTTTCATGATATGTATTAACCCCTTATATATATATATATATATATATATATATATATATATATATTTAGATATATATATAGATATTACGATTTGTGGGTTTGAGACTGTTGTGCAATTAATGTCAATGTCTTTCAATGCCCTGCCATGCTTTCATAGTATAGTATTGTGTGTTTAATTGCTTTTGCAGCTTAAATAAGTGTTTGCAAAAGCCCTTGCGATTCCTAATTAGTGCTCGTAATATTTTTGACAAAAACATGATACTTCTTTCAGTTGCGGGTCAGAAATTATTTGAAATCTAGCTCTATAGGTGCAACAGAATATTGATTTGGTGTAACTTTAATTATTTAGAACTCGTAATATTCGAGCTGTGCTAAACCCAATGGAGTTCTAAGGCTGTATTTCTGTGTTGATTGTGAGAAGCTAATAGAATATTTGACAATATTAAGAGTGGTTTTAAGTGTGTATAAATTTACATAGTGGGCAATAGAATAGGACTCCATATAGCAAATCATAAACAGGAAGTTCTAGCGATGATTATTGAATATTTTTATTAAATAAACAAGCTTTTGGTTGCCATGACAGGGAGCTGTCCTCAGTTGCAAGGCACTTTCTTGATTCAAATGTCCATGTACTCTTCACATGAACTTGTAACATATGAACTTGTAGCAATGAAATAAACATGCTAAAAGTATTTAACGTATATTTGAACTTCTGTAAATAATGTTTTTCATATAAGAGCATTGAGTCTAGGTGAAACTTCCGCTTTAAGGTATTAGACTCCCTTCTTCCCTGTGGATGGATAGATAAGGTCTCAATGACCTACACCAGTCCCAGGAAGTGTAGGGTTTTGAATGTTAAACTTGTGACAATAAACAGCTAATGCTGTCTTGCCATTAGAGATATGCAGTTATCAGATATTTTCAGTGGCTCGTTACAGCTCAAAATCATTAACTACACTCTCAGTCCTTGTTCATTCTGCCAATGAGAATTAATGGCTGTAGCACAGATGTTGAGATGAATCCCCAGGCACAAGCTGCATTGTGACAGATAGAGGATGACTCAATGAATAGGTTGAGTTCTGTCGCTGCTAATTCATTGTTTTCCATGGTACTCTCTCTCTCTTTGTGTCGTTTAGTCGTGTCCGACTTTTCATGACCTCATGGACCATAACACAACAGACACATCTTTATGTCTATTGTCATGCTGATCCAGAGGCAGAGGTACTGGAGTGGGTTGCCAGTTCCTTCTCCTGTGTCAGCCAATGAGATATACAATTATACAAATCATCATTTCCTGTTAGTTTGAATGAAGTTTAAACAGGTTTTGCTTATTATTTTTTCATGCAAAAAAAAAACAACTACTTTTGGAATGTTTAAAACATGTTCTCTTAAATGCTTGAATAAATCAGTTGTGTACCGTGTCCCTTTAAAGGTATATCTAAGTTTCCCTGTTTTTCCCTCTCTCACACATGCTGCTTATATCAGACACAGACATTACATGGAGTCATTCTATAGACACAGAAGTTTATTTTATTTAAAATTAAAACTTGTTTTCCACACCCCCAGAGCTGATTACATAGACACCTGGTACCTACCAATAGAAACACTGCATTCAATTCCAGACATCTACAGGTCAGTGTCTGGCTCCTCCTATTCCTTCTCCCGGAGCTCTACACATCATATGATTCCTTCCTGCACAAACTGCCATCACTCATTGTTACATTGTAAAAAATGTATTAGGTTTAGGTCATACCCATGTGTTTTTCATATCCTTCTTGTAAGAATATTTATATGATTATCCAATGTAAGGAGATTTACATTATGGAATCTGTCACCTTGTTTTTTGTATAATAACACAACCATAGGAAATGTATAAATCCAGTTATCACCCCAGCTTCATATACATTTAATATATATTATGCAGGAGCCCCCGGGCTTTTGTTCTAGAAGCAGACAGAAATCCTCCATCACAGGCTCTTGAACAATTCCTCATACATCAGTTTATACATATTTCACAAGATATTTTCTTGTAAGAAGTGCTGTTACATGAGGATATTACTCACAAGGATGCAGACTTATTTCCCTGTGGGTTAGCCCATGACCTGGCTCTGGACATGAAGGAGAGTGTTAAAATAAGGTAAAACCGTATTCTGTACCAGAAATAATAAGGCTATTTTATGTGTTTTTTTTTTTTTAAAACACTTTTAAGTTTTATTAGAAGAGAATAAATATATCAAATTACAACAATTATTTTTTTTTATGCATTGTTCAGTCGTTTCTGTAACATATCAGGACATATTTATGTCCATGTACATGCGAGTCCACTTGGAGAGGGTTGACAGTTCCTTCTCTAGTGGGACACAGCATATAGCTCTTGGTATTCCTACAGGGTCTCCCATCCAAGTACTGACCAGGTCCAACCCTGCTTGGCTTCAGGGTGGTGTGACCTCTTGGTTCCCTGATCAGAATCAAACTCAGGTTTCAGTGGTGAAAGCACCAAATCCTAACCACTGGACCACCATGGAACCCTGTTACATTCATTAAATACAATAGAAAATAGAATAAATATTTATGGGGAAAAAAGGATTTTTGTTGTCTTTATGATGATATGTAAATATCTCTCTGACTTGTTTTCTTCTTTTTTGCTTATTGATTTATTTCAAGTAATAGTTTACTTCACTTTAATAGTTTAATTCACTTTAACCAGTGTAGATACAAAAAAGTCTAAAATACATAAAAATAAGACTAAGAAGAACAAAACTCAACCAAAAGAAAATGGTAACCTCAATCACAAATGTGTTAATAATAAAAGAAAATAAATTGTCTCCATGGACCATGGACCCAGGCACATCTTATGTTTGGTCGTGCTTATCCATAAGAATTTCTTGCCAGTTTCTTCTCCAGTGGTCCTCTGCTATGACGACCATCTTGGGTGACCCTATATGGTATAACTGCTATGACCAGCCCATCTTGGGTGACCCTACATGGTATAGCTGCTATGACCTGCCCATCTTGGGTGACCCTAAATGGTATTTCTGCTATGATCCTCCCATCTTGGGGATTGGGTCGTCTGTAACTCGGGTCGCCTGTAGCCAGGGGACTGCCTGCATATTACTGTGCCTTCCAGATCGGAGGCACCCCTTCATGGGGTCAGCTACTTTTCTTTTTACTAAAACTAGGTGTTCAACACTTGCACTTCAGCCCAATTATACTGAATGATGTAAAGCAATAGTCACATGAGAATTTCTTCCTTTAAAGTTTTTAAATTGGTTTTACTTATTTTTTCAAATATTTTATTGTAATTAAATTAAATACAAAAAATTTACATCTGTTGTATATGTACATGAATATATAAATGTATTTATTTTATATCAACTTTCACAACACTAAGTGATAAAACAAAAAAAAAGTTCTTTATCTATTTTTTCTCTTTCTTAATTTTTTTATATGTCAGTTGAATCTCTTAATTATCATAATATAATAAATAAACCAAGAATAGTTAAAATAGAGGGTGAAGAAAAGGGATAGTGGGATAATTTAAGGAGTTATAGAAAGTTTTTTGATGCATCTGGAAGAACAAAGCATTTTTATAAATTTTCATTTTTATACTGATCTGCCATCGATTATACGGCATCACCTGTTCCGGGGCTTTGGCGGAAAATTGACTTTGCCGGACCAGTGGTTTTTTTGGGGGGTTGCTGTGCGATTTTTTCTATTTTTGTTTTGCAGTATATTTGCTAAGAAAACCATATGGATAAGCACAATCAGACACACAGACAAATGTGCGGTCCATATGGTCACCATGAGTCAGACACAATTATTCTAGTATGCAGATAGGCTTTGCGTATAGAATTGTTTTGTTGGGTAAAGTACAAGGACAGTAGTAATAAATGAAACTACTATAACATATGAACTTTGTCTATAAAATCACACGGGAGAGATAAAAGTCGGGAAAACCTCTGTATGAAACCTTTTATTAGACCAACAAATAGTTTACATTGTACAATATTTCATGCCGCGGGTTCCTTGTTGATATAAATAATGATTACTTTCTGTGTGCAGCACTCGTTGGGTTGGAACATTGGCCCAGATTTATCTAATGGTGTTATGTGACAATATTACTCAGTGCTATGTCATTTTCTGATTGTGATTTATCAAACAATGAGATTTTAGTCATATTTTCTAACATGAAATAAAATGTAATTGTAATTCATGAATTGGGCAACTGATGCATTTGTACTTGTCTAGTTATAGACATAGCGGATTTCTGCGCATGTACCAATCCCTGAAGACCCCAATCCAGCTGAATTAATTTATCATCTACATATCTGTACAACACCTTTTAAAGTATCTATCAAATTGATTCTTTGTTGAAGGATAAGCATGCCCAGTTTGTATAAGCATGCATTCATATAAGTGTCTGTGATTATTATCATTTATCCATGCATTGTGCTCCACTTTGAGAGTTAATTAATAGATCTAGATAAGGAGAGTCAGAAAGGAGGTGCTGCATAGATAAACTATGCTTAAAATAGCCAACTTTCAAGTGTAATTAATTAATACATCCACCATGGGCGAAGGAGCTCCCAAAAATCTAGGGGAGATAGTTCAACTCTACTCCGAGGACAGGAAGTAAGGGCGGATCTATATTCTCATTGCCCCTGGCTCCCCCCAATATAAAAATTATATATATATATATATATATATATATATATATATATATATATATATATATATATATGTATATATATAATGTATGTCTATATGCCAACTTATGTATGTGTTTATATATATATATATATATATATATATATATATATATATATATACAGTAAGTATATATATATATATATATATATATATATATATATATAGGATAAATGGATGAGGCAAAGCTTTCACGGAAGAGACATACTGGTCCATAGCAGTAGCATGATTAAGTTTAATTTTGCTATGTTTTGTGTTGCTGATTCCTTTTTAATCTTGTGGGATTTAGGGGCTAGGGTTAGGGTCATTATTTTACTAGAGAAAACTTATCATCTGCCACTACCCTAATCCCTAAATCTAACCCTAAACCTATCCTAACTCTAGGAAATCAAAGTAAGTTTCGTCTGCCACTGCTGGCAGGCAGATAACAGGAAAGGTTCAGCATAGGAGAGAGAGAGGGAAGGGGGAATGGGAGAAAGAGAGTAGGGGGTAGTGGAAGCAGATAAAGGGGGTGAACTAATGGAGTGGAAGGAAGAGATTGATAAAGGTTAGAGATGGGGGAAATTAGAGAGAGAGGGGGTGGGAGGAGGCATGGAAGACAGATTGAGGGAGATTGTGAGAAAGGGGTGGGGGGGAATTAGAATGAAAGGGGGAGATTGGAAGGCATAGAGAGGACACTGATGAAATTGAGGAGGGATGGTGGATTTATGGAGAGAGAAGTAAATGTGAGGAGATTAGGGAGAGGGAGAGGAGATGGGGGAGAAATAGAGGGGATGGAGAAATGGTAGGAGAAAAAGAGAGGGAGGGGGAAAGGGCGGGAGTGAGATCTTTAGCTCTTATGTAAGTATTGGCAGCTGTAGATGCTGCATACCCCCCTGCTTCAGGATATTGATCACCAAAATCCTTATAAGGTTATTAAGGGGAATTATCTGAGAGGCCAGTCTAAATGATTTTAAAACCATCATATACAATATATAAGATATGAAATAATCAATTATAGGCTATCCCAAAATCAAATACATATTAAACCTCTAACACAGGGGTGGGCAAGTTACGTGCTGGCCTGGATTTGAGGATATCCCTGCTGCGCACATGTGAGTCAATCATGAAGGAAATCCTTAAATCCATGCTTGTGTGGGGCTCTCCAGGACCGAACTTACCCACCCAGGCTCTAATACAACAAGCCTCAGCCAATAGAGCTCATTGTGTTGGTGGTAAACATTGTGTCTGAAAATTTAGCATTTTCCTGGTGGACAAAGTCACATTATTGTGTGTGGAAACCAACAGCATAATGTGATACTGTTTTTTTTAAACAATTCAATATGAATTCTATTAATGCCTAATTAAAACATCTAGAACATTTAAATGTAGTTCTTCGTAAGAAGGCATTTTAAATATAGAACTAAAATAAAATAAGAATTTACTTTTGTAGAATAATTACCCCAATATGCCATTCATAATCAAGCATCACATGGTGTAACCACCCTACAGAAGTCTGGTGCGGGTTCCCATCTGCGCGTTTTTTAAAGGGGCAGATTTACAGCAAGTCCCGTATATTTTCTGACTGGCACAAGGATCTGACTGGCACAAGCATCTGAATCTTGGCCATTTCCTTGATTCGATCCTGATCCAAAATAGGTAGCGAGAAATAAACCTGCATTATCAGTCTGCTTCTCGTGCATGGAGGATAATTGGCCTGTGAATATATGGATGCTTGTGTGGGTGGAAGTGAGAAAAATAACGCATTCTCAATGATGAATTCCAGAAATGTTTTCTTTTGTCTCTAAGTATGTCTTGCTGTTCTTCTGTTGTGTGCCAGGGCATTAAGATATGGCAATTGTACTTGTTGATGTACTGTACAGGATTTCTGTGCCTTCCAGTAACTGCTCTGCTCATTTCCCATTGTCTTTATTCCACAATGGATACTTTGTCGCCGTTTGATGTAGTTTCATCTTTAATTAAAAACCACTGCAGTGCCCTAACAACCTGAGCTAGATGTTTTAATTAGGCACTGATCATTAATAAACATAATTTAATAAAAAAAATATTTAATAATCAACTTACTGGTTGTATCCACCCATTATAAAGTCGGTTAAGGAGGTGTCATTGTCTAAAAGGCTGCTGCTAAATTTTCACACACAAAGTTATACCAACACAATGTTCTCACAGCAACAAGTGTTTGCTGTGGGAGCAGGCAGTAAATAAGTGTTTATTTTCTTTTTAAGTATAATTGTTCTTAAAACCTTTTAGACCTCATGCTCCAATTAATGACCTTATCAGGGCAAAGATAACTAGAGGCTGACAATTAAAATATTGAAAATGAATTTAATATTATTTTATATTTGTTGTGTTTGAGTCGCTCAGTCGTGTCTGACTCTCCGTGACCTCATGGACTGCAACACACCATGCTGATCCACTTGGTATTCATGGCAGAGATATTGGAGTGTGTTGCCAGTGGGCCACAGTATACAGCTCCTGGTATTCATAGGTGTTCTCCCATCCAAGTACTGATCAAACCCAACCCTGCATGGCTTTAGGGTGGTGTTGCCTCTTAGTTCCCTGACTGGGATCAAACCCAGGTCACAGCAGTGAAAGTACTGAATCCTAAACGCTGGACCACCAGGGAACCTTTTATTATATTATATCAGATTAGATTGTATTATATGTTTTTTATTATAATATATTATATTATATTATATTATAAAATATATAAATAGAATTTTATTAATGACCCATGCATAATTAAATACCCAGCTCCTATAAGTAGGGCATTACAGTGGTCCATTAACAAAAAAAAAATCATATTTATTGAAGAAAGACAATAACACAAACAATAAACATAACTCTTCGTGAAAATGCCTTAAATTAATATAGAAATTAGAGTTATTTATGTATACGTTAACTGAAAGATCCGCCCTCTGAGGTCATAGCTTTAGCAATTAATGAAGATTAACAATGTGAGGAATAAAGAAGCTAAGCATGCCCAGGTGGTATAAATATGTATAATGGAACATGCTTTTATTCTTAGCTACTATTATTTTGTAAGGGGGCATGCTTAGCTGCATTGCCACTCCCAATGTTAATCTTCATTAATTGCTGCTGTTACAGCCGTTACCCCACAGGGTGGATCTTTCAGTTAATTTATACATAAAATAACTCTTCTATATCAATTTTAAGAAGTGTTTAATGAAATGTAATGTCAGTTATGTTTATGTTTATGAGAACATTATTATGATTATTATTATATTTTATTTTACAGCCCCAGCAGATTCTGCAGCTTAATTTCTTCACTTTAATAGCAAAAGTCCATTTGAATCACATAACTGCACCCCCACTGTGGACATAATGCCTCCCCCATCTGCACACACCTGCAGTTTGTTATTGCACCTAATTCCTACCCTACAGTACCCCCCGCTACTGTGCTATTGACCCCCCCAAACGCCACACAAAGCATGCCCTGCTGTGTGGGCTTTTCAGCTGCTGTGCCCTTTCTTTGCCGGCTGATAATCAAAGAGAACTTCCTCACATCAGTGCAATATACATTATTATGTCTTTTTGTTGCTTTTTGTGACAAAACTAGCCAAAGTAATTAAATATGCAAATTCTAAATAAACATAAATGATGTCAGATCCTCTCTATCTCATGAAATGGGGAATTCTGTTAATTATATATTTTGTGTAATATAAGTATATATACATTTTTTTATTATTATATATATGTACTGTGTGTGTATATATATAATATAAATATGATCATATAAATTATAAATATGATATAAATATACAGATTATTGTATTGGTGAAAAGCAAGTCATTAGTAATGAGCGATACTTTGAGAGAACAATCTGAAAATTGTTTCTTAAAGACATAGATGAGGCACACAATTCTTGAACATCTTCGGGTGTTCTAGTTTTCTGTATTTACGTGTGTGAGGCACAAATTCTTGAAAAATTATGCACTATTATATGTTGATATTGTTAGATAGATAGATAGGTAGATAGAGAAGTGTGTGTGTATACATACATATATATATATATATATATATATATATATATAGATAGATAGATAGATAGATAGATAGATAGATGGATAGATAGAGAAGTGTGTATATATATATATATATACAGTATATATATGTATATATAGATAGATAGATAGATAGATAGATAGATAGATAGATAGTGGTATATATAGTGGTGTGTATATATATATATATATATATATATATATATTACACACACAGAGATAGATAGATAGATAGATAGATAGATAGATAGATAGATAGATAGATAGTGGCATATATAGTGGTGTATATATATATATATATATATATATATATATATATATATATATATATACACAGATAGATAGATAGATAGATAGATATTGCACTGACTATATAGAAAGGGGAAAGAAAGGACTGAAATATGAAGAGTCTCCCTTCTGGATCACTGCCTTGTTGTGGTGAAGGGGCTTGTGTACTTATGTGAAGCTGTGAGCTATACCATGTAGGGTTACCCGAGATTGGCCGGTCAAAGGCAGAAAGGTCAGACAAATCACAATCCACGGGAGAAGTAACTGACAACCCACTCCAGTATCTTTATAAAATAACCTTCTGGACAAGCATTGCCAGAGACATAACCATAGATGTGCCTGGCTTGTTGTGGTCCATAGGGTCACAGAGAGTCGGACACAACTGAACGACTAAATAATACAATATATTGTTACAGCTGTTCTATATGATGCGTAAAATACGTTTTAGACATGCTCAGAAGGAAATATGTGCACAATGTTCAATGTGGACATTTATTCTATAGATCTTTCTCCTGATCTTTGAGAGAAACAACAAGAGTCACCAGAGAAAGTAGGACATGGTCAGGGCTGAAATCTAGTGAATGGGAACCTGATGTCACCTGATGACCATTATAGCCTGTAGCAAAGCTATGGGTAACCACAAATTAAAGCTCACATTTACTGGAAAAGGAAAAAACTGCTCTACCACTTTCATATAGGTGCCAGAAATTTTTTTTTTAAAGGCTGTTTCTTGAAGAATTTGGTTACAATATACAAGATGTTTACAGTATACCAAGTAAAGCATTCCTTGTCATTGACAATGCACCTTCTCACCCTAATGAGGATGAATTGAGAAGTGGGAACATTAGAGCAATGCGTCTTCCTCCTAATGTCACCTCATCGTGTTGCCCTATGGACTAGGAAGTAGCTTTGAAGATAAAATATAATCTTATGTGCTCATGAAGACGATAGATGATGGAAATGGCATGCTAGATTAACTAAAGAAAGTGAACATAAAAGGTGTAATTTACTTGAGTGCGCAATCATGGGAAGAAATTGAGCACAAGCTCTGGCAAAATCATGGAGAAAGCTACTTTCAGAAAAAGAAAATATGTGTACAGATATATCAGTGCAAGGAAATTGTGGTGACTTGATACCATTGTTACAACAAATTCCGGGCTGTGCGGCAGTAAATTAAAATGACCTACAGGCACTGCCGGATCTACCTTTTTGGAGCCCCTAGGCAGTGAAGTGGAGCACTTGATACCATTGCACAAGATAGACACGCACCCCTTTTTCCCTTTTCTATGTGTGTACTTCGCTCTCTATGTCACATAACAGCTATTTTAACAAAGTATCTATTCATACACACGCCAAGCTATTGTTTATTAAATTCATTTGATACTGGGCCAGTCTGTGAAATGCAGTTGTTATTTTTTTAGGGTTTTTTAAGCTAAAAAGGGGGCACACTTCACAGGAAAGCGCCTTAGGCAGCTGCCTAGTTGGTAATCTGCCCATGCCTACAGGAATGGATGGAGAAAGACGAGCAACCAAGACCAGGTCTCTCATGATGGCTCTAGTGAATTTGGATGACAACAAAGGTCTTAAGGATACCGATGCTTGGGATTGGAATGGAACTTGCCAGGTCAGTACCTGGATGGGAGACCACCTATAAATACCAGGAGCTGTATGCTGTAGCCTACTGGAGAAAGAACTAGCAACCCACTCCAGTATCTCTGCCATGAATACCAAGTGGATTAGCATGACCATGGACATAAAGATGTCCTGGTGTATTATGGTCCATGAGATCACGAAGAGTTAGGAATGACGGGAAAACAAAAAAGAATTGTTAATTATTGCATTTCATTTTAAGTACAATAAAAAATATAAAAAAAAATAATAATATTGCTTTGTGCATGGTTCTGCAAAGCTGACTATTATCCTTTATTTGTAACGCGCCAACATATTCCAAAGTGCTGTACAGGGGTTGCACACAAAGAAAATACGATATTAATACATTGCAAACTCACAAACAATCTAAATCTGTGTGAGTCATTCTATACACACACAGATTTAACTTATTTAAAAAAATAGTTTACACACCCCTGGAGCTGCTTACATAGGCACCTAGTACTAACCAATAGAAACACTGCATACAAGTATGTGTTTTTTTTTTTTTTTTAAACCTATACTAACCTTCAAGCCAACAGCAGCACAGTGCAGAGATCCAGAGCAGCAATGTCTGAGCTACTCGTGTGTGGTGGGAGCAAAAGATTACAAATCCCATGAAGCTTTGCTACAGGGACTGAATCTCCATTCACTGTTACATTATCTGCTTCTGATTGGGCCAACCAAATTATATGTTTTATCCTAATGTAGCTTGGAATTTTGGGGATATTCCTCCTCAAAATCAACTGCCAGAAAGCTGAAGACATTTTTCAAAATTTAGGGTAAGTTTATTTTTATTTTTTTTATGCACAAAAATGTTTTCATACACTGCTGATTCTCCTCTATCAGATGCTTCATAATCCAGGAAACTTCTCTGTAGCTTTAAAGATTATGAGTCTGTAGTAGTAGCTGTTGGAAATGCAGGTGATAGTGCAGAGGCCCGCACTATAAGATAACAAGAATTATATTTGGGAAAGTGGGTCCAGTTCAGAAGCAGAGCATGTGAGCTGAGGTGTGTCTGAGTTCATGGTTTGAAGGAAAAAGGAACACATAGCCTGTAATTACACTACACCAGAACATATTTGTCGTAAGAATTGCTTGACAAAAATGCAGCACTTCAGTAGTCTTGTTCAGTACCATCCATGTAATCCCACTACACCAGTCCTCAGGGAGCCACAGGAGGCCAGGGTTTTTGTATATCCATGTTTCAGTACATAGAAGAACTTGGCATTTAGTTGGGAACCTTCTAATTCTGGCTTCTTTTTGATCTTTATTGACAGGTTTGGGCCAGTGACATCTTTGGCATTTATGTTATTCCTAAGCCTTCATACATGTTCCAACACTTCATGTTGTTGTTCAGTCATGACAGACTCCCCATGACCCTATGGACCACAGCACGCCAGGCACTTCTGGTGTCTGGTTGGGCTTATCCATAAGGTTTTCATGGCAAAGATACTGCTATGATTTTCCCATCTTGGTTGAACCTACATGGTTTAGTTCACAGCTTCAGTGAAGTAGACAAGCCCCTTCACTGCAACAAGGTGCGATTCAGAAGTGGAACTCTTCATATTCCTATCTATCTATCTATCTATCTATCTATCTATCTATCTATCTATCTATCTATCTATCTATCCATCTATTCATATCTCTATCTATCAATCTACCCAATCATCTATCTATCTATCTATCTATCTATCTATCTATCTATCTATCTATCTATCTATCACTGCAGTGTGCAGGCAGACATACATGTTTTCCTTATTAGCCTGTATTCTTGTGCAGCTCTATGTATGTCCATATTCTATACATTATATGGCCCCTTGCTCAGGTGAGCGATGCTCTCTCATTGTTCCTCCTTTGTCGGTGTGCAGGTGTGAGCTTGTCCTGATGCCGCGCTCACCTGCTCTCTGCTGAGTGACACCCCGGAGCAGCCTGTCCATCTGGGCCAGATTGTGCATACTGTGGGGGAGGCTTACATTAGACTTGTTTCCAGGTGTCCTCATACTGTTTGTATTGGTAATGCTCTGCATCGTGCAGCTGACACACGATTACTACAAATACTGTATAATGGTGCTTTTTATTTAAATGCAACTGAAATAATTGACTGTCAGTATATTAAGTGGTTAAAACTACCATTGTCATTAAATTATTAAATGTCTCATCTATTGTGAAAAAACATAATATAAAATATTGATTTGACCGCAGATAAGAACCAAAATGGTCAATCTGCTCTGCCCATTCTATCTACTTAAACCATTGGTTTGATTAAGCCTCATGAAGACCTCCTGCTTATCTCTGGTATGGTAAACTGTGTTTGATCACCACCTCAATTAGAAGCCAGTCCATTTATTCACTACTATTCCCTGTAAAGTAGTACTTATTTATATAGATACAGTGTATATATATATCCCGATAGATTACCTGTAATTGTGGGAGGGTCCCCTTCCTCCTTTTCACAAAGTTCACAACACCACCACCACCACCATCCCTCCCTCCTCTTCCCGTCCAATTTATGAAATAAATGAAAAGTACACAAATAAATAATTATAATTGCAATTTGTTTTGATTAAATATTACAAGTGGTATAGTTAGATAATTGAGCTTGGATGTTGGGTATTTAAAAGATCACTTTCACTCAAAATTTCAACTAGTTGCAGTTCTATTTATTTATATGAGATCGTTCCTAACCCTAACAACAGAGTGGCAGGCAGATAACAGGAAACATAAGTGTGTGTGTGTTTATGGGGGGCAGATAATAGAAAATGTCCACTTATATGTGTATGTTTCAGTTCTTCAATAAATTGGACCTTTGTTGAGTCACTTTAACTTATATAAATAAATCACTGTGGGTGTATGTGTGTTTACGTTGTTCAATCGTGCCCAACTCTCCGTGACCTCATGGTGACCTCACTCTACAACACCCCTAATTATCCAGTTTCTTTCAGTCCCTTTCAAAAAGCCTGATATTCATTTTAACAACCATAAAATTATCTGGAAGTTTCCTGTATTATAAAGCATCTGATAGAGGAGAGTCAGTAGTGTATGAAAACATTTTTTGCATGAAAAAAATTCCAAAATAAACATTAATAAAAACTTATCCTAAAGCTTGCAAGTTTCTGGCAAATAATTTTGAAAAGAAACACCCCTGAAAACCCATAGCTAAATTAGATAAATAAATTGTTGTGGCCAATCAGAGGCAGCTACAAGACTGTTGCAATATCTGGGGATTCAGTCTCTGCAGCAAAGCATCATGGGGTATGTAGTCATTTGTTCCCTTCTCAAGGAGGAAGCTCAGGCTTTGTTTTTCTGGATCTCTGACCTGTGCCGCTGTTGGCTGGTAGGTTAGCATAGGATTAAAAAAACGTACTTGACTGCAGTGTTTTTATTGGCTAGTACCACGTGCATATGTAGACAGCTCTGGGGGAGTGGAAACCATTGTTTTTTTTTTAAATAAAATGACACATTTTGGCACCATATGTGAAGGTAACATTTCACATTTGGGAAATGCTGACAGCAGGTATTGCATTCAGGAATGGAAAGCAACATTTTAAATTAATGTCAAGTGTTCTCAATGAATATCATCAGTTAGCAATCAAATAAAAAATTGCATTAATAGTCACCAGCACGGAGATCACACAAATGTTTCTGATAGCAAACAAGATTGTAGGAGTGTGCAATGCAAATGCAATATTAATACGTAGTAACTACTTTTTGGCCTTGAGCTGTTTTTCTGCCCACATTGTTAAACAACCCCCCATATAAGATATATTTATATTCCTGGGAATTTTAGCTCTAATTAGGGAGGTATTGACGTATAAGGCTTGTTGTTCCATATCTACATTTGGACTGTGTGCTTGCGTCGCTCAGTAGTGTCCAACTCTCCGTGACCTAATCACACCATGCTGATCCACTTGGTATTCATGGTAGAGAAACTGGAGTGGGTTGCCAGTTCCTTCGCCAGTGTGTTAGAGCATACAGCTTTTGTTATTCCAAGGTAGTCTACCATTCAAGCCCAGACCCAACCTGCTTGCCTTCAGGGTGATGTGACCTCTTGTTTCCCTGACTGGAATTGAACCCAGGTTGCAGCAATGAAAGCACCAAATTCTAACCACTGGACCACCAGGTAACCCGCACATTTGTACTACTATAGTTTTTTTTATGATGCAGAGTTTAAGGGACTTGACATTTTTTATATAAATATTTTAACTATGTAACTTAATTAAGTTTAACCGTCTCAATGTAACTAGAATATAAAATGTACACTTCTAAGAAGTAACAGATTGTAACATTTTAGAACCACCCCTTTCCTCCTGATGGGTGCCATGTTATGCAGCTGTGATCTAAGGGGGAAGGGCTTCACACTACCAGTGTCTCATGAGCTTCAAGCAGTGACATACTGTGTGTGTCTGTCTGCAGCAGCATTGTACTAGTAGTGTGACACTTCACTTATGTCGTTTTAGGTCATAGTAGTTACATAGTTACATAGGGCCTCATTCTATTATCGGCCGTAAGGCTGTGATTCCTTGCGGGGTTCTGTTAACTCGCAATTCTATTAAACGGCCCCGCAAGGATCTCCTCTTACGGCCGGCCACATATCTTGGAACCGGCCGTAAGCTCAGAAATCTTTAAAGCCAAAAATAAATTCAAGACTGCACTGTACAGCTCTGTAAATGCTAGGGATCATATTGGGGGACATGAGGATTAAAAGTAACCCCCTCTCAAGCTTGCACATCAGCCCAAATCCGAGTTTACATTAACTGTTTATTTTCCGGCCGCAGCGTGGGTGTGTCTGAGGTGCTCCAAGCACTCTGGACTTTTTACATGGATATTTGACATATATAAAAAAATATATATTTTACGGATTTGAGTATAGGGGAAATTTGTGCTATTTTTGCTAACACCTAAAATCACTTTATAGTCTTCTCAAAGTGCAGGATGGCTTTATTTGGGCTATATTTCGTGCTTAATTGGTGCTAGCGGGACCTCTTTCCTGCAAGTAAGCTGCGGCTCACTTTTAGCCTTGCAGAGAGGTTTCCCGGAGCAATTGAATTGCAAATAGGATTTTCTTACAGCCGATTTCCTTGCGGCCGTTTTAGATCAAAGGCTTTCCTCCGGCGCGAGCGGCCGCAAGAGATAGCAAGGCACCGGCCGCAAGCATGCCGGAATCCCCGGCCGGAGGGGAATAGAATAGCAGAATAGCTTGCGGCCGGTCCTTGCGGCCCCGCAACGGCTGCGGCCGATAATAGAATGAGGCCCATAGTAATTAAGGTTAAAAAAAGACTTTCAGTCCATCAAGTTCAACCTGTTAAGATCTCCTCTGATCTGCAATATGCTGATTAGTTATTAATTAAATTATTGATTAAATAATTATTAATAGTATAGTATTGGAGGATGAATAAAGAGTTAGTCCATCAAGTTCAACCTTTTTAGATCTCTATTGATCTTTTTAATGTGGACTATTTATTATTATTGTTAATTGTTAATTGATCCAGAGGAAGGCAAACAGAAAAAAAAAAAAAACATTGAAACTTTGCCAATTGTCTCATAAGGGAAAAAAAAGCAAAATTCCTTCCTGACCCCAGAAACTGGCGATCAAATTTCTCCCTGGATTAATATTCCTTTGCTAGTTATCTAGGATAGCCTTGAATGCCCTCTTTATTCAAAAATATATCTAACCCCTTTTTGAAGCTGTCTATCGAATTCGCTGTCACCACCTCCTTTGGTAGAGAATTCCACAGTTTAACCACCCTAACTGTGAAGAACCCTTTTCTTTGTTTAAGGTGGAATCTATGTACTTCTAATCTCAAAGGATGTCCTCTTGTCAGTTGAAAATCTCTTGCTACAAAAAGTTCACTTGACAAAGCCTTATATTGACCCTGAATGTATTTATATAACGTAATCATATCTCCTCTTAGATGCTTTTTTTCTAGCGAAAATAAGTTTAATTTTGTTAGTCTTTCTTCATAACTTAGATCCTCCATTCCCCTTATTAGTTTTGTAGCCCTTCTCTGTACTTTTTCCAGCTCTAAAATGTATTTTTTATGAGGTGGTGCCCAAAATTGTACTCCATATTCCAAATGAGGACGTACTAGAGATTTGTATAGTGGCAGAATTATATCTTCTTCCCTGGCTTCTATACACTTCCTAATACATGCTAATATTTTATTTGCCTTTGCAGCCGCTGCTTGGCTTTGGGCGCTGTTACCTAGGTGATTATCCACTAGTACTCCCAAATCCCTTTCAATATCTGATACCCCTAGATTTGCTCCATTAAGATTTTAGATTGCTTGGCTATTGTTCCTTCCCAAATGCATAACCTTACATTTATTTGTATTAAATCTCATCTGCCATTTAACGGCCCATTTCTCTAATTTATGCAAATCCTTTTGTAGGGAAAGTACATCATTATCTGATTTTATTACCTTGCACAACTTAGTGTCATCAGCAAAAATGGAGACACTACATTCGAGTCCTACCTCAATGTCAATAATAAATATGTTAAAAAGGACAGGACCTAATACTGAACCTTGAGGAACCCTACTTATTACATTAGACCAATCGGAGTATGTTCCATTCACAATAACCCTTTGCTTCCTGTCTTTTAGCCAGCTCTCGATCCATGAGCAGATATTTACTGCAATTCCTGTATCCCTTAGTTTGCTCACTAGTCTTCCATGTGGCACTGTATCAAATGCCTTTGAAAAATCTAAAAAGACTACATCCACTGAGTTGCTCTGATCCAAGTTCCTACTAACCTCCTCATAAAAACTAATTAGATTGGTCTGACACGACCTTTCCTTCATAAATCCATGTTGACTGCTACCTATGATCCTGTTCAAATAGACATATTCTTGTATTCTGTCCCTATTAACCCTTCTAAAAGCTTCACAACTACAGAAGTGAGGCTCACTGGTCTATAATGCCCCGGATATGCTCTAGATTCCTTCTTAAATATAGGTATCACCTCTGCTTTTCTCCTGTTATCTGGTAGAGACCCTGTAGTGAGTGAGTCTTGAAAAATTAGATATAATGGTTTGGCTATTACAGAACCCAGCTCCCTCAGTACCCTTGGATGTATTCCATCAGGACCTGGGGCTTTATTAACATTTATTTTCTCCAACCTCTTTTGTATAACTTCCTGCGTTAACCAATTATTTAGTAAAGGTAGTGTAGCCCCATTATGTTGCAGTGTCCCAACCACTGGTACCTCCCTTGTGTAAACCGACGAAAAGAACCTATTTAGCTCATCTGCCTTTTCCTGGTCACTAATTATCAGATGGCCTGTGTCACATTATAATGGTCCTATGGATTCCCTTCTGGCCTTCTTCCCATTAATATATTTAAAAATATTTTAGTGTTAGTCTTACTTTCCATTGCAACTGACTTCTCATTTTCTATTTTAGTCAGTCTAATAGCCCTTTTGCAAGCCTTGTTGATTTCCTTATAGTCACATAAAGCTGCCTCTGTTCCCTCCTTCTTGTATAATTTAAATGCATATTTATTTTTCCTCATCATGATCTTTAAGTCATTGTTAAGCCACATGGGATGTGATTTACTCCTATTCATTTTATTTCCACATGGTACATGCTGATGAGTATGTTTATTTAGTAAGGATTTGAATGTTGTCCATTTATTTTCAGTATTCTTCCCTGTAAGTACTTTCTCCCAGTCTATATGTTGTATTGCTGCCCGTAGCCCATTAAAGTTAGCCCTTTTAAAATTTAGAGTTTTTGTTGGCCCCTTACAACTCTGTTTTTTTGTATTCAATCTCAAATGATACTGTGTTGTGATCACTGTTCCCCAAGGGTTCCCCTATTTTTACATTTGATATTATATCAATATTACTTGCGATGACTAAATCCAAGATGGCCTCATTTCTAGTAGGTTCTTGTAATACCTGGGCCAGATAATGATCCCTGAGTGTACTCAAGAACCTGCTCCCCTTAGCTAAGCTGCTGGTCTCATTTATCCAGTTTATTTCAGGGTAATTAAAGTCTCTCATTATTAGAACTTGCCCATGCTTAGCTGCATTTCCAATCTGTATCAATAATTGTATTTCCTCACTTTCAGCTTTATTTGGGGGTTTATAGCATACTCCCACCAATATGCGTTTAGAATTAGCTCCTCCACTATTTAGCTGAACCCACAAAGATTCAATGATGCCGTTAGTGCCAGCATAAATATCTTCTCTGACTATAGGCTTAAATTCAGGCTTAACATAAAGACAGATCCCTCCTCCTCTTTTACCATTTCCCCTATCTTTCCTAAATAGGTTATAACCATCCAGATTAACAGTCCAGTCATGAGATTCATCCCACCATGTTTCTGTAATGCCTATTAAGCCCCATTTTTCTTGTACTGCTAATATTTCTAGCTCATCCATTTTCCCATGCAAACTTCTTGCGTTAGCAATCATACACTTTATGTTGCTATGGCTCTGCTGTTGTGAAGTGCCTGCCACTGTATTTGAGTCCCCTATTAATACCTCCCTACTTTCTATTGTAACCCTCCCCCTTCTCCTCCCCCATGCGTAACTAATTCATCCCTTTTCCTCTCTACCCTATTTACCCCAATACTTCTATCTAGTCCCTCCCCCCCACCTACAAGTTTAAAAACTCCCCCAGCCGTTCTACCATCCTATCCCCTAGCACAAAAGCTCCCTCATCATTAAGGTGCAATCCATCCCTGCTATAGAGATTGTACCCAAGTGAGAAGTCAGCCCAGTGCTCTAAAAACCCAAAACCCTCTGCACTGCACCACTTTTTTAACCATTAACCTCCCTAAGCTCCTTCTGCCTCCCTGGGCTAGCACATGGCACTGGTAGTATCTCAGAAAATACTACCTTGGAGGTCCTTGCTTTAAGCTTATTCCCTAATTCTCTAAAATCATTCTTTAGGACGCTCCATCTTCCACTAACTTTGTCATTGGTACCAATGTGTACCAAGACCGCCGGTTCATTACCAGCCCCTCCCAATAATTTATCCACCCGATCCACAACATGCCGAACCCGAGCACCCGGGAGACAGCAAACTGTTCGATTGCTGGGATCTGGGTGACAAATTACCCTGTCTATCTTCCTAATAATAGAGTCCCCTACCACCAAAACATGTCTGTTGCTCTGCCTATTCTGCCCTCCCTCTTCTCCAGTAGAACTGTTCTCCCGGCTGTTAGAGGGAACAGCTCTATCTGGCATTGCCATTCCTGAATGGACATCCCCAACAGTGTCACTCAATCTGGCAAATCTGTTGGTGTTTGCCAACTCAGAACTGGCCTGCCTCCTCCTGTTCCCCCTGATTCCCCTTCATAGCTTTTTAACACTGCACCATACATGAGAGAGAACAGGAAGAATGTTGGAGGTTCCATAATGAAGTAAATAAAATGTACATTTTGTATGACAGTTACATTGAGTTTTTGTTGTTTACTCGTTCAGTTGTGTCCGACTCTCTGTGACCCTATGGACATCTTGTGTCTGGCTGCACTTATCCATAAGGTTTTCATGGCAAAGATACTTGAGTGGGTTGCCAGTTACCTCTTCGGTGGAACGCGATTGGTCTGACCTCTCTACTATGACCTGCCCATCTTGAGTGACCTTACATGGTTTAGCTCACAGCTTTACTGAGGTACACAAGCCCCTTCACCACAACAAGGTGGTGATCCAGAAGGGGAACATTAATTATTTGTATACATTAATGTATTTATATACATTAATTAATAACTGACACTGGCTTTTACATATTAGATAGCTTTAAATTCTTCCATATTTCGGAACCTCATCTGTGTAGGAATACATAATTGTCAGTTGTAAAAGTCACTTTAAGAAAAGTGCTCCAGGAGATCTTTGTTTACTCTGCCCGTGTCTGGAGTTAAGCTTCAGGGACTGATAGTTCTTGTTAGTAATGAAGCCGCAGGACGTATCTTGTAAGGTTTGTGTCTGTGCTTCAAAAGGAACTGAGCGGATTATATTGGTCTCTGAAGTGCCCTAAAAATATGAGGGCAAGCAAAGGGTTGTATTATATTCCTATCTCTAGTAATATAGGAATGGTCGGGTCTGACTTGAAGCTTTATCACAAAGTTACATTTCAGATACAAATATGAAAATTCACTGATGTGTTCTCCAAAACAAATGATGAATTAATTAATTGAAGTATAAACATATTTTTACGATAAGAGCCAAATACTTAGACTTCATATGTCTTCAAAGTGGCTTATCAATCAATAGCTATTTAAATATGTATTTTCTAACAGTAATCCAGGTGCACATGCTCAGAGTGATTGTAGGACATGGTTGGATGTTAAGAATAATGTCCAGAACTTTAATAGCAAACTCATTCAATCAATCTGAACAATGCACAACCCCAGAGGGGGGTTGGCAATGCTTAGCCACTAACACAATGATAAGAATTAGGACTTCTTACCAGTGGTGTTGCTAGAAATTTTGCTGCCCGGGCTACCCCTGAATTTGACATTGTGCCGCCCCCAAGGAGGTTAAGCCTGGGGCGATGAGCCCCCCTCGCCCCCCCCCCCTTTCCTACGCCAGTGCTTCTTACTGTTTTCAATGCATTTTTTCTGCAAGAAACGGCTTTTTTAACATTATCAAAGCTTTTTTTCAAGAACTACTTCTGATTGAAGGCAGTTCCACTTATCAATTTCTGTTCAGTGGAGAGCTAGGAACGTCCAGCAGAATTGTGGGATCAAAACATTCTCACAAAACTTCAAATGAAAACCAGAAAATAGGTAGGCTCTGCTTTACTGAGTGCATTTTGGAAGAGTGCATGGATGTGACATCAGGGGTAAGCTGGGGCAAGCAATCTGAAGTCACTGTTATACTTCAGCAGCTGGAAACTAACGTATATGCCCATGAGCATAGGCTACGTTCAAAATGTCATTACACCAAGTTTGGTAAAAATATGTAAGGAAAATGTATTTAGAACCCGTGGCGGAGTTGCTGCAAGTGCAGTAGGTGCAAAGCACCCCGGCCCACTCAATCCCTCTGCTACACAAAGTAAAGGGGTTATTTTAATTTATTATGGGAGATGGGCAGATTATTCTTTTTATCGAAAGGCGATCTGGCCGCCTACATATATTTTAGTCTTTTTATTGACTTCTATAGTCACCTATCTTTTGCACACCCCAGAGGGTCTTATAAAGGCACCTGGTACTAACCAATAGAAACATTGTATTAGAGTATTTTTTTAACCCTATAATGACCTTCAAGTCAACAGCAACACAGTGCAGAGATACAGCTGCCTTAGTTGCATCATTCAAGGGAGGAGAAAGAGGTGTGTGGTGGGAACAAAGACTACAAATACCATGAAGCTTTGCTGCAGAACCTGAATCCCCATACTGCTACAATGTTGTAGCTGCCTCTGATTGGCCACAGAGAATTGTGAATTTTATGCTAATTTAATTTGGATTTTCCGTGCTGTTCCTACTCTAAAGCAACTAGCAGAAAACTGAAGGATTATGCAAACTCTAAGGTTTATTACAATTTAGTTTAGGATTATTTCAAGCGAAAATATTTCCATACACTACAGATTCTCCTCTATCAGATGTTTTATAATTCAGGAAACTTCTATATACCATTAAATGTGCTAACCTGCATAAATGCATGTGCTTCTTTGTATACACCTCTAATTTTGTTAACACTGTCAGTGTATACAGATGTATACAGCAAATAATAACTAGCACATGGACAGAAACAGGTAGCTTGAACCAATAAATTCAAGCTCTGTCCTGCAGAAATGTAAGCAACAAAGTATCATAGATTGTTTTTAAACAAACTCAATTTAATTATTCTATTAGTCAGACTCAAGCTTTTATATTTTTTTCATTATATTGTGGTCTTTTAAGATCAATGTGTGCATGAGCTTGGTGGCTTGTAGTGAGTCATGGAGATTAATGCTGCAGTGCCACGTTCGTTGGATAAACGTGTTTTGTTTTTAACTGTGTTGCAGGGAATATTCCTCTTATTTGCATGAGTGTAATGTCTCAGTGTCTGACAACCATAATGAAGGTAGTAAGTGCTGGGTTTTCAGGGGAAGCAGTGCTTCTCTCTGGGGACATAGAGAGCTGGCAGGTGATGTCAGAATATTCCTGTCCTGCCATGACTGGTTTGCAGATGTGCTGCTGGATCAGCGCCCCGGTGGGAGTTAGATATTGTCATTTCCAGTAGACTTGCTGCAGTGCCAGCTCCAAATGGCAGATTGTTCTCTCAGCAGCAGCCGAACGCTGCCAGACAAACCCTGTGAGACCGGCCATTAACATGAGCATTCGCCAAGTGCCCTGTCACAACATGAGCTTAGCCCTGCAGTGTCCAGTTACGTAAGCCGCCATTAGCATTAACTAAGTGCCTCCCCCAGTGTCAACAGTGTCCGGTAACCAAGCATCCTACCACCAGTGCTTCCCCCGATCAGTGCCCAGTAAAAGAGTGCTCTTGTACTAGTGCCCATTAACACAATGTTATTCCAAGCAGAGCCAATCAGAGTTATTTCACCATCCATATCCAATAACAAAGTGCTGTCTCCATCAGTGCTTCTCCCGGCTGTGCCCAATAATAACCAGTGCTTTTAAAAAATAGACTAGGAAGAGTGGATCTCCTCAACAGTACTCATAACAGAGTGCTCTCCAGTCGCATGCTCTAAGACATAGGTTCCCAAACTTTAGTTATCCACATCCCCTTTACAAGACAAAACATTTTTAACGCCCCCCATTATAACAGTTCAAGCCATCTGATATTTGCGAAAAGTAATGGCCAATACGTGCTTCATCTTGGAAATTGCTATTGCTATTCTGATTTTCATTAAATGTAGCACATATAAAAAGATTGGTACTTGTTGAGATGTTTCTGCTGCGCAGATGGACTAAAGTAGCCAACCCGCTGCCGCCCCCCTAGAAGGCCCAAAAGTGCCCATTGGTGGGCGGTACCGCCCACTTTGTGAACCTATGCTCTAAGAATATCTTAACCCAGTAGTGATCAGTAACATAGATCCCTCCATCACTAAGAGAGAGAGCTTCTCCCACTGATACTCAGTACCAAAATGCTGCCATCAGTAGCGCCTACTAATAGAGTGCTCTTCCAGCATTGATCGGTAACAGAGTGCTGCCCATACTAGTGTTAAGTAGCAACATGCTCCCAGTAAAAATGTGCTCCCAGTAACACAATGCTCCCAGATTATCCAGTAACAGTATTCCCAACATTGCCCAGTAACACAGTGCTCCCAGCATTGCCCAGTAACACAATGCTCCCAGCATTACTCAGTATCACAATGCTCCCAGATTATCCAGTAGCACAGTACTCACAGCATTGCCCAGTAACACAGTGCTCCCAGCATTACTCAGTATCACAATGCTCCCAGATTATCCAGTAGCACAGTACTCACAGCATTGCCCAGTAACACAGTGCTCCCAGCATTGCCCAGTAACACAGTGCTCCCAGCATTACTCAGTATCACAATGCTCCCAGATTATCCAGTAGCACAGTACTCACAGCATTGCCCAGTAACACAGTGCTCCCAGCATTGCCCAGTAACACAGTGCTCCCAGCATTGCCCAGTAACACAGTGCTCCGAGCATTACTCAGTAACACAATGCTCCCAGGTTATCCAGTAACAGTATTTCCAGCATTGCCCAGTAACACAGTGCTCCCAGCATTGCCCAGTAACACAGTGCTCCCAGCATTACTCAGTAACACAGTGCTCCCAGCATTGCCCAGTAACACAGTGCTCCCAGCATTGCCCAGTAACACAGTGCTCCCAGCATTGCCCAGTAACACAGTGCTCCCAGCATTGCCCAGTAACACAGTGCTCCCAGCATTACTCAGTAACACAATGCTCCCAGCATTACTCAGTAACACAGTGCTCCCAGCATTACTCAGTAACACAATGCTCCCAGATTATCCAGTAACAGTATTCCCAGCATTGCCCAGTAACACAGTGCTCCGAGCATTACTCAGTAACACAGTGCTCCCAGCATTACTCAGTAACACAATGCTCCCAGATTATCCAGTAACAGTATTCCCAGCATTGCCCAGTAACACAGTGCTCCCAGCATTACTCAGTAACACAGTGCTCCCAGCATTGCCCAGTAACACAGTGCTCCCAGCATTACTCAGTAACACAATGCTCCCAGATTATCCAGTAACAGTATTCCCAGCATTGCCCAGTAACACAGTGCTCCCAGCATTGCCCAGTAACACAGTGCTCCCAGCATTGCCCAGTAACACAATGCTACCAGATTATCCAGTAACCGTATTCCCAGCATTGCCCAGTAGCACAGTACTCACAGCATTGCCCAGTAACACAGTGCTCCCAGCATTGCCCAGTAACACAGTGCTCCCAGCATTGCCCAGTAACACAGTGCTCCCAGCATTGCCCAGTAACACAGTGCTCCCAGCATTGCCCAGTAACACAATGCTACCAGATTATCCAGTAACCGTATTCCCAGCATTGCCCAGTAGCACAGTACTCACAGCATTGCCCAGTAACACAGTGCTCCCAGCATTACTCAGTAACACAGTGCTCCCAGCATTACTCAGTAACACAGTGCTCCCAGCATTACTCAGTAACACAGTGCTCCCAGCATTGCCCAGTAACACAGTGCTCCCAGCATTGCCCAGTAACACAGTGCTCCCAGCATTACTCAGTAACACAGTGCTCCCAGCATTGCCCAATAACACAGTGCTCCCAGCATTGCCCAGTAACACAGTGCTCCCAGCATTGCCCAGTAACACAGTGCTCCCAGTATTGTCCAGTAACACAGTGCTCCCAGCATTGCCCAGTAACACAGTGCTCCCAGCATTGCCCAGTAACACAGTGCTCCCAGCATTGCCCAGTAACACAGTGCTCCCAGCATTGCCCAGTAACACAATGCTACCAGATTATCCAGTAACACAGCGCTCCCAGATTATCCAGTAACAGTATTCCCAGCATTGCCCAGTAACACAGTGCTCCCAGCATTGCCCAGTAACACAGTGCTCCCAGCATTGCCCAGTAACACAGTGCTCCCAGCATTGCCCAGTAACACAGTGCTCCCAGCATTGCCCAGTAACACAGTGCTCCCAGCATTGCCCAGTAACACAATGCTCCCAGATTATCCAGTAACAGTATTCCTAGAATTGCCCAGTAACACAGTGCTCCCAGCATTGCCCAGTAACACAGTGCTCCCAGCATTGCCCAGTAACACAGTGCTCCCAGCATTGCCCAGTAACACAGTGCTCTCAGCATTGCCCAGTAACACAGTGCTCCCAGCATTGCCCAGTAACACAGTGCTCCCAGCATTGCCCAGTAACACAGTGCTCCCAGCATTGCCCAGTAACACAGTGCTCCCAGCATTGCCCAGTAACACAGTGCTCCGAGCATTACTCAGTAACACAGTGCTCCCAGCATTGCCCAGTAACACAGTGCTCCCAGCATTGCCCAGTAACACAGTGCTCCCAGCATTGCCCAGTAACACAGTGCTCCGAGCATTACTCAGTAACACAGTGCTCCCAGCATTGCCCAGTAACACAGTGCTCCCAGCATTGCCCAGTAACACAGTGCTCCCAGCATTGCCCAGTAACACAGTGCTCCCAGCATTGCCCAGTAACACAGTGCTCCCAGTATTGTCCAGTAACACAGTGCTCCCAGCATTGCCCAGTAACACAGTGCTCCCAGCATTGCCCAGTAACACAGTGCTCCCAGCATTGCCCAGTAACACAGTGCTCCGAGCATTACTCAGTAACACAATGCTCCCAGATTATCCAGTAACAGTATTCCTAGCATTGCCCAGTAACACAGTGCTCCCAGCATTGCCCAGTAACACAGTGCTCCCAGCATTGCCCAGTAACACAGTGCTCCCAGCATTGCCCAGTAACACAGTGCTCCCAGCATTGCCCAGTAACACAGTGCTCCCAGCATTGCCCAGTAACACAGTGCTCCCAGTATTGTCCAGTAACACAGCTCTCACAGTATTACTCAGTAACACAGCGCTCCCAGATTATCCAGTAACAGTATTACCAGCATTGCCCAGTAACACAGTGCTCCCAGCATTGCCCAGTAACACAGTGCTCCCAGCATTGCCCAGTAACACAGTGCTCCCAGCATTGCCCAGTAACACAGTGCTCCCAGCATTGCCCAGTAACACAGTGCTCCCAGCATTGCCCAGTAACACAGTGCTCCCAGCATTGCCCAGTAACACAATGCTACCAGATTATCCAGTAACACAGTACTCCCAGCATTGCCCAGTAACACTATTCCTAGCATTGCTCAGTAACACAGCGCTCCCAGATTATCCAGTAACACAGTGCTCCCAGATTATCCAGTAACAGTACTCCCAGCATTACTCAGTAACACAGCGCTCCCAGATTATCCAGTAACAGTACTCCCAGCATTACTCAGTAACACAGTGCTCCCAGATTATCCAGTAACACAGCGTTCTGAGCATTGCTTAGAAACAGTTTGCCTTACCTCTATCAGTGACTAGTTGTTTCCCCACCATTGCCGTGCCACTCTATGCACCTCCCGCTGTGCCCTGTCACTGAGTGTTACCCCCAGCAGTGCCCTGTCCCAGTGGTTACCCCCTGCTGAGCAATCTCTGTTGTATTATACTCACTTACAGTGTCCTATATATAGCAAGTAATAACACAAGAGCAGGGAGCAATGAATGGAGACGTGCACATAGATATATGAATTATAAGAGAATTACTTAAATGGTCATTAATGTCCCAAGTTACTGATTGATCTGATACTCAGAAATATTATTTTTATCTGCAAAAAAGGAATGTTTTTGCAATCCTGAGCAGGAAATACTCAGCTCCTGTTCAGTTGTGTGTGGCTTATAATAATTAAAATATGTCTGCCTGTACACCAGATTGCTGATTGACAAAGCTAATTATGTGAAAGCTTTGCAACCTACAAACTGAAGTAGAGAAGAGCTGTGCCGCAGACTAAGGACCGCATGACTTCAGGCACTACCTGAAGGAGAGAAGAGCTGTGCCGCAGACTAAGGACCGCATGACTTCAGGCACTACCTGAAGGAGAGAAGAGCTGTGCCACAGAATAAAGGCCCATAGGACCTCAGACATTACCTTAAGAAGAGAAGAGCTGTGCCGCAGACTAAGGCTCACATGACTTCAGGCACTACCTGAAGGAGAGAAGAGCTGTGCCACAGAATAAAGGCCCATAGGACCTCAGACATTACCTTAAGAAGAGAAGAGCTGTGCCGCAGACTAAGGCTCACATGACTTCAGGCACTATCTGAAGGAGAGAAGAGCTGTGCCACAGAATAAAGGCCCACAGGACCTCAGGCATTACCTTAAGAAGAGAAGAGCTGTGCTGCAGACTAAGGCTCACATGACTTCAGGAACTACCTTAAGGTGAGAAAAGCTGTGCCGCAGAGTAAAGGCCCACGGGACCTCAGGCACTAACTGAAGGAGAGAAGAGCTGTGCCACAGAATAAAGGCCCACATGACTTCAGGCACTACCTGAAGGAGAGAAGAACTGTGCCGCAGAATAAAGGACCACAGGACTTCAGGAATTACCTTAGGAAGAGAAGAGCTGTGCCGCAGAGTAAAGGCCCACGGGACTTCAGGCACTAACTGAAGGAGAGAAGAGCTGTGCCACAGAATAAAGGCCCACGGGACTTCAGGCACTAACTGAAGGAGAGAAGAGCTGTGCCGCAGACTAAGGCCCACATGACTTCAGGCACTACCTGAAGGAAAGAAGAGCTGTGCCGCAGACTAAGGCCCACATGACTTCAGGCACTACCTGAAGGAGAGAAGAGCTGTGCCACGGAGTAAAGGCCCACGGGACTTCAGGCACTAACTGAAGGAGAGAAGAGATGTGCCGCAGAATAAAGGCTCATGGGACTTCAGGCACTACCTGAAGAAGAGAAGAGATGTGCCACAGAATAAAGGCCCACGGGACTTCAGGCACTAACTGAAGGAGAGAAGAGCTGTGCCGCAGAATAAAGGCCCACGGCACTTCAGGCACTAACTGAAGGAGAGAAGAGCTGTGCCACAGAATAAAGGCTCATGGGACCTCAGGCACTAACTGAAGGAGAGAAGAGCTGTGCCGCAGACTAAGGCCCACGGGACTTCAGGCACTAACTGAAGGAGAGAAGAGCTGTGCCGCAGACTAAGGCTCACATGACTTCAGGCACTAACTGAAGGAGAGAAGAGCTGTGCCGCAGAATAAAGGCCCACGGGACTTCAGGCACTAACTGAAGGAGAGAAGAGATGTGCCGCAGAATAAAGGCTCATGGGACTTCAGGCACTACCTGAAGAAGAGAAGAGATGTGCCACAGAATAAAGGCCCACGGGACTTCAGGCACTAACTGAAGGAGAGAAGAGCTGTGCCGCAGAATAAAGGCCCACGGGTCCTCAGGCACTAACTGAAGGAGAGAAGAGCTGTGCCGCAGACTAAGGCCCACGGGACTTCAGGCACTAACTGAAGGAGAGAAGAGCTGTGCCACAGAATAAAGGCCCACAGGACTTCAGGCACTAACTGAAGGAGAGAAGAGCTGTGCCACAGAAAAAAAGGCTCATGGGACCTCAGGCACTAACTGAAGGAGAGAAGAGCTGTGCCGCAGACTAAGGCCCACGGGACTTCAGGCACTAACTGAAGGAGAGAAGAGCTGTGCCGCAGACTAAGGCCCACATGACTTCAGGCACTAACTGAAGGAGAGAAGAGCTGTGCCGCAGAATAAAGGCCCACGGGACTTCAGGCACTAACTGAAGGAGAGAAGAGCTGTGCCACAGAATAAAGGCCCACGGGTTCTCAGGCACTAACTGAAGGAGAGAAGAGCTGTGCCGCAGAATAAAGGCCCACGGGACCTCAGGCACTAACTGAAGGAGAGAAGAGCTGTGCCGCAGACTAAGGCCCACATGACTTCAGGCACTAACTGAAGGAGAAAAGAGCTGTGCCGCAGACTAAGGCCCACGGGACTTCAGGCACTAACTGAAGGAGAGAAGAGCTATGCCGCAGACTAAGGCCCACATGACTTCAGGCACTAACTGAAGGAGAAAAGAGGTGTGACACAGAATTAAGGCCCACGGGACCTCAGGCACTAACTGAAGGAGAGAAGAGCTGTGCCGCAGACTAAGGCCACATGACTTCAGGCACTAACTGAAGGAGAGAAGAGATGTGCCGCAGAATAAAGGCTCATGGGACTTCAGGTACTAACTGAAGGAGAGAAGAGCTGTGCCGCAGAATAAAGGCCCACGGGACCTCAGGCACTAACTGAAGGAGAGCAGAGCTGTGCCGCAGAATAAATGCCCACGGGACTTCAGGCACTAACTGAAGGAGAGAAGATCTGTGCCACAGAATAAAGGCCCACGGGACTTCAGGCACTAACTGAAGGAGAGAAGAGCTGTGCCACAGAATAAAGGCCCACGGGTCCTCAGGCACTAACTGAAGGAGAGAAGAGCTGTGCCGCAGAATAAAGGCCCACGGGACCTCAGGCACTAACTGAAGGAGAGAAGAGCTGTGCCACAGAATAAATGCCCACGGGACTTCAGGCACTAACTGAAGGAGAGAAGAGCTGTGCCACAGAATAAAGGCTCATGGGACCTCAGGCACTAACTGAAGGAGAGAAGAGCTGTGCCGCAGACTAAGGCCCACATGACTTCAGGCACTAACTGAAGGAGAGAAGAGCTGTGCCGCAGACTAAGGCCCATGGGACTTCAGGCATTAACTGAAGGAGAGAAGAGCTGTGCCGCAGACTAAGGCCCACATGACTTCAGGCACTAACTGAAGGAGAGAAGAGCTGTGCCGCAGAATAAAGGCCCACGGGACTTCAGGCACTAACTGAAGGAGAGAAGAGCTGTGCCACAGAATAAAGGCCCACTGGACTTCAGGCACTTACTGAAGGAGAGAAGAGCTGTGCCGCAGAATAAAGGCCCACGGGACTTCAGGCACTAACTGAAGGAGAGAAGAGCTGTGCCACAGAATAAAGGCTCACATGACTTCAGGCACTAACTGAAGGAGAGAAGAGCTGTGCCACAGAATAAAGGCCCACGGGTCCTCAGGCACTAACTGAAGGAGAGAAGAGCTGTGCTGCAGAATAAAGGCCCACAGGACCTCAGGCACTAACTGAAGGAGAGAAGAGCTGTGCCGCAGAATAACGGCCCACTGGACCTCAGGCACTAACTGAAGGAGAGAAGAGCTGTGCCGCAGAATAAAGGCTCATGGGACTTCAGGTACTAACTGAAGGAGAAAAGAGGTGTGACACAGAATTAAGGCCCACGGGACCTCAGGCACTAACTGAAGGAGAGAAGAGCTGTGCCGCAGAATAAAGTCTCATGGGACTTCATGCACTACCTGAAGGAGAGAAGAGGTGTGACGCAGAATTAAGGCCCACGGGACCTCAGGCACTAACTGAAGGAGAGAAGAGCTGTGCCACAGAATAAAGGACCAAAGGACTTCAGGCACTAACTGAAGGAGAGAAGAGCTGTGCCACAGAATAAAGGCTCATGGGACTTCAGGTACTAACTGAAGGAGAGAAGAGCTGTGCCACAGAATAAAGGCTCATGGGACTTCAGGTACTAACTGAAGGAGAGAAGAGGTGTGACACAGAATAAAGGCTCACATGACTTCAGGCACTAACTGAAGGAGAGAAGAGGTGTGACACAGAATAAAGGCTCATGGGACTTCAGGTACTAACTGAAGGAGAGAAGAGGTGTGACATAGAATAAAGGACCACAGGACCTCAGGCACTAACTGAAGGAGCATTACAAACATCAACCTTGTATTTGCAATAATCCTAGATTGCTCAAAAAACTTTTTTAACTTAAACTATATGGTTGTGTGATGTGAGACAATTAAAAAAGTACTACATGAGTTTGATAACTTATTGATTGTATCTTTAGCCATAGTGGGTTTATTAAATAAAGTGTACTTGTTTATGTGCTCGGCTAATACTTACTTCATTGTAGCAGCACTGCTTCTAAGATTTATCCCTATGTGTGTCAATATCAGAATGTGTGTTTTTACACACATATATATATGAAGAGTGAGGTAGCCGTGAATGTCCAGTAATCCAGTTGAATAATCAGAGTATTGCAGGGAATAGTGATACCTTTTTTATTGGACAATTTACTATATATATATATATATATATATATATATATATATATATATATATATATATATATATATATATATGTATATATATTTTTTTTTTCACAATTTTACTTTATGCCCAATTCATAAAATTATACAATCTTAAAACCACTCTTAATATTGCCATGTATTCTATCAGCTATCCATTTACGAGTTCCCAGCCCACAATCACTGCTCTAAATAATTAAAGTTAAACAAAATAGATATATTAGACTAGAGCTCTAGTTCGCAAATAAAGTCTGACAAGCAACTGAAAAAGTATAATGTTTCTGTCAAAAATACTCACAAGGGCTTTTTCATAGACTTATTAGAGTTGTAACAGCAATTAAACACGCAATACTGTACTGTAAAAGCATGATGACAGTCTCATTTACTATTGACTGTGTCTAAGAAGTAAATTGCGCGCTTGCCTGAATATTGTCAGATCACATGATCACACCCCCTGAAATCAGACTTAAAAAGGCAGGATTTATGACTTTAGCCTTGGGGTTGGAATTTGCAAGCTGGAATCAATAGCATACATCTAAACATTTATATATAAAAAAACACCCACAGACAAATTTGTGAGTCTGAGGCATTTGCGAACAGCTAACAGAATAGGTCCCAATGTTAGATTTAAAAAAAAACAGTTGCTAATTGCTAGTAGAAAAAGAGCATTTAAATATTTGATTGTGGCTTTTAGTACTGTAGGAGTCAGATTTCTCAGTGGAGAAGCCCCCCTGTAGTGTTTGTTTATTTTTAACTATGGCCAAATTAAACTACAAAAACTGTATGTAGCTGAATAATCTCCTGTTCAGTAATGACAATTATAAATATTTAGCACATTTGTATTAATACAACCATTTAAACCAATGTTTTACTTATAATAAAACACAGAATGGAGGCCCAGATTGCTTTAATGATTAAATCTTATCAGGTCTGAAAAAAACATTGATTTGTATCTTTTTTTAAAGCTTTTTTTTCTGATGAGGTAAGTGTGTAAATGTTATTTTTTGTGGTGGTCTGAGATCTCGGCGCTCATTGCGAGCCTCTTGGTTGATGTATTTTTCTTTATCAGAGGCTCTTTTGCTGTCATGGTAAGGTCGGCGCTGATCTGCTTTTTGCGCTTATTGCAAGGCTGTCCCCTGGTGTCGTTTGTGTGCTATGAGCAGTGTTGGCGCTTGTTGTGAGGCGCGCAGTGATTGTCTTTTGCGTTTATTGCGATAGTTTTTTTTTTTTTTTTGAGTATATGTTTTTTGTGATGCTAATGAAATAAGTAGTAAAATAATAAATTAATATACTTTACCTATTTGTAAGTAATACATGCAGGAAGCATTGTGCTGAAGAGCTGACAATCTGTTTTGATGTTCCTGCAGCATACAATGTAGGTTTGCACTGTTGTGGAGCTGAGGTGTAAGTGTCAGCAATGTGTGCAGTGTGTAGTGTAAATAGGCTGCGTGCGTGAGGGAAAGCCGTTAGTGTAACTGTGTAGTTCCGCATTCTGTAAGTTAGTGTTGTAAAATGGCGGCGATTGTGTATGTGGTACGCGGGTGTGTATGATGAAGCGTCCTTGCTAATGGTGTATGTTGTAGGTCGTACGGGTTTTTGTAAAAGCCGTATTTGCTTTGTGAAATTTTGCAATTTTAGAGGTCATGTAGCCTTGTTTTAGTTTTTTTCGGTGGCCATTTTTTCTCTTGCTTAGGAAATTTTTGAGTGGCTAAACTTTGTAAATTTGCCAGAATTCGAGGTTTAAGCTGTGTTGCACAAGTCCTGGGTGTCCACCCTTGGTGTGGGTAAGGTTTTAATTTTATTTTTGTGTATATTTTTGTATTTTTTAATGTTTGGCGCTGTGCGCGGGTTGTCCGTTAAGGTCGTATTTTTGCGAGTCCGTAATGAATTTTTTCTAAATCCCGCGGGTCGTAATTGTTTTTGTGTAAGTTCGCAATTTATTTTGTTTTCAATCCCGCGGCTGGTCTATTTTTGTGTAAGTCCGTAGTTACTGCGTGTTTATGTATTTTTTTCCAAGTCCCGCTTGTGTGGTGGTTTGTAACCGGTTGTGAGGCGCCATAGAGCCTCCACCTCCGCAAATGCGGCCCCTAGCTTTGCGAGGGTCCGCATTTGTGGGCTGCTTCACGAGGGCCGCAGTTGCGACGTGCTCGCTATGCGAACCCGCTAGCGTTAGCAACAGCCCGCATGCTGACAACTATATATGTGATTATTATCTTCAATCACCTGTAGAATAGTCTTCTAATTGGATGGACTTTCCAAGAGCCACTAGAATAACTAAGGGGAGAATTCCTTGCTTCACCATTAATTAACGTTAATAATATATGTGCAAATGGCAGCAAATAAAAGACTTTAGAACAAAAATTTAATTTCAAAATACGGTTCCCCATACTCTTGATCATTGCTGCACTCATTCCCACCTTTTGTCTTGTTCTGGACACTACTGCCCATGTGACAAACACAGTTCTCATAGATTGTATTAATTATGCATGCCGGATTACAGGGAGCTTGCTCACTTTGGAGAGGTGGAGTTATGGGATTGTAGCCACAGCCCTCTTATACTACAGACAAGGAGGCAGGTGGGGAACAAGTGCAGTAGCGGACTAACGGGAACTATGTTACTATGTATTTTTATTGTTAATTGATGATGGACTAAACAAATGGATTTAATTAGAAAAAAGCTTACACTGGCCCTTTAACACGTTTCTTCCACATTATATTATTTGCTTGTCATTATTCTGTTTCATGTGCATCATGACTTAATATTTTAATAAATATTTTGATTTAAAAATTAACACATATCTTCATTATGTCTTGATCACATAATATTAGCTCTAAATGGTTTACTTATTCACCTGCTGACAATAAATCTGTAAGCACAGAAAAATATAGCACTTCTAATTTAAAATACCTAAACAGCTAACATATTTTAATATAGAAGGAAATATGTAATATTTGCTTCCTAGCAGGTATTCGTGCATATTGTCATTTAAAATGATCCTATTAAATGGTGCTAAGCTGTATCCAACCAACAAAAGCCCACCATGCTGAAATAGATGCACAGCTTGAAGGTAATGTATAATTTTAATCATATGCATGGATGAACATACACTTTTCATAAAGTGAACCAAAAATCGTGAGCAACAACATACAGAATTAATTCCAACAGCTGTCTTACATTTGTTAGACAACGCATTGCATATCTACACAACGTGATACCTCGTCCTTTTAACAAATAAACGGTGAAATGGTCATAATCTTATCAGATCATAAATTAAGATAGTAGAACGTGTTCTGCCCTTCGAGACTCCTGGCGCCTCCTCTACTGACGTAACTCGATACATGAAACCATTCTGTCTCCTACTTTGATACAGATATTTATGGAATATATTTGTTTAGTCTTAATTTAACAAGGATTACATGACATTTCCACAAACATGTTGACCTTTTAAAAGCCTCACAACAGAGCTTCAAATAGAGTTGTCTTCAAATGGATAATGAGCGATTTTAATGCCACTATGGTCCAACTAAAATAATCTTTTTTCACCATAAACTGTTTTTTACTCTAACAGGAATATTTTCACTCTAGAAAAAGGATTTTGGTACATATCAAGGGAACTTGACAATCAAAACATTAGATGTTTCTCATAGTTTCTGGAATATTACTAAGATCTATCCAGTACTCAAGTAGAACAGTTGGCTTTAAATTAAATGATATATTCAACCAAGCCAACTTCATTCTTGACCAGAGTTGGACAACCCCTGGAAGCCTAGTCCCTATCTCATCTGGATCCAAAATATATTATGAGAATTTACTGTATTGCCAGTATATGAACCAGTCGCCTTCCTGACTCCAACAATTTCTCTCTGACACTGAACGTGGCAAGGAAATATTTAATGTTTCTTAATTCATAAGAAGCTGCAACCAATTTAGTTTGAATAGTTAATAACATTTGCATGATTTGTAACTGAACCAAAGTACATTTCTTAACACTTTACATTTTCTATTTTTGTGTGTTTGGTATTTTTGACCAACATTTATGTTGGGAGACACATAAGCAGAGGCGGACCTACCAGTGGTGCATGTGATGCGGTGTACCAGGGCCCTCCTCTCTGGGTAATTGCTGTGCTGTGTAATTTAAAAACATTTTTTTTTGCATTTCATTATTTTCTATAGTTTAGTATCCCCGCACCCCTCCCCATTGGCCCAACCGGCCATAGCCCCCCTGGGCTTTCTTCAATGCACCCCCTCCACTCCCCGGTCTGTAATTGGTGTGTGCCTGTTTAAATAAGTGCATTTCTATGTTTAATAGGAAAGAAGGTAAGGAAGCAAAGTGGCAGCAAAGTACAGGGGAGTAGGTTCTGTGAGGGAAGAAGAAAGAAGATAGGGACAGTTGTTATTTGAGGCGGGTGTTTAGAGGCGTTTGATGCGTAAGTGGCTGAGAGGGGATGGCTGCTGACAAAGACTCGGTGGGGATGGATTCTAAGAGGGGTGGGTGCAGCGTGGTGGGAGATGTGTGTATGCATGTGTGTGTATATATATATATATATATATATATATATATATATATATGAAAGGGGTCTTGGGGTTGGAGCAGCAATGGGTAAGCTGTTTATGGGAAGGGGTCTTCGGGAGGGAAGTATTTATAGTAAGAGGTCGGGGAGAGGAGCCCAGGGCTCTCCATTCTCTAGCTCTGCCACTGCACATGAGGACTATTCTTTACAGATACTAGCCCCAATCAGTTTTACGGGCAGATCTGCTTTCATCTTCCGGATAATGTTGTAGGAAAAGAGAAAAGTCTGGACGAGATAGAGTCTTAAAAAGACAATGATCCAAACAGTGACGAATGAACAAGAGCAACATGAGTAGCAAGATATGTACCTAATCTCTGGTGTCTAGTAGGAATCTCTTATCCTCCTTCCCCATCAGCACCTATTAGTTCCCCCTCACCTTCTGTCCCTTTGGCTGCCTGGATTATTCTGAGGCTTTTAGAGTAAAAGGGACAAGAGGTGAGACCAGGGAGGAAGTGGGCACTGCACCCCTGCTCCTGGATACCATATATGAATGGAGAGAAGCATTTCTGCTGGAGGCTGCATCACTAAAGTTAACTGTAATTTTTAAAAGGCATATGAAGCACATCACTGCATTTAACAGTTGATAAATTAAAACCTATATATTTTTAAACATTTTTTTCTTTTATCAAGTTAAGTTCTTCAAAAGAGCAAACATGTATCTAGAGCATGGGTCGTCAGCCTTTTAATACCTACAGCCCACTTTTGATGGTAAAATGTCCTTACCTCCCACCGGTGCCGCAGTAACTCATTTCTGGTGACCCTAGCTATGTATCACACTGTACTTACTAGATAGTGATCCTGTCCTGTCTATGGTCCCTAGGCTCTCTCATCAGCTCTCCAACCAACCCGACTCTCAACATGAAAGCTTGAATCACCCACTAGTGGGCGGTAGGGACCAGGTTCACTACCACTGATCTAGTGTGACCCTTAATATGCACAAAAATCAACATAAATCATAAATACTCTAATTAGCTAAGCAAACCAAATATTTGGCACAACAGAATGGTATACCAAACACATTTTCTATTTCTTTGAGCAGTAAAAAAAACTCTGCAAGCTTTAGTAAAACATGTATTGTCATGTGTTCTGCACTTATGAACTCTACCATAAGTAACTAGCAAAGAGCTTACTACTGTAGTTTAAGAAAAAAGACACTTGTTTGTCAAGAATTCACCACACATCAGCAGAGCTCTACAATAGTGGGTTCTGTATTTGTTACTTCACTTCCTGAGAACAGGTTCGTGGGTGTGGTGGGGGGGGGGGGGTTGTTTTAGTTACCAGTGGAAGGAGAGGGAGGAAGGAGGCAACATGGAGAGGTCTGGAGGCTTTGTTAGATAATTGGATACAATTAAAATTACACCAAACACCTTCACCCTCACAGACTCAGACATCAGAGGCAAATGACCCTCTCACACACATAGCTTTCACTAATATATCATGGATCCTTCTAGAATCCAGTAGAGGCATCGATATTTATTTTCTAATTAAAAAATAATTTTATAACTATTTTCCTGCTTAATTATGCTCTTAGTCAGACTCAAAACTATATTTATTTTTGTCATTGTAGTGGTCCTTTAATGAGTTACACATTTCTGTTCACTTCAGTGAATCAGGAGTGTTGTACCACTAGCTGAAGTCCACACTGTGATTTATGGCCGGACTGGTCTGAAACATTGAAAAATGGGAGTCTTAGTATTACACTGGAAAACAGCCTTTTTATCCTGTTTGAAATAAATATACTTGTAAATTACTTTATAAATACTTTAGTATTATATATATATATATATATATATATATATATATATATATATATATATATATATATATATTTATTAATTTTATAGTGTAAAGGATTAAAGGTATATGGAAGTTTCCTGGATTATGAAGCATCTGATAGAGGAGAATCAGTGGTATATGAATTTTTTGCATGGCAAATCCCACAATAAACATTAATAAACTTAACCTAAAGTTTGCATTTTTCTGGCAGTTGATTTTGAGAAGGACACCCCTGCAAATCCAATCTAAATTAACATAAAATTCATAATTCGTTGTGGCCAATCAGAGGCAGCTACAACATTGCTGCAATGTCTGGGGATTCAGTCTCTGCAGCAAAGCGTCATGGGATTTGTAGACTTTTCCAGCATACACCTCTCTCTTCTCCCTTGAATGATGACAGTGCAGCTCTGGATCTCTGCACTGTGCTGCTACTGGCTGGAAGGTTAGTATAGTGTTATAAACATACTTAGATGCAGTGTTTATATTGGTTAGTACAGTGTTTCTATGTAAGCATCACTGGGGGTGTGGAAATAAAATAAATCTGTGTGTGTATAGAAAGACTCAATGTAATGTGTGTGTCTGGTATAAGTAGTATATGTCAGATTAGACAAAGTTACACTTAGATATACCTTTAAGTTCTTGTGACCTCACTGGGTTTTGTGTAAGCTCCATAGACAACCTAAGGCTCCCATAGATTGTTATGTCTTATATAGTCATTGGAAGTTGCAGTGTTTTATTATATGTTATAGGGCAGGGGTATTATAGTCATTGCAGGTGACTCATTGCTTGGATAAGCTGGATTTCACCCACACGGACACCTGTAGGGTCTCCATCACGTACCGTTCTTTATATAATAACAGTATTTCTGTGCGGTGATGACCCCATTTACTGCTCGCTCTTATCTGGATTCCCCACAACCTCTTTCCTATCCCCCTCCCTGCTTCTTGACTTGAGGCCATTCACATGATCCCATCTCAGATCATCCATGACTACGGAGTGTTTAGCAGTCAGGTGCTGAATCTAAACAGTCAGGTGTTGTCATGGCAACTGTGAGCATCTCATTGCCATGGAGACCAAAGTTAAGAAACTGAATGTGTCTACAAGTCACATGTCCTGGTTCAATTTGCACAATATGGAAGCCAGAACATAGTCACGGCAGAGCCATTGCACTGGGGCACTAGGAGAAAGGGAGGGAGCAAGGAGGAGAGCGAGAGGAGGAAGAGAAAGGGGGAGAGAGAGGGAGGGTCACTGGGAAGGAGCGAGGAAGAGAGAGAGGAAGCAGAGAGAAAGAGGTAGAGAGGGGGGGCAGGGAGGAAAGGAAGGAGGCACTGGGTCACTGAGAAGGAGCAAGGAAGAGAGAGAGAGGAAGCAGAGAGAAAGGGGAGAGAGGGGGAGGGAGGAAATAAATGAGGCACTGGGTCACTGGGAAGGAGCAAGGAAGAGAGATATAGAGGAAGCAGAGAGAAAGGGGGGATAGAGGGGGAGGGAGGAAAGAAAGGAGGCACTGGGTCACTGGGAAGGAGTAAGGAAGAGAGCAAGAGGAAGCAGAGAGAAAGAGGTAGAGAGGGGGGGCAGGGAGGAAAGGAAGGAGGCACTGGGTCACTGAGAAGGAGCAAGGAAGAGAGATAGAGGAAGCAGAGAGAAAGGGGAGGGAGGAAAGGAAGGAGGCACTGGGTCACTGAGAAGGAGCAAGGAAGAGAGAGAGAGGAAGCAGAGAGAAAGGGGGAGGGAGGAAAGGAAGGAGGCACTGGGCCACTGAGAAGGAGCAAGGAAGAGAGATAGAGGAAGCAGAGAGAAAGGGGGGATAGAGGGGGAGGGAGGAAAGAAAGGAGGCACTGGGTCACTGGGAAGGAGTAAGGAAGAGAGCAAGAGGAAGCAGAGAGAAAGGGGAGGGAGGAAAGGAAGGAGGCACTGTTTCACTGGGAAGAAGCAAGGAAGAGAGAGAGGAAGCAGAGAGAAAGGGGGAGAGAGAGGGGGAGGGAAGAAAGGAAGGAGGCACTGTTTCACTGGGAAGGAGTAAGGAAGAGAGCAAGAGGAAGCAGAGAGAGAGGGGGAGAGAGACATGAAGAGAGAGGGAGTGAGGAAGGGAGGGAGGTACTGGCTCACCTGGTGGGAAGAAGAGAGAAAGGAAGAGAGAGAAGAGGCAAAAGAGAGGTAGGGAGAGAGAGAGAAGGTGGAGAGACAGGAGGAGTGAGGGGAGAGACAGAAGGAGAGGGAGAGAGAGGGGGGAGGATGGAGAGAGACAGAGAGAGGCAGAGAGCGAGAGGGTGCAGAGAGAGAGAGGGGGCACAGAGAGAAAGGGCAGAGAGAGAGAGACATAACAGAGGATACCATAATTTATGACGAGCAAGTTACTAGTTAAAAAGAAGGCATTTACTTGTTCTGTGTATGTACAAACACAGGTGCATTAATGGGACTAGCTATACATTGTACTAACTATTTTTCTTTACACTTAATCATTTATTACATTTTTACGTATGTGTGGCTCAGTAAGCTAACGTGCATCTCAGAGTATTTGATAAGGGAAGGAGAAGGGAATAACTGTCAGATAACACTGAGGGTCTTTATTTTGGGCCATTACACAGACAGACATGCAGACTGTAATTCTAATTAGCACATAAAACAGCTAATTAATATGCTATCTGTTCATATATATATATATATATATATGTATATATATATATATATATATATATATATATATAAATATATATATATATATATATATATATATATATACTGTATATTTATACACATTTATATACAGCACAAAAGACATGGAATTTCCCAGGACTGATTAACACAAAAATGGATAACACAACATATAACCAATTTTCTCATACAAAACTTGATTTTGGAGAGACAGAGTCTCTCTAAAGGGCTGATAGAGGAACCCTAGAGGGTTTTATGCAGTGCAGCTATGTTCATATATAAACGCTCTTGGCATACTATCTTGAATTTACTTAGAGGTAGAGTTAACCTCAGCAAGATACCTATTAAACAGGTGTACACATTATTTGGTATACCTACAGTGATTTACCTGCTATGGCACTCTCATCATGATGCATATATTTTAGACAGCGTTATTTTGTATATATTTTATTTCAGTAAAAATATTATATGTTATATTCTATCTGTATTGTCTCTGGGTCTGAATTAATCACTTTAGGGATTATTATTTTCTCTTTTTTGACAAATCACACACACATATCCATCTATCTCTGTGTGTGTGTATATATATATATATCTGTATATATATATATATATATATATATATATATATATATATATATACCTCTATCTATCTACATGCTACATCTGTATATAGACCTTCCCACTTTATATATATATATATATATATATATATATATATATATATATATATATATATTTTATATATATATATATGTATATATATAAATATATATATGTATATATATATATATATATATATATATATATATATATATATATATATATTTATATATATATAAGCAGTATATTATACCTGAAGTTGCTTCTGTCCACAGTGGATTTTCACAGATTAACTGGGCATCCAAAAATTAAATATTAAAGGACCGCACCAAAAGAGGGACAGTTGGGAGGTATATGTGTTAGGTATAAGTTCTAAACTAATGACCTTTCCAGTACTTCTCAAAATCAATGGGAGTTTTAGCTGCCACACTTCCATTGTGCACATAGACACTCTCCTCCCACTTAAGAAAGTTAATCATATTCTAAAATCATTTCCCTTTTACAAGTGGATATTTTAAATGTTTCACCATTTTTATAGTTGTTTAAAAAGCTGCCCTGATAGCTTTTATGACACTTAAACTGGGATTTATACTGACCCGAAGCAGAAGAAATATTTGTTGGCCTGAAGTGCTGAGATTACCGGAAAATTCACATAAATACAATATGTAAAAGTAGCAAATTGTATAATATAATTTTGTGCAATGCAGTATATTAGACTATGCTGAATGTAAAGTGATATTCTACATTTTGTGAAAACTGCAATATCTACATGTTGTAAACATTACAAAAGTTGTATTGTGCATAGATCTCATTGGCTGACAGTGCACGCTCCCAAGCTTTAAAAAAAGAAAACACACTGTAACACATTATGAAGTACCCTTTTTTGACGCAATAAAGACAAAAAATATTTGCAAGTCCCTATACACAGGTGGAGCAACTGCCAGTGTAGGTGGTGCAATACACCTAGGCCGACTTATGGGGGCCCCAGTGAAGTTGCACCTCCTTCCTGACCTGTGCCCCCATAGCCTCCATGGGCTCCCCCTATGCCCCCTCTGAGTTCCCACAGCCTCACTGCATTCCCCTCTTAATAGATTCCCTTTACTCCTCTGCCAGCATGTCTTCTCGTCTGGGCAGGGAATCACGAATGATGTAACGTGTGTGTGATGTCATTCAGGATTCTCTGCACCATGAAGAGCAAGGGAGGCAGGGAATCCCTCAAGAAGGAGATGTGATATAGATAGATACATAGATAGATAGACTCTGAAGAGGGTCGAGGGTGGGCGATCCAACACAAAATAAAAATCCACCCCCATGAGCCCAACATTTATTTCTGCATCAGAGCCTCCATTCACTCGATCTGCCACTGGCCTTATATATATATATATATATATATATATATATATATACCTGTCCATCTGTTTATCATTATATCCATTTGTCTCACTTATTATTTATTTTATTTATTAAAGTATGTAACCTCTATCCTTTAATATCCAATATCTCTCTGCCTCCTCTCTCTCTCCCCTCCCTTTCTGTCTCCTTTCTATCTCCCTCCCTCTCTCCCCCTCCCTCTCTGTCTTATCTCTTTCTCTGCCTCCTCTCTTCCTCCCTCCCTTTCCCCCTCTCTCCCTCCCTCTCTGCCTCCCCTCTCTCTCTCACCCCCTCCATCTCTGTCTCCACTCTCTCCCCTCCCTCTCCGTCTCATCTCTCTTTCCCTCTCTCTCTGCCTCTTCTCCCTCTCCCTCCCACTCTCCCCCTCCCACTCTGCCTCTCTCTCACTCCCTCTCTCCCCTCCCTCTCTGCCTCCTCTCTCCCTCTCCCTATCTCTCTCTCCCTCCATTTCTCACTCTTTCCCCCTCTCTCTGTCTCCTCTTTCTCCCTCTCTGCCTCCTCTCTCCCTCCCTCTCTCTCTCTACCTCCCTTCTCTTTCCCTCTATCTCTTTCTCCACTCTCTCCCTCCCTCTCTCCCCTCCCACTCTGCCTCTCGCCTCTCTCTCACTCCCTCTCTCCCCCTCCCTCTCTGCCTCCTCTCTCCCTCTCTCTCTCCCCCTCCATTTCTCACTCTTTCCCCCTTCCCTCTGACTCCTCTCTCTCACCCTCCAACCCTCCCTCTCTACCTCCTCTCTCCCTCCCTCTCTCTCTCTCTCTACCTCCTCTCTTTCCCTCTCTCTCTTTCTCCTCTCTCTCACCCCCTCTCTCCCCCTCCCTCTCTGCCTCCTCTCTCCCTCTCTCTCTCCTCCTCCATCTCTCACTCTTTTCCCCTCTCTCTGTTTCCTCCCTCTCCCTCCCACTCTCCCTCTCCCTCTCTGCCTCCTCTCTCCCTCCCTCTCTCTCTGCCTCCTCTCACTTTCCCTCTCTCTCTTTCTCCTCTCTCTCCCTCCCACTCACCCCCTCCCTCTCTGCATCCTCTCTCCCTCTCTTTCTCCTCCTCCATCTCTCACTCTTTCCCCCTCTCTCTGTTTCCTCCCTCTCCCTCCCACTCTCCCTCTCTGCCTCCTCTCTCCCTCCCTCTCTCTCTCTCTCTGCCTCCTCTCACTTTCCCTCTCTCTCTTTCTCCTCTCTCTCCCTCCCACTCACCCCCTCCCTCTCTGCATCCTCTCTCTGCCTTCTCTCTCTTTTACTCTCTCCCTCTTCTCTCTCTCTCTCCCTCCCTCTCTCCCCTCTCTGCCTCCTCTCTCTCCCACCCACTCTCCCTCTCAATCTCTGCTGCCTCTCTCCCTCTCTCTCTCTCTCTCTGTCTCTGTCTCATCTCTCTTTCCCTCTCTCTCTGTCTTTTCTCTCTCCCTCCCACTCTCCCCCCTCCCTCTCTGCCTCCTCTCTACCTCCCTCTCTCCCCTCCCTCTTCATCCTCTCCCTCTACCTTCTCTCTCTTTCCCTCTCTCTCTCTGTCTCCTCTCTCTCCCTCCCACTCCCCCCTCCCTCTCTGCCTCCTCTCTTCCTCCCTCTCTCCCCCTCCCTCTTCATCCTCTCTCATTCTGCCTTCTCTCTCTTTTCCTCTCTCTCCCCCTCCCTCTAGACTTCTCCCAGTTTACTCAATGCCCCACCCCTGCATCCACTGAATAAAAAAAAAACACATCCTTGTGATCCAGCTTCTATAAAGTGATCTAACAAAGATGAAATGGATTCCTCTTCATAAATCCATGATATTATCTAAATATGTTTCATTTCCACAGCTTATGCAGCTACTAATGTTCTTAGATTTTTATATACCTCACAAACAAGTGTACTTTTTCTTGAACTACAGCAGTCTTTTAAATATAGTGTATTTTGCAAGCATATGGGGGTCTCTTTCATGTGCAGAAGTCTAAATAGTAGGACCACTATACTTGTTGTTGTTGTTAGGTTGTTCAGTTGTCTCCGACTCTCTGTGACCCTATGAACCGCAGCACGTCAGGCACATCTTGTTTCTGGTTGTGCTTATCTGGACTGCGATTCGTCTGACTTCTTTGCTATGACCTGCCCATCTTGGGTGACCCTAAATAGTATAGCTCACAGCTTCATTGAGGTACACAAACCCCTTCACCATGAAAAGGTAGCGATCAGGAAGACTAAATAGTAGGACCACTGTAGCATGATGCTTTAAAGGATCACTATGGTAATATTTCCTCTCTGGATCACTACCTCGACGTGATGAAGGGGCTTGTGTACCTCAATGAAGCTGTGAGCTATACCATGTAGGGTCACCCAAGATGGGCAGAAGAGGTCAGGTGAATCAAGGTCCACTGGAGAAGGAACTGACAACTCACTTGAGTATCTTTGCCAAGAAAACCACATGGATAAGCCCAACCAAATACAGACAAATGTGCCTGGCGTCTTGTGGTCCATATGGTCACCAAGAGTTGGACATGACTGAAAGACTGAACAACAGCAGCAATGGTAATATTTAATATACTATTTTGTGCACTAAACGTAAAATATTACACATGCTCTAATTGATTATCTTATATGCAATGTTGCTACTGTGGATTCTGAAATTTTGGCATCAGCTTCAGTGGCGAAGGAGACTTTGAACACACAAGAAATGTTTGTCTATGTAATGGGAATGTAGCAGTTACATCTGCCAGTGTTCTCAGCAGTATTAAAGGCAAGTCCATTAGTTTGAGGATACACCCACCTAAAAAAGTAACAGGGAAAAAGAAAAACGGAGCCAGGAAATACTGGATGATTGCATATAAATGCTATGTTTATTATTTTTATTTCTAAAAAAAACATTTTGGCCTTTATTACATTTAGTTATGTAAAATACCATATAGAAAAATATGACTACAGTGGTCCTTTAAGAAATCACGGTTCTAATATCATTTGGGCCTTAATGGACACTGGTATCATAAACATCCATGAATTTAAATGAACTCGTATATATCGTATACATTGTAAACATTTCATTTCTTGGTATGGGTTCATGAAAAGTGAATGATGGGAGGTCAAGAAAATGTCCTTAAAAGCTTGAGCAACTTTGTTCAGCACTCTGGATACATTTTCCACTTTTCTTTCCACTGAGGTCACCATAAGTGCTATTCACCATCAGACATTGAGTGGAAAGTATATGGAAAAAGTGTTTGTTATTTAAAAATTGCTGGTAAAGGTTGGTAAATGTATCTGGAGCCATGCAGACTGCAGTGCACCCGACAGCTGCTGAAGAGTTCGTGGTGGAGGATCCATATGGAGAACATGATAATCAAGGTGATCCCACAGGTGCTTGGTCGGGTTCCAGACTAGGGAATTCGGAGACCAGGGAAGTACTTGGAAGTCTTGGACAATTCTGGCCGTATCACATGTTGCACTATCCTGCTGGAAGAATCCATCCACTCCAGGGAACACGTTATCGGTGTACATGATCTGTAAGGATGGATAGATAACACAATAAGTTAAGAGTGCCTTCCAGAGATATGAGAGGACCCAAACAATGCCAAGAAAACATTCCCCAGACCATAACGCTGCCACCACCAGGTTATGTTTTTCCAATAATGGTTGCAGAGTTCTTAGAGGTTTCGCGCCTGACAAGCCAATGTCCATCCAGCCAATTGAGCAGAAAAAGCAAATTATCAGAGAAGTCATTGTCATTCTTGGCTACCCTTTGCCAATCAGAAGAGGTCCAATTTTGGTGCTGTCATGAAGCTATTTCTAATGATGAACCTTCGTCAGCATGGGTGCAGTGACCAGCCATTTGATTTGTATGCAACAGGGTTGGCTCCCGGTTCATTTGGATGGTGAGTTGCTGTAGAGTATTGGTTGGCCCTCACACACCTTTGCAGCTGATGTTCACCTCTGACATCAATGGCACATGGTGCTCCACAGTTTCTATACAATTTATTTGCAATGGTGTCGTTTGTCCAGTCATGGTACACTTTAACCACAGCAGCACAAACTGCACTGTTTCAGAAATACTGCCACCCTTGGCCCAAAAGCCAACGACCATCCCCTTTTTAAAGTCTGGTAAATCCCAAGTTTTACCCATGACAACGATGGTTGATGTGTTTGCAGAATGCCTACATGTCACTTCATATACCCACCAAGCCAGCTCACGACACGTGCCGTCATTGGCTTTGCGCTGCTGACTTCAAAAGTAGGCAGTGGTCATAATAATGTGACTCAATAATAATGTGACTCGATCCTGTATACAGTGGGGGGGAAAGTATTTAATCCCTTGCTGATTTTGAGCGTTTGTCCACTGACAAAGAAATGATGAGAGAAGTTATAAATTGTTTTCCAGGTCAATGAGGGAAATAAGTATTTGACCCCTTCGACTTAGTACTTGGTGGCAAAACCCCAGTTGGCAATCACAGAGGTCAGACGTTTCTTGTAGTTGGCCACCAGGTTTGCACACATCTCAAAAGAATCTATAATGTTATAAATATTAAAAACAAATAATTGTTACAAGACCTGACTCCTTGACATGTCTCATATCTGATAGTATAAATACTGGATTGTAAACCACTTGAACACAAATCGATAAAAAAAAGCTGTACATGGAGATTATGAAAAATATGACTTTCCATTGACGACATGCGTGAAATAAGTCATTAAAGTTACTTTTTAAATTTAAATAAAAGTGTATTATTTTTTTTATATTAGCTTTGCATTTTAGCTTATAACTTATTAACTAAGGCTCTTTGGCGTTCCTTTAAGCAGTATTAGCTTGAACACATCCTACATAATTGGGTATATACATTGCAGTGGGCTGTCGGCCTCTCTTGTAGCAGTGGGATTAATTATAAATATTCGTTAACAATATTTTTCCCCAAGCATTGTGCACAATATCTGTAGCTCGGAACAACAGAATGACATTTAATGGTGGTCTTTCTCAAGAATTGGCACATGCTGAGTGCACAGCAGGTAATAACTGACATGCACAAGGAAAGGGATCGGTCTGAGGAGATCGGTCTGAGGGAAACGTTCTATTGGGATCGGTCTAAGGTTGGGAGTTCGGATTAAACAAAATAATCCTCTAAGCGATGAAGAAGAATAGTGATGTGCAACCAGACGGGTGCCGGCCACGTGGAGCCAGGCTCTCAGCCCTGAATGTTCTCAATGTCTGGCTTGCTGTCAAAAATATTTATTCTCTTAATAAAGAGTAACAGCTAATGTGATGTTCTAGTGTTCCTGTCACTGAGAGAAGCCAAGACGGAGGAAGTCTGACGGCACTGGGTTATTACCCTGCAGTCCTAGCTCCACTATCTGAGTGATTTACTTCACTTTAGCTGGGAAGTGACAGCAATGTGATGTAAGCCGTGCACATATTGCCTGGTGCAGCCTCTGCTTCCATAATACAGATTAAAGGGAGTAATCAGCAATCTACAGTACGCACTTATGGGTATAATGGCGAGGATCTTTGATAGAAAAGATGTTCAAGCTCTTTCAAATAATATACATTTGTCAGCAAAAGTTATAGTCCGGTGCCGGTTCAAAAGCTGCAAAGCACTGGGGCCCACAACTGGGTTGGGCCCCCAAATACTGGCAACAGTAATGGGAGTTATATGATATATTAGGGGAGGCGGAGTTTAAATTATTATAAAGAAAGGTAATGTGTTGACCCTAGTGCTGATCTGACCACCTACATATATTTTGAGTTTTTTTTATTGACCGCTGAGGGCATTTCTCTTTACGGATGGCTACTAGTTGTGGTGGAGGGGCTTGTGCACTTCAATGAAGCTGTGATATAAACAGTGGCGGAGCTAGAGAATGGAGCAAAAAAAACTTTGGGTGCGCCCAAGGTGTTTGTAAAATGTGATTGCGCTGGACCACCCTTGATACCAATTTACTCAGTGTCCCTCTCCAAGTGTCCCCTCTATTGCTACATAGCACCCAGTCCCTCTCAACATCCACCCCCACACAGCACCCACCCTCTCGGCATCCACCCCAACATAGCACCCAGTCCTTGTCAGCAACCATCCCCTCTCAGCGTCCATCCCCACACAACACCCACCCTTCTTCTCATCCATCCCTACATAGCACCCAGTCCTTGTCAGCATCCATCCCCACACAGCACCAAACTGTCCTTTCAGCACCCACTGTAAATAGCACCCATCCCTATTTCCTTTGCTCCCCCTCAAAGAACCCATCCCCCCTGTACCTTGCTGTCACTTTGAAGTACTTGCTCTCTCGCCTCTTCCCTGATACACATCCCGAACGTACTGAACTGCTCCACACTGTCACCTCTTGGAGCTCCAGTAGAAATGCTCATTTTGAAACAGACCCCTACACTACAGTAAAAAAATGTAATGTAAAAAAAAAAAAAAGTTACACAGCACCGGGCCCCCACAGAGAGGGCCCCTGGTATACTGCACCACTGTAGTGTCACCAAAGATGGGCAGGTCATAGCAAAGAGGTCAGAGAAATTGAGGTCCACTGGAGAATGAACTGGCACCCACTCCAGTATCTTTGCCAAGAAAACCAGAGACATAAAGATTGTGCCTAACGTGCTGTAGGCCATCGGGTCATGGAGAATTGGACGCAACTGAACGACTAAACAACAACAAGGGAATTTACATTTATATAGAGAAGTTGGGAGGGAGGGGCAAATTATTTTGCTATGGGACCTTCCATTCACTAGCTCTGCCATTGATATAGTCTACTCCCCCCACAATTATCATGCACTTCTCTCTACATAAGGTTACAACTCCCAGCTGATGCCGAGCAGGTTGGATAGCAGCATTTAATAATATCAAAGTGTTCTGTCCAGGAAGGCTGAAATATTGCTGATAAATGCTGATTAATATATCATTTTAAATATTGCAATTATGTCTACATGAGTGTTGCCAAGGTCAAAAACATATATGGATGTACATGCAAACTACTTTTGCAGCAATGTAAAAAAAAAAAAAAAATATATATATATATATATATATATATTATCCTCCCCCCCACACACCAGAACCCCCACTAGGTATTACACAATTGTATCCTCCATCTAGGATAAAGGATCCCATTTGTTCAGTTTTTGTGATTTAATAAACATTTCCTAATTATTTCTTTCTCTTTTAAAACTAATTTAAGAAACGCATGCTCTTTAAAAAAGTGTAACCCTGCCTATACCTTATGATTTGTTTTGATATCAGCTCCAGCATCTGAGACCTATATAAGGAGTGCAAGGCATATGGCACCTTGCTGCCTCTGCCAAGGTGACAATTTGTTTATGTGGTTTTAATAGAACATTTTGTTCTATAATAAGCCACGTTATAACATAAAAAAAACATTTTAAATCATGTTTTTTTCCTGTAATTGGTTGCTGCCTGGTTATTGGCACATTTACAGTCTAGTATGGCCACTACACACAAAGGCTCGGACGATTGTCTGTTAATCTTTGCTAAAATAGTACAGACCAATGTTTTTCATCTAGGGACCAGCTGGCTATATTAATAAATTATTGTGGATCGTTAGTGAGATCAAGAGTGTTTTGAAAATGGAGATGGGATATGCCAGTTTTCAAATAGTGCTGTGCCAGTGTGAATTCAATTGTACATCTTCACTGCAGGTTCTTAAATAATTAATCTACAACTGTCGCAAATAACCGCAACATATCTAAGGGAGACCAATGTGTACTAATGGCAGTTATATATTTAAAGGGGATCTTTAGGCAAAATTGTTTTGTTCTATAAAAATGTTTTGATTAGATTACTTAATTGTTATTACTTTTCTTAATTAAAAAAAAATATATATATATATATATATTTTATTCTCAGATTTTTGCCTTCTGGAGGGTTAGGGGGTTCATACAACCAATGTCTCATGCAGATTGTCACTGTCACCATGAGACACTGGTAGTGTGAAGCCCCTCTGCTGTGTACATGCCCTTAGGTCATAGCTGTGAAACATGACGTCCTACATGAGAGAGAACAGGAATAAAGGGGGATGTTATAGAAGGTATATACATATGTTACTCTTGGGGCTTCTTAGAAATAAGTGAACTGTACATTTTATTTGACAATTAAAATGTTAAGGTGACGGTCCCTCTTAGTACCAAAACTCACATATAGCAATGGCATGTTGAAAGTGTCAGTTTCCCCTCATCATCCATCTTTTTCACCACCTCATCAATTTTCCTACTCCTTCATCATCCCTTTTAGTTCAATCATTGATTTAGCTACTTTCCTTAAGGCCTCATAAACACGTGGAGATCCCAGTGCACCTTTGCCAAAATGTTATATATTATATTGAGTCTTTGTAATGTCAATACAAATATCACAATTCAAACAATGTAGTCCTTCCCTGCAAGTTAATGGCCATTATAGGCTCCTAGGGCCCAATTCAATTGCCCCAAAAAATACTCCTGGTGCTTTCATTACTAAAAATGGGTGAAGTAAAAAATTTATCTCTTCAGATTTCACCATTCAGAATCATGGAGAGCATGGGCGTAGGAGCCCCAAAAAATCTGGGGGAAGTCAACTCTACCCCCAGGACAGGAAGCAGGGGCTGATCTAGCGCCCCATTGCTGCAGTGCCCCTTTTTTTATATATTTTTTTCATTTTTATATTTGTATTTCTCTGTTTAAATTCTCAATGCTCCTGGCCCCCTCAATATAATTATATATATATATATATATATATATATATATATATATATATATATATATATATATATATATATATAGTATATAACTAGTACATTTGTGTTCACATTTGAATGCCTAAAATAAGTTAAAAAAACTTGCTTCCTGCTAAGAATTCAGAGAAATAAACTTATTACACTGCATTCTAGAAAGCTGAATAGGGACATTTATATATAATATAAATTATGGGTCAAAGCTTTCATGGGAAAGACTTGGTGCTTTATAGCGCTGGCCAAATCTGGTAATGCATGATTCAGTTTAATTTTGCTATTCTTTTGTGTCCCCTATTTATGTCATCTTGGGGGGACGAATGTAACTGCCAGTACCTTGCACTAAAGGAATGGATGATTCTTGAGTACAACAGCTACCAAGGGATCCAGTTGTTGCATTGTCCTCCTGGCTTCCGGCTCTACTGATTATACAATGAATAGCAAGACTGCTCCCTTCTGACTCATAACCTGCAGCAAAGTTATTTCATTCATTTAAGTCACAATACTATTGGAAGCATATTTGTAAGTCTTACTCATTAAAAATTAAATAACAGTTCCTCTTAACTTCGATTCACCTATAGCCCACTTAACATATGAAAGTACTCTGATCAATACCGCTTTTACTGTTGAACTATGAAAAAATGATTTTCTACTCTTATTAAGCAATGCATTTACTGTTGTTCATTGAACGTATTAGCCTCTTCCGCACACCACCTCATTTATTGGTAATACCATGTCTCATGTTGCTTCGAACAAGTAAAGAAAAATGCGCCATGTGGAGAGTCACCATGCTGAGCAGCACCATGCAGAGGCACCATGGTTGTTTGTCTATTGTGCCTGAGGCAATGTCATTGTTACAATTTTCCATTTCACTTTTTCTTCAGCAAAACAAATTGTTGTCAGAACAAAATTCTAGTTTTCCTGTCAGACCCTCTTCATAGAATGGTGTAAAAGCAATCCCAACTAATTCTGTTGAGCTATAGAAGAATTTATAGATGACATCTTGTGCTCAAGCAGAGATATAGTAATAGAGTTAAATCTTGGTTTGTTGGTGGGATTTCATCAAGTTGACCAGGGTCTTGGTGAACAACCTGAATACTACTGATGGTCTTCACGCCCTAATGAATTGTCTACCTGCTTCTGAACAATTATAACGCATTGTGCTATGAAATATGATCACCTATGCTCCTATAAACCATAGCATATAGTAACTCTGCACTTCTTTTATGTTTTTGTATACATTTTTAGACATTTTCTGAATTTTATTTGTAATCACAGTTTTGGACTTCTGTTATTGGTAATGGATTGAAGGCACAAATACTATATGTTAAATTAAGTTTAACCTACTCAGCAAGCAAACACTTAAACTCAACTGTGTCAATTTGGTATTTCAATAGGGTCCAATCCACAAAAGTACATCCCTCAAAACACCACGTTATCCTGATCTGAAGAGGAGAAATAGCTGGCACTAGACATCCATTGAACTATAAGATATTGCTTTTTAAGGGGCTAAGATGACAATAAAGCAAGACAGGGCTCAATATACTTGTATGTTCTCTGACTGATAAAGTCTGCTTTTTATTTTTATTTTTGCAAATTTTTTTGGTCAATCTAAGTTTTCTAGTGGAATCCAAACATGGACTCCATACTTATGGTCCTTATGAGAATCAGCTGAACAACAATGTGTGTCTTGGGTAGTATGCATTCGGGAACAGAATACCCTGGTATTTGGGGTGTGAACAGTTATTTTTTTTAAATCTGTTTGATCATTTTGATATATAATTTATCTGACATATTTATATAGATACTAGGAAACTGTCCGTCAAAAATAACAGGAATAAAATTGTAAGGCTGGCAATGCTGTTTGCCACACAATTTGAGGCTTTTGCTCCTGTGAGCACCATTTATGTGTCGCGCGCTGACTGCCGTTGGTTTTATTTTAAGTCCCACATGCCTGTCATTGTTCGTGTAAGTGTTACTGTCTTTGGCATTGTGTATTTTCTGCGTGTCTATCCTTGCTGAGCCTCGTTTTCATCCTGTTTCAGAATTTTTATGTTTTTTGGCCCCATTTTCTTTCCCGCTTCGGCGATTTTCAAATGTGAAAAAATACAAAATATGCCTTAAATTAACTTGCAACCTCACTCACAGGCTCCCTGGCTCTCCCCCTGTGCTGTGTGTGAGTTTGTAAGTTAATTCGAGGCATATTTGTGTGTTTTTGCAAGCTTTTCCAGTTCGGTGGTTCACCCATTAAAGTCTTATTTTTGCAAGCCCCGCAGTCCAGCTAGGTGCTTCGGATCCTAAGTCATACGGGCCATAATTTTCCGGCCGTCGCAAAGTCCAGGGGCCTCGCAATGAGGCCTCATTGCAGCTAAGTCCCACGTGTTTTGGGATTAGTGCCAGCTAAGCCCCAGGTGTCCACCCTTGAAATGAGCGCCTATAATTGTGATATTTGTTGCAGTACAATATATCAAATACATACACAAATAAAGCAGGCTGTACATAATAATGATAAGATTTTTGTGTGGTTGGGTTCGATCGTACCGCAACCCGTGTTAGCCTTAGCGCTCAAGAGATCCTATCTGCGTAATGATGACCTCAATAGAAAGACTATAATAACACGAGTTCTCAATATATAAGAGGGGCTTTCGTGTACGTTGGTCTGATGTGCAGCTATTCCAGAAAGCACTGTTCACGCCGGTGCTTTATGGATACATAAAAGAGTTTTGTTGTGGGAATGTCTGTAAAGCGCACAATCATAAGTGAATTTAGCACAACTTTTCCGGCTGATGTTCTCTGTTTAAGTATATGCCGTATATGTTGGTGTTACTCCATGGTACTTGAGTCCATGTGGGGCGGTGATATTATTTAGTCTGATGCTGTGTACTTTTCGAGTGTGCGTGTCGGGGTTCCCCAAAGCACAAGTACTTCAGACCATTTTCATGGATAAAAATATATTTATTTGGTAAAAATTCCGGTTTGATTCTGGTACTGAAATCCAGTGATAGTAAAACAAGTACAGACGCGTTTCGCTGCTGTGATCTGCAGCTTCCTCAGTGACAAATAAATTCCTGCAATGATGCTCAATCTGGCCTGTTGCTGGAGTATGGAAGGTGCTGATTATCCTTAGCTTGGGACATAATTGTACATAATAATGCACTTGTTTGAAGTATACAACAAACTAACACCATTAGCAGCTGTGTAAGCCATAGACCTAAAAACATTTTTAGAAAAAAAAAAATTGAGTAGAGGATTTCAACTTGTCTTTGTTGCAATACTTCCAGAGAGATGGATCATGAGGTGCATGGTTTTATCTGTTAGTAGAGGAGGGGTAGGAGATTAGGGAAGGGGTGTTTGGAAGGCTTTGATAGAAAAATAGATATGATTGAAATGAACACCATACCACTTCCCCTCACAGTACTAGAAACAGGCAGCTTGTATCAAAAGATGCAAGCACAGCTCTCCAGAAATGTAAACACCCTGTCTCCTAGACACAACTTTAACCAAAATATCATGCATGAACTCAGAATCCAGCAGACACATCAAAACTTATTTTTAATGACTTTGAGCTTAATTACTTTCCCTAGCCTAATTATTCTCTTAGTACGGCACAATGTTTTCAAACATATACATTTTTTTATTGCACCATGTTCCTATTATATCTCTCTTTAAAGAAAGTTATTTTACCACTATATGGTGGGTGGTGGAACAGTTTTCCCACCACTGAGGTGTCAGCTACTTATAACTGGCAGTAGCTCCGATCCCCCAGTTTTAAAGTTAATCTGAAGCCAGTGCCTGTCTTTGTGCAGCTTAAAAGTCACAACTGACTCTGTTCTTGGCCTCATTACCTGAACTGACAGCTTCCATCTGTGTGTAAGTGGTGCTCTGAAACTGGGTCAAAATTATATATATATATATATATATTCTTTTATGTTCAGTCTTTTGTTACTTTTTGCTAACAGACATATAAAATCGCGAGAAAGAGATAAAGTATAATAGTGATACAAATTGTGTCGCTATTAAAGACTATAACTGGCACAAGTTTATAGTAATAATGCTGCCCTACCATATTTTCGCCTTTTAACACGTTATTATTTTGACAAATTTTCGGTGGATCTATGATAATAAAGGGTATTTACCGGACATAATATAATGTTTGTCTGTTGAACTAAAATAATAGTGCATATGCATCAACGTTGATTATGATAATCAATAATATAAAATATGGATGTGAGCAAACCCTTGCATGCTCCTTCAAGCAACATCGATTTTAACACAGTTAATGTTTCTAAAGCTCACTTTCAATACGCCTACACTCTGAGTTTAATATTAATATGAGAACATCTCTAGTAAATTAATACTGATTTTCAAGTTTGTGCTGCACCACTTGCATTGATGCCCATTTAATTGCCTTGTATCTTAACTGTTATTTTTCATTTTTTGGCCCAGTAGGAATATATATATATATATATATATATATATGAATGCCCTCTTAAATCCTATACATATATTATTATTATTATTAGAGCTCAGCCGGTTTCGTAGCACCTTAATTAAAGATGTTTCAACACTTTACAGCAGATCTACAGTAGATCTATCTTCACTTCGTAACTGGTAGATCTCAAAGTGACAGGCTGTACGTCATATTCCACCTGCATGGAAAATGAAATGTTACTAGGTGAACAGAACACCCACTGAATTGTGAGCTGGCAACCCACTCCAGTATCTCTGCCAAGAAAACCAAATGGAGCAGCATGACCATGGATATAAAAATGTTCATGATTTGTTACGGTCCATGAGGTCATGGAAAGCCGCAAACAACTGCACAACGCAAAAACATATATATATACTATTTAAAAAAAACGCATTTTTCTAGTGTAGTCTTCCTTGTAAAATTGCATTTATTAGCTCCAGGCATAGGCCTTGACCTGCTCCAGACTGTTAAGCATGTCTCAGAGCACATATCTAGAGAAATACTCTTATAAGATCCCTAGGGTCAATTAATCAACTAAACTAAAGTGTTCTTTAGAATCTAGATAAGGTGGGACATTTGCCAATGGTAAACCTGTTAATACAATGCATTCAAACTATGCCAGTCATTTTAGGACATTCTGCCAAGATTCATACAAGCTGATATACCAATACATGATGATTTGTTGGGGAAGAGTAAAACAAGTAGAGCAAGTAAGATTTTTTAAAAAACAAATTATATTGAAAAGTTGCTTAATTTGTTGTAGAACACAGCATAGTATACACAATTTCTTTCTAAACTTGATTTTTGAAGGACCATCTGATGGTTTCTGTGTGTCATTTGATATGCTGAGGGTATTAAATTACCACCTTATGACTTTTCAGTCTGCTGTAAAGCTTTATATACTGAAATTAATAATAGCTTGTATACTCAGAAACAATACATTATAGTATGTAGGCACCGCTCTACAAGTTTATGGGACATTAATCATTTTATTAATCTCAGTTGTTTTTTTAACCCTAAAGAATGGACCACATATTGGCAACTTTTGGTGTAGGATACTATTTTTGAAAATTATATTGTTTTGTTAAAGTAGGGCTTAATGAAGAATTCTAAAGCAGTGTTTCTAGGACCACCTATCAGTTCCCCACCATTAACAGACCCGTTCTTCATAACCTATGTAGTATTGTGTCCATAATATGTTTCATTGGTAAATCTCCTCATATAATCAATCGCACACACCCCATTTATGTCTGTTTTTCAAACCAAACATTTTCCTTTCTATCTAAGAATTGGCAGATGAGGTCTCAAGGTCCGACACTGGTCCCAGCTGTTGAGAAATAAGGTTCTAAAATATTGGCGCATCTCCAAAATCCCCCAAATGATAGTTAATTAAAAAAATATAAAAACCATCTTCAGTGTGACTGGAAATATATGTTTTTGACTTTGCAGCTTCATAAATCTCTTATTTATGAACCTTTGATAGGAAAGCAACAACCTCTCCCATTACTTTGTTGGCCAGAGCCCAGAACAAAAAAAAAATGCAGATTTTCATATTGAGTTTATGAAGATGCTGCTGATGGGGGAAAAAAAGCTGATGGGGGCAAAACTGTTACAGAATCGCATAGTATTTTTTTTTCTCTGATTTTTTTAACCATGTGTACAGAATACTTTTACTAGTTTTTTTCACAGTCAAATTAAATAAGTTTGAAAATAAACAGCAATATAGTTACAGTTTATGGTACTTATTCTTGGATATTGCAAATTACAGTATGATATGTTAATTATAATATTTATATAATAATGTAATACATTACTTTAAATATTAGACTATAGAAATGTACTTATTATCTTGCTGTTTAATTTTTTTTCTCCTTTTCTTCTCCTTCTAATGATATTTGATATTTTACTTTTACTAGCTTTTACAGTAATTTATAAGAATGAATACAATTTTTGTTATTACATCTATTTAGCTTTATAAATACGTCTATTAGTTGCCCTATAAAGCACACACACACACACACACACATATATATATATATATATATATATATATATATATATATATATATATATATATATATATAAATAGAACCTCAACCCATCACAGATATTATACTTCTGTATGCAATTATGGGTAATTATTTCTTTGTTCATCTGTTTCAACAGGTGAAATAGAACCTTGAATAAAGACTGAAATTCTTTTGTGCCAGTTCTTTCACTTGGACTAAGGGACATTTCATCAAACTACAATAACAATTAGTGTTGCTAAAGCAGCTATGCACACATATAAAGTGGTGATGCATATAATTGCATTTAATACTTAAGAAATAATGATATGCATTTTTATTTTTCATTTCTAAGTATGTATTTGCATTTTATTAAGTCTAGTTCTTCTTGATTCAGACATCTCAGCATTGGCCAGACAAACTGCTCGGCTCACTGCTGGGGTGATTGTTAGGGCAGGTTATGAGAGTTCATGCCGACAGATCTCTCACTATCCTACACATCTTTCACCAGTAACTAATTCAATATAAAAGAATGAAAAATAAAAAAAAATAAAAAACGTAGGTGCCGAAACACAGGCCTCACTGCAGAGACTTGCGTCGCTATGGAAACCAGAGACTAACTGATGATAGTGCTAGGGGGTAAAACTCCTCTGAGAGGAGGAATCAGATCAGTGTGAGGGTCTTTTTTATCCTATATGAAATTCATGAGCAGCTATGCATGCATTGGTATATTATCCACAGATATGAAACGCATTACAGGCAGTGCAAGGTCTATAAAGCAATAAAAACCCATATCTCTGAGGTAAGCAAAAATCATTAGTAAAATTACTTTCAATCATCAACTTCTAAAGCTCCAGTTCAGCCCTTTGTCTCCACCCCTTATTATGGTGGGAGCAATTCTGACCATTCAGGACTGCCACCCAATCAGACACAAGCTTTGTCTAAGCAGAAGCAGCTGCTTTTCGTTGGCTGGAAGCATGGTATGTTAAATTAATCACTGTGACAAGGACAAAAAGCTTGTGCCTGACCATTTAGCACTGATTCCCTGTATCAGTGCTCACAATCCTTGAAGACCTCATAGAGGGTGGAGACAAGGTGCTCAACTTTAGGTTTAGAAGTTGGTGTTTGTAATTAAGGTTCATGCTGAATAGTGCCTTTCTAACTTATTGAATAGAAAATGTATTTAATATCAGTGCCTAATTAAAACATTTATCGGACCTTTCCTTTAGCTGTCTTCCAGCAATGGCGGACATCGGCCACTAAGTGACAAAGCCGAGATTATGGTCAATTTCCTATTTATAGGGTTTAGTGGTTAGGTTTAGGGTTAGGGTTTAGTTTTGGGTTTAGGTATAGCAGTGAAGTTTAGTAAGTACATTTTTATTTCCATGTAATCAGACAAAACATAAGAATCGGTTTATTAATGCAAATCTACAAACGATGTTTAAACAGATATATTGTAGGAGATACACAACCAATGAAAGTAGCAAGATGTGCACATTGGCCATGCTCAGTCAAACTGGGTGGTCAGTACAATGGGTCCAAGTCCTTACGAGTCTGTAGCTGAAACCTTGAAGAGATATGCAGATTGGTAGGGTATATTTCCTCTCTGAAGGGTATGTGAAACATATCCAGGGGCATTTGTACTTCTGCAGCAAGGCAAAAGTTATTGTCTGGGTTCTAGATTTTCTATAAAAATGCTTTAATGTTTAGGATTGACATAGCTCCTAATAAAGTATGTTACATACTTCACACACGTGTACCAACATAGGTCTTTAACTTTTATGAGCAATTATTCTTTACTTTGGGTGTCAATTTAATTTTCTGAATGGCTCTTCTCAGCTTCTTCCTCAGCTGGGGGTGTCTTTGTAAACTAATGACATTTCCCTTCATACCAACCCCCCTGACTGTAGTAATGTGACTGGAGTGGAGCCGCCCAAAGAGGCCAACTATCTAAATTGGCGTAACACATCTGCAGTAGGTGGTGATTATAAAGTGTACTAGCGAATTGCCCGTCAAAAAATGACGGCAATGAAATTGTAAGGTAGCTAATGCTGTTTGGTGTATAATAATGAAATATGTAATACATTACTAAATGAATATACTGTACCTATTTTGAAGCATTGTGATGAAGAGCTGGCAATCTGTGTTGATGTTGCTGCAGTAGTGGTGTGGAGCTGCTGTGTAAGCATGCTGAATGTGTGCACAGTGTGGTATGAACATCCGTAGGTGGTTTGCGAGTTTCTTGTGGTGTTTTGCGAGTTTCTTGTGGTGTTTTGCGAGTTTAGAGTGCTGTAGCCTCGTTTTCGTTTTGTTCGGCAGCCATTTTTTCTGTCGCTTAGATTTTTTTTTAGTCTGAAAACTCTTTTATTTCGAGTAAAATCGAGGTCTAAGTTGCATTTTTGAGGTCCTGGGTGCTCCCTCTTGGTGTAGGTAAGGTTTTTATGTATGTGCTGTGTGTATGTATTGTGTTTTAAATGTTTGTATGTCGGCGTGTTGCGTCCGATGTTTGCGAGGTCGTAATGTGTGGTAACGTGTTTCGTAGGTTGTTTGCGTTCCTCGTAAAATTTAGCGAGTGTCGTAATTTGTGTGTCGTGTTTTTTGAGTAGCGACGTGAAGTTTGCGAGGGTTTGAGGCCCTTGCCCAGTGACCTCGCCAGCAACTGAGGCCCTCGGCAACTGAGGCCCTTGCCCAGTGACCTCGCCAGCAACTGAGGCCCTTGCCCAGTGACCTCGCCAGCAACTGAGGCCCTTGCCCAGTGACCTCGCCAGCAACTGAGGCCCTCGCTTCGCGAGGGGCCTCAATTGCTGGCATGGAGTGCCTTCGGCGCTCCATGTCAGCAACTGAGGCCCTTGCCCAGTGACCTCGCCAGCAACTGAGGCCCTTGCCCAGTGACCTCGCCAGCAACTGAGGCCCTCGCTTCGCGAGGGGCCTCAGTTGCTGGCATGGAGCGCCTTCGGCGCTCCATGCCAGCAACTGAGGCCCTTGCCCAGTGACCTCGCTACGCGAGGGCCGCGGCTCGCTGCGCGAGCCCGCAAGCGTGAGCAACAACCCGTACGCTCACAACTATATATGTGATTTGTAAATGGCTAGTAGCTCACTTTACACTGCTCCCTGCTGCTAATGTCTGTTTCAGAGAGAGTTCAAATTAACACTTCCCCCTGGGCGGGTCCACTCCAACCACAATACTTCATTCAGGTGGTGGAGAGATCCGGAACTTAATATTTTTTCGTATCAGTCTATACCTAACTATTCTTTAGAGGACCTTTTATAAGACCAGTAAATTGGTCCTTTAAATATAGGATCCAGTGATCCATTACAATTAAGAATCACTTATTGAAACTCATTGACATAGCTGCAAGCTGGTACGTGCTACAGTTGCAGCCTTTTGTATTAATAAGGGAAACCTGGCTCCAGAGTTCATCTATTGTTCTCTTACTGCAAGCATCTGTTTACACAGTAGTATTACAGCAGAGCGGCTACAGTGGAAAACCTGTTTAGAACAGTGAATCTTTATTGCGGTGTTGAAACACTTACATCCTGAGCGTGCCACTCACCTTTATGTGAATAAGGTATGTCACGTAGCAGCAATTTTGAGCTGTAGCCAATATTCATTCATTTTCATTGATGCAGTCCCTATTGTGGAAGCGCAGTCCCTTTTTTAGGCGAAAATGCCCCTGTTCCTCCCAGCCCCTAAATATGCCACTTTTACAGGGACAGTCTTTTATTATGATTTATTCTGATTTATTATCCGTTATATTATTATCCGCCCAATATATTCTGTACCTCTATACGTATCTCTACATCTCATTATATATTCTGTATCGCTATATCTTAAGTACAAAGAAAAATACTATCATAACACATGGCAAAAAGTGGAGGGCCCTGTCTTGAGTTTAAAATCTTATTCAAAGCACCTTATAAGATTGAAAACTCACATGCTTACAATCTAAAAGGATAGGGGGAGGCAGAAACCTGGGCAAGAAACACAGATAAGAATGTGGAAGGACCAGGAAGAGCAAGAAAGGTGAAAGAGCAGAGAAGACAATTTTGTTGAAATTACTGTACCTAGGTAGAAGATGTAATATGTTCATGTAAGATGTTTCCATTTAGTAGGAGACAGTAGATCTGATTGGAAGGCATTGTGAGAGAGTTGGGCTACTGTGCAGTGTATTATCTTTACCTAATGGAAGTTTTGTGTCAAGCACAGGAGAGGGGGCTGAAGGGTATTCAAGATGGGTTTGGTGGGTGGAGTGGTAACATATTAGGATAGCATATAATTGATCAGGTGTGCAGCAAGTTACAGGATGGGATGTTCTTAGAGTTTACCCAGGAACAGGAGAGGCAGGCTTGAGATTAAGAAAGGCCATCCAGGTGTGCAGCAAACTTCAGAATTTTCTTATAGTTTACCCAGGGGCATGAGAGGCAGGCTGGAGATTAAGAAAGGCCCTCCAGATGTGTGCAGCAAGCTTTATAATTGTCTTAGAGCTACCCAGGGACAGGTGAGGCAGACATGAGATTAAGATAGGCCCTGCAGGTGTGCAACCCGCTTCAGAATGCTCTTTGAGTTTACCCAGGAGCAGGAGAAGCAGGCTAGAGATTAAGAAAGGTCCTCCGGGTGTGCAGCAAACTTCAAATTTGGACCTATCTTCTTATGGTAGTGCAGCACAGGCAGCATGCAGTGGCGGTGAGGATCTGCTTGATGGTGCTGCCGATATTCTGGTGCCATATCATAGAGTAAAGACTTAGGTTAACTGTTAGGGTTAGGGTGAGAGTTAGGGTTGGGGTTAGGGTGAGGGTTAGGGTTAATTCAAGGGTTAGGCTAACATTATAAGCTTAGAACTTATCCCACATATTGGCAGCGCTGCAAAATATCGGCAGCGCCATCTAGCTGTTGGAGGCCGCACTGCAGCGGAGGACCTGAGCAGACACTATAACAGGATGGATCCTCAAATGTTTCTTCAAGTTTACCCAGGGACAGGTGAGGCAGGCTGGAGATTAAGAAAAGCCCTCCAGGTTTGCAGCAAGCTGCATAATGTTTTTAGAGCTACCAAGGAACAAGAGATGCAGACTGGAGAAAACAGTCACACATTTAAGGAACATCTCTCTATGCTAGCTGATCCTGGAACATTTTAGTAGGTGCTATTATTAATGAATAGTAATAGCAATAGCAAATAGGGCCTCTGTTTTTAAAAATATGTATCCCTCTTTGGCCACAGGCATGCATTATTAGCAGATCCTTCATGAGATGGAGCCACAGATTCTAAAATGTTACTGCAGGCTCCTTACTTTTTATTTATTATACATATATTTCTACATATAATAGAGACTCTGACTACTAACAAAGCTGAATCATGAGATTATATCTTACCTGCTGATATTAGCTTTATTACATTTTATTCACTTCACTGGAAAACAAAAAAAATACTATTTGCAATTTTAAGTAAATTAAAAATATGTAGTTTAGCAATAGATAAAAACGCTTTGAATTTACTAAATATTGTCTGCCACTCAGCTTGAGGGATCTTCCCACCAGAGTGGTCTTATTATCTATCTAATTACCTCATTAGTGCTACTGTGCTACGCATTAGTGCTACTGTGTAGCAATAAAGACTAACAGCCTTATTAAATTGCGATTCGGTAAATTTAAAAGGGCTCTATATAAGCACAGAGCATATTTTATTTACAGAAGTTTTTAGTTAGTGAACTTCTATTCAAAAGCAAGGTCTTCACTAACTAAAAACTTATGTAAATAAAATATGCTATGTGCTTATATAGAGCCATTTTAAATTTACCAAATCGCAATTTAATAAGGCTGTAACTGTTCACAGAAACTATTAATTATGGATTCATTCACAAGTAATTGTTTTGATATTTGTGTATTTTTGACCATTATATATAAGAATACTTGGCTCAAATCTGATCTATAACTTGAAAACAGTACAGCTGAGTGTAATTTCATTTCTAAACTTCCTTTAATATGGCAGTTGCTTGACAAATGTATGATTAATTCTAATGAGGACAGAGCTATTAGTATGTCAGTCCCAGGGGCGGAACTTTCGCTGGTGCATCCAGTGCAAAGCACCGGTGCCTGGATCCGGAGAAGGACCCAGTGCTTTTCCCTGCCCCCTTTCCCCTCCTACGACCCTGATCCCTACTGTCCCCCTCCACCATTTCCTTGGCGTCACCAGACCTTCCCTTCCTGTGCGTCTTCTGGTCGAGCAGGGAATCCCGAGTGACGTCACACACATGTGTCTTCACTCTGCGCAAGCAAGGAAGCAATAACTCGTGAGGCCAAGAGAGCAGGGGAGCGGGGCTCGAGGGATCAGGGTGATAGTGGGTAGGAGGGGAGGGGATAGGAGATAAAGGGATGGCAGGGTGTCAGGGGTATCTTCATATATATATATATATATATATATATACATATATATATATATATATATATATATATATATATATATATATATATATATCTGAATTGTTGCTCCCCACTAGGTGAGGGGGGCCCAAAAATATTTTTTTGCACCCTCTATTCACTAGCTTCGCCACTGGTCACTGATATTCTAATAGTAAACATGAAGAACTTATTCATTCTACTAAAGCAGGTCCTTAAATTATTTGCATAAATCTTTTGAAAATCCGCTTCCATCTTTTTGTTACTCTGTTATTCCATTTTGAGAGATAAAGTAGATAGTTCCATTTTATTAATAAAATATACATAATGTTCTTAGACCTTAACCTCTCTGCTGCTGCTGATCTATTGACCATTGGAGACATACCTATTCATTTTGATTCAAGTTCTTTTCTCTTCAGATTGATTTTACTAGTATAATCTGAACTAATATATTATGTCTCAGCTACTTGAGGTAAAGTTTTCCTCTGGATAACTTTAGCAGTCATTAGTTGTCATTGATATTGAAATGACACATTGAATTGTAGTAATTGACCCATTTTCAGTCCTCGGTCAGTAACTAGCTAAGGTCTGGCAGTGGATGAATAGCAGCTCAAGTAGGTGGAATCCTGATAAGGTAGAGGGCATCTGAATTTCAGATATTGGTCTTCATGAAATGCTAATTATTTAAAGGCATTCTGACACCGTATTGCTTACATGATTCTAAGTTAAACATATAAAAATGTGACTTCCTATCATCAAACCTTTTGAAAATACATCCTTGGCCCGACAGGTGCGGGGAGGGTCACTCTGTAAATTATTCCTATCAAAAATGTTCAATTTGTCCACCCCAGTATTTGTGCAGAATTATAAGAGGAAATGTCTGTTACTATGGTGAGATCCAACTGAAGTTAAATGGCCACTTATCTCAATGAAAGTTTTCTTCATGGCACAAGATCATATGCTATAATTATATAATTTTTTATTACACTAATAAAAGCTCAAAAATCTAAAGTTTTATATTTCTGTTTACATACAGTCTGTCCTGCCTACTGGCTGTTGTATGAGTGATTCACACATTGCCGACTTCTGCATGCTTGTGTAAGGCTCTATGGGGGAAGGCTGTGATTGATAGACATAGCATCCCCGTTCCCTAAGGTTACACTGCATTGACCAGTTAACCAATAGCTGTCCTGTTTTAGATGAGTCCAGCATTGCATGCCTGCAGAGATAGATTTGTTAAGGGTTGTTTTTTTTTGTTGCTTTGATCATTACACAGGGCGGCATGAAGCACCAGAGTGGAGCACAAAGCACTACCTCCTGCATTGGTCTGAACTGCACACACTCCAGAGAGGCAAGAGAGCAGAAACCCACATTTTCTGCCAATAGTAAAAAAAAATGAATCTGTGAAATATAAGCAGTCTGAGAAAATCTTACCATTGGCTTCAATGGGGCCCACACCTTCAGCCTGATTGGTGTCAGTGATGCAGCAGTCTGTGGGCAGTCTATTATACATGTAAACACATATTTGATTTGATTTGATTTCTCAGTGAAAAATGTACATATTTGAAAAATGTAAAAAGTATTTCAACTTGCTTTTAGGGGATGTTTACTCTGATGTGGTCCAAATTGTGCTACATTAGGTGCCGCTTTAAATATTGCATCCTGGATTACCTGTTGTTGGTTACAGAGGTGTATAAGGGTCTGACAAATGAGTTGTATAGGGGTGTGTCCAATGGGCCAGACATTTGAATGGATATTATAAACTGGTGGTCTGATGTGGTTTGATGTCTGTGTACCCTGAGTACTGATGTTGTCCTATCACTGACCATGGCATATCAAAGCAGCTAATTAATATTTGGGAGCCATTCAGTGCATAAGAATGTAACAGAAACAATGCTGATGGTCACATACATTTTTATGTATTTGCATGTTTCTTGGACTTGAAGAACGCTTTTGACTTAATGGTATATCTAAGTTTTCTGGATTATGAATGCATCTGAGAATTAGCAGTGTATGAAAAAAAAATGTGCATGCAAGAAATACCAAATAAACATTTAAAATTTTACCTTGAAGTTAGCATAATGTGTTCTATTTTCTGCCATTGGAATTTTAGAGTAAACATTCCCTCCAAACCCAGACTAAATTAGCATAAAATTCATAAGTCTTTTTGGCCAATCACAGGCACAAGCAGCTGCAACATTTGTATCAAAGTATGGGCATCCTGTCTGTGCTGCAAAGCTGCATGGGATTTGTTGTCTGGCACACATCCATGTCATAAGGTGCTAAATATTTTCATATAAGAGTCTCTCTCCGCAGCTGATTTTACACTTGATTACCACTTCAGCTGGTAGTCAATTATGTCTATCAACTGTTGCTACTGTTTTTATCCTCACTTAGGCCCTCATTCAATTGCAATTTGGCCAATTGAATAGGGCTCTAAATAAGCACATAACATATTTTTTTTAAAGACGTTTTTAGTTAATAAGCATCTATCCAAAAGCAAGGTTTTCACTAACTAAAAATTCTTTAAAAAAATATGCTATGTGCTTATTTAGAGCCCTATTCAATTGGCCAAATCGCAATTGAATGAGGGCCTTAGTTTGGCAGGGCTAACTAAGCGGCAGATGAACATAATTGGGTGATTACCACAATTGCCAATAGCCCATTTGGTGTATCTGCTGCTGGGTGTTGTTTCTCTTTCTCTGGGTAATTACCACTTCTGCTGGTAGTCCATTCTGTGTATCTGCTGTCTTTTTTATCTCCTCTCTCTCTCTTGACAAATCCAAAGCCCCAGATCTCATAATGGGACAGAGATCCATCGTCTGTTCTATGCAGATTACCTGCTCCATCTGTCCCCCATCACTGAGGGTCTGCAAGAGAAACTAAACATACTACAATCTTACTGTGAGTCCTGGGCCTTAGACATGAAGTTGGACAAAAACAAAAGTATGATCTTCCAAAAAGTCCAAAGAAACACATTTTTAATTATAGTTTAAATAAAATAAAAATAGAACATAAGCTAATTGTTGCATGTCTTGGATTAAAAAAAAAAAATCATCAGGAAGCCATAACTAAAATGTTTGTGCTTATTTTATGACGATAACACATCTATCATCTGAATCCACTAATACATATATGGATAAAAAAAAATCATCAAACCCATCTTGCTATATGGTAGTGAGATTTGTGGATTTTTTACATATCCAGACCACATAAAGTGGATATAGGCACAACAGATGTCCTACACTCAGAGTTTTATGAATATCTCCTCCAGGTGCACATGGGCTCCTCAAACAATGTATAAAGTGTTAGAATCTCCTCATCCATGTGGATACCAGATAAGATCTAATGTACCCGTTGTTGTGAGTTTTCAGTCTTGCAAGGTGCTTTGGCAAAGCTCTATGGACACCGGATTCTAAGCTCAAAGATAGGGCCCTCCATCCTTTGCAATGTGTTGATATTGCTATTTATTTTTGCTTTGATCATAACTCACATATAGCACTCTGGAATATGTTGGAGCATTATAAATAAACAATAATAATAGCACTGATGCAACAAACACATCAGCATACTTCCCAACTGTCCCTCTTTTGGAGGGACATGTCATTTAATCAGGGGATATCACCCCTGTCCTTCTTATCCTTTCAGTTTAAGAAGAACAAATGTTACTTGAAAACCTTTTTGCCAACCATGACCATGTCACAATCTGGTCTCTCCTGTTGTTTTCTATCAGACCATGAGAAAGACAGAAGCCTGGAGTGTCATATATACAGAATAAGAAGCCTGGAGTGTCATATATACAGAATATGGCCCTTATTCAATTGTCCAAATCGCAATTACATGAACCCGTAATGGAGCCCGTAAATGTTACTGATATTCAATTGCCAACTTTTAGCTACTCGCATTCCAATTGCGAGTTACTGGCTCAAAAGTTATGAGGCTGTTAAAAACAAAACTCTGTCCTATCTCCTCCTTTGATTTTTCAAGCCCGCAAATGTTACCAATGATGAAGATGTAAAATCAATATTCAATGAAAAATGGTCATGTAGCTCGCAATTGCGTTCTACTCCATAGATGGCAAATGTATGAAAAAAGTAAACAAGTACTAGATAGGACTGGCAAGTGGGTTAAACACCTGTTCGTAACACTGCAGAAGCAAATAAACACATAATACTGTACTTAAAAATACTGGGAAAGCAATGAAAGGCATTATAATTAACACATTGTATCAAAAGCTTTAACGCTACTTAATAGTGTATAACTATATTCAAGAATATAAATGTCCTTCTTTCGACACAAAATGTGCACATATAAGCATAAACTTGGAATTGGTTAAGAGCCAGCCTTGGTGAAAAAAAGTTCTGAGCAGAAAAGGATAAGATTTAATTCACACTTATATTTTATAAGCCTCATAATATTGCTAATTTATCCCTGGCTCACATTTACGGTTTGCTTGTGGGAGAGTACACTTAACCTTTTGGTGATATTAAGAAATAAAAAAAAAATTAAAGCAAACTGCTTTAAATGTCACCGTTTAGAGAAGCTACAGTATAATCCTTTCCCTTTCCTCTGACTCGTCTCCTGTGTCTTCTTGTTTCTGTTCCACATTTATCAAAAGCAATAATTTGTTACCACAGTGCGTGTGTCTGCGTCCATTTCAGCATCTGTCAAGGGATATTGTCCTGGCTTCTGGGAAGTAATGAAGTTATGCTGCTGGGTAGCATTGGATTCGGAAGTAGCTTTTACTGTGTCCAGGAAGATATTAAACAGAAACCAAAAAAAAGAAGCACATGGAGAACTGAACAGAAATTGTCCTTGATTTCCTTAAAGGCGCTCTTTAGGCATTTTTATGTTTTACATACATACTAGTAATTTGTCTGTCATAAATAATTGTATGATGTGCTCTATGTGCCCTCTCTCTGTGCCCATTGTCTATCTCTCTCTGTACTCTCTGTTTCTCACTGTGTGCTCTCTGTGCCCTCTGTCTCTTTGTGCCCTCTGTCTCTGCCCTCTCTGTGCTCTCTGTACCCTCTGCATCTGCCCTCTCTGTGTGCCCTCTGTCTCTTTATGTGCTCTGTCTCTCTCTGTGCCCTCTGTCTCTCTCTGTGCTCTCTGTCTCTGCTCTCTCTCTCTCTCTGTACTTTGTCTCTGGCCTCTCTCTCTGTGCTCTCTTCCTCTGCCCTCTCTCTCTGTGCCCTCTCTGTGCTCTCTCCCTCTCTGTGCCCTTTGTCTCTGCCCTCTCTTTCTGTGCCCTTTCTGTGCTCTCTCACTCTCTCTCTCTCTCTACCTGTTTCTCTCTCACTTTCCCCATGCATGCATCCGTTGCATATGCAGTTGTTAGATGTAACAGCAAAGTGCGCACTGCGCAGGTGGTACACACGCTTTGCTCAGTGAATATCCGTAGGTGATTTCATGCATTTTTCCTCCTCTGTGTAATCCTCATATAACATTTACACTTCGCTGTTACTTCCAGAGAACAGATTCTCTCCTTCTGGAACTTCCCCCTTTCTTCCTGTTCTCTCTCATGCATGGTGCCATGTTTCACAAATAAGACTTAAGACCATGCCCACAATGGAGGGGCTTCACACTACCACTTTCTCATGCTGCTACAAGCCGACAGTGACATGCTGTTTGTCAGAATGCTGTAGCACTGCATTGGTAGTGTGATGCCCCTCCCCTATGTTAAACATGGCAGCTCTCATGAGAGAGACGAAGAAGAAAGGGGAAGGCTCCAGAAGGTGAGAAGCTCTGACTCTGGAAGTGTCTTGAACGATTGTAGTGGCCTATCAATATGAGAAAGATGATTTAGTTAAACATTGATCATTAATCAAATTAATATTTAATGATTAAAAAAAAACAATTTTCAATATTTAAATTTGTTTTCAAACCTCAGACTCAGCTGCAGCTGATATCCACCCACTATAAGGTCAATGGAGAAGGTGTCTATCAAGCAGGCACAAATTAGCTAACAGTGGTCTCCATTGGCTGGCGAATGACATGCAGTGTTAAAGTCTTTCTCCTTGGCAATGCAGTGGGGGCAGATGTTGAAAGTTTGTCCTATCATGACATTGTTCTTAAAGCCCTTTAGATCTGATTCTTAGCTTAACCCCCCTCTGCCTTAATGACCTTATCAGCAGAGGCGTAGGAACTGGGGAGGGATGGGGGGACAAATCCGCCCCAGATTAAATGCATAAACTACACAAAAAATAGCAAAATTAAACTTAATTGTGCATTACCAGATTTGGCCACTAGAGTGCCACTAGCTTTGATTTATCTTGGGAGTAGAGTTGAATTATCCCCCCCAGATTTTTTTGGGTTCCTACGCCTATGCTTATCAGGGTGGAGACAATCAGCTGAACTGGAGACTAAAACAGTTTGAACTTGAATTTAATATTCATTATTTCTGTTATAAATCATTGAACAGGAATGTTAATGCATAATTACAACAACAAGCTCCTCTTTTTAGGGCATTACAGAGATATTTGATTCCAGATGGAGCAACAGCAAAATGGCTAAATGGATCTATAGATCTTACTGTAAACAAAAAACTGTTGATTACAAAAATGTCAAAGGACTTTAGCACTGTTATTTTTCTTGAATTGAGTTAAATGATGATCATAATTTGTATATGCAGACTAGAGACATTTACTTGCAACGAAAGCTTTTACTATACTATCCATTCATTTCTGATGGTCAAATGTGTAAAATGTGGTTAAAAAATAGCAGATTTGTGTGGATATTAGGACAGTTTACCAAGAGCTCAATAATCATGCTCTAACCCAAGCTCATGAAACTCTTATATACTCTATATTTTGTTTGATAATAGGGAAAGGTGACTTACAGTGCTACGGAAAATGATGTTGCTTTAAACATTTACAAGCCCTACAATGTGATTTATAGAAGAGTTTCTCAAAACTGTTCTCCATCCAGGTTTTAATGGCGGAATAATCTTTGCTTCTCCTAAACATATTAGCCCCTTTTAATGTGTGCTAATTTTCTTCTAGCCTTTGAAGCTGCTGCCTGGCGTTGAGCACTGTTATATTTCCATATGCATCACAAAACATGGAAAAGGAGGTTGTATCATAATAAATAGGTCCAACTAGCATTATTAGCAGGGTTGGGCCTGGCCAGTACATGGATGGGAGACAACCTAGGAATACCAGGAGTTGTGTGCTGTGGCCCTCTGGAGAAGGAATTGGCAACCCACTCCAGTATCTCTGCCATGCAAACCAAGTGGATCCGCATGACCATGAAAATAAAGATGTACCTGGGGCCCAGGGCAAAAACATTTTTACAACCCCACCTTGGATTGGGGCCAACTTGTTTGTCATGTAAAAAAAAAGTTTTATACTATTTAAAACAGGGGTGTCCAAACTCGGTCCTGGAGGGCTGCACCCGGGCCTGGATTTGAAGATATCCTTTCTGTGGACAGGTGAGTCAATCAGGATGACTGAAGAAGTGATTGACACCTGTGCGCAGCAGGTTTGGATACCCCTGGTTTAAAACATCTCTTTTACTGTAGCATGTAAGCCACAAATACTGTTATGTTTTTAAGGAATTTTGTAAATTTATGTGTAATCCACAAAGTAAATTAAGCTTGTTGGACAGAGTGTATTATTTATCATACTTTCATTTAATTGCATTTGTTTGATTTCTTTATTATCTTCTTGTAGAGGCTTACATTGGAATTAGGACAAGCTTTTTGCTGTTTCCTAGCATTCAGGTCACAACCTCACTTTTCTTGTCCTGGTGCCTATTTGAGCATTACACAGTATCACAAGCTCTGTCACATCTTATCACTTAATTATAAAATGTATCTGTGCCGTTACTAATTAGCATGGGAAATGTCAGCCCCTGACACCACCCGGTGAGTCAGTGTTTCTTACTCAGGGAAAGTGCCTTTTTCATTCTCGGTAGAGGCGTACATTAGCATATGGATAGTGGGGCTTTTGATATTCTATCTATTCAATTTATCAATTACTTTTTTGAAGCTAATCCCTCTTTTGTCTGCTGTGCTATACCGTTCTTAGGTAGATCATTAACCTTTTCAGTGGCTTCTTTGGACAAGAAAATCTAAAACCGGACAGCATTGTGACCATTAATAAAATCTTCTAAATATTTAAAAATATATATATGGTAAGTCATGATCCCCCTGACCACCAGCCCATTTGGACTCATATGTGGCTGGTGTTCAGGGGGATTATGACAATATATATATATATATATATATATATATATATATATATATATATATAGTTGTTTAGTCATTCAGTTGTTTACAACTCCCTGTGATCCTATGGACCACAGTACGCCAGGCACATCTTGTGTCTGGTTGTGTTTATCCATATGGTTTTCTTGGCAAAGATATTCAAGTGGGTGCCAGTTGCATCTCTAGTGGACCACAATTTGTCTGATATCTCTGCTATGACCTAGTATTCTTGGGTGACCCATCATAGCAATGCTTCCAGAGGGGTATATATATGCGATCCAGACTGCTATATATATATATATATATATATATATATATATATATATATAGCTTAGAGGTCAGAAGGGAGAGAGAGAGATAGAAGTTCAAGAGTGAATAGTCTTTGAGAAAGAGATCGATGCAAGATCTAGAGGTCATGGTTTGAAGATAAAGTACTACTTTACATAAATAAAAGTAGATAACAGCAGTGGAAGTGGTGGGTCAAATATAGTTAAGAAAGTTAAGCGTGTCTGGAATAATCATAAGGCAATCCAGAAGTTGAATTAAGCCAAGCTTTTAGGGAGACAGAATTGGCAGATTAGATGGACCTTTTTGATTCTTATCTGCAGTTAAATTTATGTTTCTATCGTTGTAAGTGTGTAGGTATTTGGGAGAAGGAAATAATGAAAGATAATGGGAGTTGGGTATTAATCATGGCGATAAATGGGCTATTGGCAGTGGGAAAGGTTTAAGGAAGGGCACCAGGTGCAAATCACTGGGTCACACAACACTGTAGGAGCCCTCTGCTTCTGGATGTGGCTTGGAGTAATGCGGTACTCATAATTTATTAGGGGAAGGGTTCAGATAATTATTATTGTAGAAAGGTGATCTGATCACATTATTATGTGCTGCCCTGGGTGGAAAATATTCAGAGCACACAGGTTCCAAGGACTTATTTAACGTTCTAGTACAATTTATATTCACTAGTATTCTCTAGTTTTTTACACATAAGTAGAGATCTTTCTCGGGACACTGAAAGTGAGTTTAAATCTAGATGAGTGAATAGGTGATGTTTGTGATGTATATAGATAGCAAACTAACAGTAACTGTAAGCCGTGGAAAAACATTTTTTTGAGAAAATCTAAATTTTGAAGCCTATTCTTATGAATAAATTAATCTATTCTGTCCCTGTTACATCTTATCCCTGAATAAAGGGACAGGGTGAGATCTGAGGGCTTTGTAATATTTGAATCAGGCCCAGAACAGGTTGCCTGCATCATAAAATGCAAGCATTGCTCTTCAGAAATGTAAACTCCCCTCTTACACATAGCTTCCAAATATTATGGTTGCTTACAAGGGCAAGCAGATGAATTAACATTTATTTTTTCTTTCTAAATAAAACTAACTTAATTCCTTTTTCCATGCTTGGTCAAACATGTTGTTTTTTTATTATATAGTGGTCATGTAATGCAGATAATGTTACTGGACATATAGAGAGAGGAGCTGGAATGCATGGGAGTTTAGACAGCAGTTTGTAGTGAGAGGTGAAAGAAACAATGAGCACAGAGCAAACTTGTAGGGAAGATAGTTTGTTTATTACGTAAGTTCATCTAATGATGCTCATTTTTACTTAGAGGATTTGTTGATGTAGGGGAAATACAGATTTTGGCAGAAAAATTATGATTTTATGGAGAAATTATGTGTCACACTATGGTCACATTATGGTCACACTACCCTGAAGCCATGGGTGGGCCTGGTCAGTACTTGGATGGGAGACCACCTAGAAATACAACTGGAGCTGTATGTTGTAACTTACTAGAGTAGGAACTGTCAACTGACTCCAGTATCTCTGCCATGAAAGGCTAAGTCCATATCATAGTGGAGAAATTCACTCAATGCCTAAAGTCACACATAAGACCTCCTCACTAATGAAGTCTGCCCCACAGGTAGGCTATTCCTTATAATGAATGGACCACAACCAGGAGATAATAGGTAAAGGAAATACCAAATAACACTGCCAAAAGGGTTCCAAGTTCAAAGTACCAAACGAAAACCCTACAGCTCGTAAAAGAGACCTCCTGTCTAGAGGGCTATGGTGTGTTCCACACCTGGCTAAGTCCATATAATAGTGGAGAAATTCACTCAATGCCTTTAGTCACACATAAGACCTCCTCACTAATGGGCTGAAGTCCAGCCCCCAGGTAGGCTATTCCTTATAGTGAATGGACCACAACTAGAGTAGTGGACACTACATGGGGAAACCCTATGTCTCGACGTGGAGAGCTCCTTTCTGAAGGGCTATGGTGTGCTCCACAAGCTAGCTCAATCCCTATAATAGAGGAGGGAGACTTTGCAGTCTTTTTGTTTGTTTCATAGAGAATAAAATTCCTGCAGTTCTAGGGGATGGCTGGTGTACAGGTCAGAATATGAGTCTCAGTAGGAGAGCTGTAATTGTGAGGAAGTTAAGACATTATAAACAGATAATAAAGTAAATGAGCTTGGTTTATATACAGATGATGCCATTTAGAGGATGGAAGTTATTACAGAGAAAAGTCATTACCTGTACTCACATGTGGATATATATTTATTTTATATGAAATCCAGTTAGACAGTTTCCATTGGTTCTTTTCTTTTTTTTTCTCTCCTATATCAATAAATATAAAAAAACACATATTAGAAGAGAACTAAGATTGAGCATGATAGACTGTTTTCCATTTTCAATTTCATGTTCTTTTTTATTCAACAGCATACATATGAATAGTATCTATCAGTGACTGACTCCAAACACTCAGACCTCATTCAAAAGCCTAACATATTGACAGGTTGAATATATGAAGTGCGTTTAATATTCCAGCCACATGTTGATTCCAGGCTTCTTTCCAATAATACTGTGAAGGACGCCCTTCCAGCCACCTCTGTTGCAGAAAACAAATCACTGGACAAAAAAGACAGAAGATTGAAATATAAATATCACACAACATCGGTATATAGTGTTTGGTTGTGTCTTCCAAAATAATACTCCCTGTACAGTGGCGGATCTAGAGAATGGAGGGCCCTGGTGCAAAATTTTTTTTGCAACGGGCCCCGCCAGGATCATATCACTCATGCATGTGTAAAGCTCCTCTGCATGCAGCAGAGCTCCAGAGCTCATGAGCTCCACTTTCCTGCATGTGTAAAGCTCCTCTGCCTGCAGCAGAGCTCCAGGGCTCATGAGCTCCACTTTCCTGCATCCTCCTCTACATATACACATATACACATATATAAACACCACCCGCACACAGCAGCCACCCCTCTTAGCATACATCCCTACATAGCACCCAGTTCATGTCAGTAGCCATCCCCTCTCAGGATCCATCCCCACACATCACCCAACCCCTCTGAGCACCCACCTCACATAGCACCCATCCCCATCTCCTTTGCTTCTCCCTCACATAAACAGGCACACAGAAATGTTAGGCTGTATGTGGTCAAGAAGGCACAGGGGGTTCCCATGGGAATCACAGTGGGGCCTTGGTGGGTTGAGCTCGGTTGGGAGGACCCGGGAGGGGGGGCTACACTCCAGAAAAAAAAAATGCAACATTTTTTTTTATTACATGGCACTGGGCCCCCCAGAGGAGGGCCTGGTGCATTGCACCACTGGAAGATCCGCCTCTGTCCATGTATACTTATTATCACTCCGTCTATTTAAAGCATTTCCATTGGAATACATTGGTAAATCCAATGCTTGGACTTTAATATATGCGTCACATGTGCATTGTGGATAGTCTATTTTTTTTCACTTCACTTCTTAGAAATGTGATCTGCTATATGGACATCATTGCAACAAAAATCAGGGAATTGTATACAATGGTTATAACTTAAAGTAATTATTCCAGCCTGTAGCTAAGCCTGCAGTTCTATAAGAAATGTACAAGACACTCCTACTATATTATAAATTATAAAATTGTGCTCCCATTAATTTACTCTAATTGGCCAGAAATGTAAAAAATCTTAAGTGATATACATGAAAAAGTATTTACTAATGTATCACAGCAACGCATGCTTTTTAGTCTGAAGATATGTATATATATATATATATATATATATATATATATATATAGTCACACTTGGAAACTGAAAGCCACCTAAATAGGATGTAGGGGAAATCTTCACCCCAAATGTATGCATACAAAAACAACATTTACTTGATATGCAGTCCAAGCAATTGGTATGGGCTCAGTAGCCTTCTATCTCCCTTCCATTGGGACGCCTATGCCAATATTCCTTGAAACACGGTCTCTTCACGAGCCTTATGTTTCTAAAGTAAAAATCCAGTTAAAGTTAAAATCCAGTCATCAACTTTTTAAGCATAATTCTTGTTGAACCTTAGGTAGTCATGTACTAAGGAGTTAAACGCAGTGAGGTAAATTCATCTCGCAAGGCACCTCACATCCTTCCAGATGTAAGTACATTAACAACTAATCATATTATTTTTTTTTTTTTTTGGAGTGTTTTTATTGGATTATGAAGTGCTACGTATTGGACTTTACCCTTCTTGCGGGTGCTTTCGACCACACACGTAGGCCTTTTGGCTCCGTTTGCATATTACGTGCTTGCTCGCGAGTGACCATGTTGCAATTTAACAGCTGAATTAAACAAGTAGCGGTTTCGGGCATGACAGATTAAAGGATTTACGTGCGCGAAGTTCAACATTGCTCAGCACGTAGTTTTTTTTCTGCCATCCTGCATTTTACCACATAAGACCACTGCGAGCAACATTACGGCCAATTTAATAGCCGTAACATGTAAATCTGGAGCTACGGGCTACGTTTTAACATGTAGCCCCAATTCAATAAGCTCTTAGTTCAACTTAAGGTTTTCAAACATATATGTTATTTTCTTTTTTTTTTTTTTTTCTTTTTTTTTATTTCATTATTGCAAAAACATATTCCAACTTGTCCAAATAGCATCATCAAAAAAAACATTTTACAACAAGCATTTATAAATTGCCATTCATGCTCTTTCATTCGTCATTCAACCCTTCTGACATTTCAGTGTTAATATTTGTGTCTTGTTTTAGGTCCCAAATTTTCCATTTTAATATATCACCGTGAATAAAACCCTTTTGTTCGTAATCTTTCTCTAGTTCCTGTATATATTTTATTTTCCAGACAATATCGGAAAAGTTTGGAGCGGTTTTGGCTCTCCAATTGGTGATTAAGATGTTTTTTGCTACTGAGAAAGCCAAAATCGCAAAGGCCTTTTCCGCTAACGTAAAATCGTTAGGAAAAATGTGCAGCAAGCTGGATTCTGCTTTAAACGGGAATTGCTTTCCCACAATGTTAAACAGAAATGTATAGCAACTATTCCAGAATGGCTCTAACTTCGGGCATTCCCATAAAATATGCAGCAAATTGGCAGTATTGCCACAGTCCCTCCAGCACATTTTTTCCATAGCATTATGGGAAATTTGCGCAATTCTAACAGGTGTAAAGTACCAATGGTTAATTATTTTAAAGAATGTTTCTCTATATGTTGTTTGTTTGATGAATCTGTTTGTTAGTTTTAAAGATGTATCCCAATCTTTAACCTCCAAAACTATTTTAAGGTTCTGTTCCCATTGATCCATACCTTTGGTTTTAGGTTTTTCTCCACCGGCTCTTGTTATGTTAAAGCATTTGCTTATTAGATGTTTTTTTCCTGAACTCAGGATAATTTTTTCTACCTCGTTTACCTCATTACCACTTTGTAGGGATATGTTACGTTGACTCCAACTAGATCTGTATGCTTCATAGATTAGCCATCCTTTTGTTATAATCTTAAATTTTTTTTTAATCTGATCAAAGGATGCCAACGAACCTTTGATTAAAGTGTCTCTAACTCGTATCAACCCCTTTTTTTTCCACTCATTTAAAGTACCTTCCATGTTTCTATGTACCAGTGCTTTTAGTGGGGTAATTAAACTGCCCTCTGATATTAGTTCATTTTTCTTATTAATTTGTTTCCAATTTTTTAAAATTTCTTTTATTACCCCTGATCCGATCATCATATCCTTGAAGGAGAATTTCCCTTTGTAAAACAAAGCTGATAAGTGCCAGTCTGGGATTAATGCTTGTTCGATATGCCACCATGGTAGATAATCGGCTGTTTCCAGCCATTTTAACGCGTGAACTATACCGTTGGCTTCTTGATAAGGGAGCAATAACGGGTATGAGATTCCTCCTTTTACAAAAGTTCTTCCCATGGTTGTTTTTTTTATTCTTTTATATTTAGATTGGAGTATATAAAAATCAATCATTCCTTGGAGTTTCTTTAACCATATTTTAGGAATTTTAAAGGGGATACATCTCAAAAGATAGTTAACTCTTGGGAGAATCATCATTTTTATCACTGCAATTCTACCTGAGAATGAAAATCTATCCTTTCTCCAGTTTTCCATAATCTTTTGAGCTTTCTCATATACGTCTTTATAATTCTTGTCCACCATTTTTTGAGTATTCCTCATAAACACTATTCCTAGATGTTTGAAAGATTTCGAATTCCAATTATATGGGTATAAAGCATTCAAATTGGATAGCAGCTTTTCAGAAAAATTAAAATATAACGTTTCTGTTTTTTTGTGATTCATTTTATAATACGAAATTTTACTATACGTTTGAATTATTTTTGATAAATGGTAGAGGGATTTTTCTGGGTGAGTCAATGATAAAATAACATCGTCTGCATAGAGGCTGGTTTTATATTCCCTTTCCTCCACCATAATCCCAGAAATCTTTGGACATGCTCTAATAGCTTCCGCTAGAGGTTCTATCATTAATGCGAATAGGGAGGGAGAGAGGGGACAACCCTGTCTAGTACCATTGGATATCTCTATTGTGTTTGTGCTACTTCCCAACCCTGCTATTTGTGCCGATGGGGAACTGTATAAAGCCCCAATTGCTTTAATCCCGAATTCTCCGAACCCAAATTTGGCTAGTGTTATCCGCATATATTCCCACCCTACTCTGTCAAATGCTTTTTCTGCATCTAATGACAAGAATAGGGTGGGAGTACCCCGGGCTCTCGTGATTTCACTTAAGTTCATAATTTTTCTGATATTCTCCGAGCCTTGTCTTCCTGCTATAAATCCCATTTGATCTATTGTTATTAATTTTCCTATCACTTCTTGAATTCTGAGGGCCAATATTTTTGCGTATATTTTAATATCCGCATTTAATAGCGAAATAGGTCTATAATTAGTACACAATTGTGGGTCCGAATTAGGTTTAGGAATCATGATCAGTGTTACTTTTAACATTTCCTTTGGAATCTGTCCTGTGCTTTTAATTTCGTTAAAGGAGTTTGTTAAATAAGGGCTCAATAGTTGACCAAAAATTTTATAAAAACAATTAGTGTATCCATCTGGTCCTGGTGTAGTGTAAGGTTTAAGAAGTTTAATTACTTTAAGTACTTCCTGAGTATTAATTGGGTCATTTAATTTTATTCGCTCCACTTCTGTTAGTTTCGGTAATTGAATACCATCTAAAAATTTTTGAATATCTTCTGTTAGTGGTTTGCGTTGATTCATATCTCTTTCTAAATTATACAGATCCTGGTAATATTTAAAAAAGGCTTGACTAATTTTTTTAGGGGAGGCGATCTCTTTACCTTTATCTTTCAACATTGCTATTCTTTTTTTTTCCCTTTTTTTTTTGACTTGAGTGGCTAGTAGTTTACTGTTTTTATTATTTTGGTGATAGTATGTTTGTTGAAAGCGCCAAAGTGCTCTATCTGATATTTGCTGATTAATTTTATTAATTTTACTTTTAATTACTTTGATCTCCATTCTCAACTGAGGTTGTGCATCCAAAACAGATTTCGATTCTAATTTGTTCAACTCTATATATAATTTTTTTAGTGGAGTGCCTCTTTGTTTTATCCATTGTGATTTTAGTTTGATCATCAATCCTCTAGTGAATGCTTTTTGTGTGTTCCATAACATGCAATCTGATGGGACAGTGTATCTATTAGTGTCAAAAAATTGTGATATTTCATTATTTAAAAATTCTGTATTTTTTCCAACTTTAAGTAAAAAATCATCCATTTTCCATTGTGGTGGTTCTAATTTAAGGTTGTGGATTTCAACTATTGCTATCGTATAGGCGTGATCTGATGTGACAATATTACTTATTTCTGTGTGAGAAACCTTCTCTATTATTTGCGAATTTACTAAAATTAAATCAATCTGTGAATACGTGTTATGTGGAGTTGAATAAAAGGAAAATTCTCTTTGATTTGGATGTTGCACTCGCCATGAATCGAATAAATTATTTTTAATCATCCATTCAGTAAATTTTAGTGATACTTTCCCCACTCTTTTAAGATTTTTTTCCTCCAATTTTTTGGACCTGTCTAAAGTGATGTTAGGGACCATATTAAAGTCCCCAGCAATGATAAGCGGGCCTTGTGCATATTTCTTGTTTAAGTTACTTATTTTATGTAAAAATTTACCTTGTGTTTCGTTGGGTGCATAGATATTTAACAGTGTTATTTTCTGATTGTTAATTTGGCCGTTCCATAAAATGTACCGACCTTCTGGGTCTGTGATGGACAACACTTCCAAAATTTCTAAATCATTAGAAAAAAATATTGATACACCCCTTTTTTTTTTCCCGCACACTGAGTGTATTGTGTAGTTAAAACGTCCTGTTATTGTGCCCCAGTTATTACTTTGTCTCCAGTGTGTCTCTTGGATAAATATTAAGTCTGCCTTTTCTTTATTACATTGTCTGAATATTGTTTTTCTTTTACTCAGGGAATTTAATCCTCTGACATTCCAGCTTAAAACCTTTATACCCATATCTCTATGGACCTCATCCATTAATGATCTGGTACCCTTTTTCTATCCTCTTTTTGGTTTTGGGGCCAAGACTTATTTTTTTTAACATTCATACTTACAATCTCACATACATTCATTCTATTAGAACAGAAGGGGCTGTAATACAGCCTTTCACTATTACTGTTCCGCAGGGGTTCAGCCATTTTCTTTCGAAATGGAAAGCGGACTAATGTGGAGATGGCTATTTGTTTTAACTTCCTTTGATTCATAATTACGCTGTCTATATCTTAAACACAAAAAGACCAAACGAAGCTGGAAGATCGGAAAGGGCGAGAAGAAGGGGATTTATCGTATTATAGTCTCTTTGTATTATTGGTACAGATCCTTCATTAGAATTAATTAATATTCCTTTTTTGAATTTCTCCATTCCATTTATATTGTTTTCTATATTTCCTATTTTGGACCTTCTTTTATTCCCGTATACTACCTATTACTACCCCCTCCTCACATTCTCCTCTCCCATCTTCCAGCTTTCCGAAGTCAAAGGCCTCACGAAGTCAAAGGTCTCAGACCCTGCCACACTGTGATACTATTACTAGTCCTGGGTTTCTGTACTGTTTCACTCTCTACTCCTTTTCCTAAACAAAAGAAAAAAAGAAAAAAATTTTTGTCCATATTTGACTTCTTTGAGCCTCTGACTTAATGTCCCCCTTTTTTTTTTTTTCCCGTCTATACATCTTTATTATTTCTTCTTCTGCCAGTCTGTTGTCGATAGTTGCAGGGTCGACGTGGGCTCATTGATTTCATCTATTTTCAGATTTAAGTTCTTTATGAATATTTCCCCTTCTTCTCTGGAATTGATCTTATGCCACACGGATCCTTGCAGTATTAATAGACCTACTGGAAAAGTCCATTTATATATGAAGTTCGATTTCCTTAATGTTTGTGTTATTGTGTAGAATTCTTTCCTTGTATTCATTGTGCCTTTTGAGAGGTCTGAAAAGATGTATATCTTTTCATATGGAGGTTCGAATGTCTTCTTCGTGTAGCTGGCTTTAACAATTTCTTCTTTTGTAGTTAAATGATGTAGTTTCACAATCACATCTCTAGGGTTTTTGTTGAGTAGGTGAGTTGGTAAAGGGATTCTTTGCACTTTATCGAATTTCTGGTCCAGTTTTGAATAATTAGGGCACACACTGGAAAACATTTCCTTGAGATATGTCTGGAGCTCTTCTTTTTTTATAGATTCCGCAATTCCTCTAATTCTGAGGTTATTTTTTCGTGATTGATCTTCCATCTTGTCTATGTGCTCCTTCAAGCTTTTAATTTGAGTTGACATTTTTGTTGACTGTTCCACTATCATCATGTGGTCCAGGATTAATTTGTCAAATTTAGTTTCCAGGTCCGCTGATCTTTTATTCACTTCTGTTATTAGTTTGGAATTTGCCAGAATTTGAGTCTTAATTTCTGACAAAAATTCTTTTTGAAAGTCTTTTAATATTTCCTTCATTTTCCCTATAGTCAGAAGGTTCTCCTCTTGCGTCTCAGACTCTCTATTGATTGATTTTACCGCTGGTGGATTTGAGCTTTGGTCTGGCCCTCCTTCTAGGGCTTGTTTTTGCGACGTTTTTGTACTAGTCTTGGGGGAAAGAAAGAAGATGAGTCTAAAGTGGGACTTTTTCGTCCTTTTGCTTTAGTTTTTGTCGCCATTTTGGAATAAATGTATAGTATAGTTGTTTCATTTATATTTATTCGTGTCTCTATCCCACTTGCAGTTCATCCCAATAAGACTGTACTTTTCCTAACAATGTTAGGTGACTTTTCTTTTACCAATTTTGCAGTATATCCACCGTTTATCATCCCATTATATAACAGTAGGGTGCTTAGACCCACCTTATCATTTCTTTGCCAATAGAGACAGTGATTTTAGCTTTTGCCCTATTTCAAACAACAACTTTATGGAGAAGCTTTGCTTCTTTATAACCGAAATTTTACATGTGTATTCTGATATGGCTTTCTACACTCCTTTACCATTCTCATTTGCAGTCTTTTTAGGAGTTTTTGTCTCTTTTTTTTTTTTTTTCCCTTCTGTTTTTTTTTTCTTATATACAGATGGAATATAACCCAGCTTTTTTAATTTCTACAGTCACAGCAACATCCTTTTTCTTTTTCCACAACATAAGAAAGAGATAATATTTTACTTAGCTTTTGTTGTGCTTGACTCCTTGTGCTCGCTGCTCTTTATGTAGCTTCCTCCTCCACTGCTACCTCTATTTCTTTCAGCCGTTCCCGTGCTCTGTAGCCCCCAGCCTTTTCCTGCTTTGCTGCTCCTTCCTCATGGGAGCGCATCAGAAGTCTCTTTTCCCTCAGGAGTTTGCCATTTCCAGTTGTGGCTGTCAGGGCTCTGGGTTCAGTCTGGTGGTGAGCTGCTACTGTTCGAGTGCGAGGCTGGGTCTGCGTCTTCCCCTTCTTTCGGGGCTGCTTGCGGGGCTGTGCTGTGTTGTGCTGTGCTGCACTTTACTCAGCAGCTCCCCCGTCAGCGTTCCTGCTTGGCGCCATCTCCTCCCGCAAATCGCCGTTCTGGACGGCTACTCTTCCATTTCCGGTCACTCCCCCAGTGTCGTCAACAACTAATCATATTATTATCAATAAAAATGTTCCCATAAAAGACTGTGCCTCTTATGGTCGTTCATTTACTGCCCTATGATGCCCTTCATCTGTGAAGAATATTTGTACGAGAAGGATGTCACATTAGTGTTATTATAATGGGCTAATAGTTTCCAGACAGTATCCAATTGGTCTTCTTGCCTTGTAATAGCATAGGAGATTTTCTCCATTCAAATTATTTGCCATATATTTGTATGTAATTGTGAGATACTACTTGAATGGTTTGGGTGGCATTGATACAGTTTCACCTGTCTTTGTTTATGACTTCTAAAGGCCTATTAAACGGGTATGTGACTGGGTCCCATTTTAAGAAGTAAACTAACATATATTTTACTATTTCCCTTATTATTCTCTGGTACCTAGCTCCCTACATCCCCTAAAGCATGTGCCTGGTTTATTTGGCTTGTACGTATTTATTAGGATTGGTTCTATACCAACAATATGCATTTTATATTTAGTTTATTTTGTTAGAACATTTCTAGATGCCCTGGCATTCTATCTATCTATCTATCTATCTATCTATCCATCTATCTATTTAGAATAGTTTGACATTTCTATCTATACTATAGTACCGTATGTTGCCTGCCCTCTGGTTATTCATAATACAGTGTGAAAAGTTACCTGGACCATCTCTACAGTGGCAACATTGAGTTTCAAAGATGGTAAGATTATATGATCTTTGTCTCTTAGATAGCTCTGTATATAAGGATGTATATGATAGTATTTACACATGTTGGAGTCTTACAGGGCAAATTGTGTCTTACTGTCTTTGAAAGACAGTTCATCTCCTTTTCTAGTCGAAATATATGCTCTTTTCTTGCCATCTCAAAAAAGGAGTAGTTCTTTACCATGGCTGAAGCCAAAATGATTTACTATTGGCTTTAAGGCAGATAGTGATGGTGTAAGCTGATATACATCTTTATATTTACGCCATAAGTGCAGGGTATGGCTGAAATATATTGTTGGATTTAGTTTGGTCTTTTTGATGTGATATTGATATCTCCTACTGGATGGCAGATATAATGTTACACAGTAATGGGGGCTTAATTCCACTGAATCACTTATATAGACCTAGCAGTAGGTGATAGTGCTTTATGTTTGGAGCTGGACAGTGCAGCTTTGAAACAATCACTATGGTCAAGTTTATTCTATGTGGTGCATGAGTGCTGCCGGCACTGGGTAGCTACATTTCAGTGAGGGAACCATGAATGCCAACATGTACTGTGGCATACTGAAGCAGAGCATGATTCCCTCCCTTCGGAGACAGGGCAGTATTCCAACATGATAACGACCCCAAATATACCTCCAAGACGACCATAGCCTTGCTAAAGAAGCTGAAGATAAAGGTGATGGACTGGCCATACATGTCTCCAGACCTAAACCCTATTGGGCATCTGTGGGGCATCCTCAAATGGAAGGTGGGGGAGTGCAAGGTCTCTAACATCCACCAGCTCTGTGATGTCATTATGGAGGAGTGGAAGAGGACTCCAGTGGCAACCTGTGAAGCTCTGGTGAACTCCATACCCATGAGGGTTAAGGCAGTGCTAGAAAATTATGGTGACCACACAAAATGTTGACACTTTGGGCCCAATTTGGACATTTCCACTTAGCAGTGTATTCACTTTTGTGGCCAACGGTTTAGACATTACTGCCTGTGTGTGGAGTTATTTTGAGGGGACAACAAATTGACAGGCTTTATACAGGCTGTACACTTACTACTTTACATTGTAGCAGAGAGTCATTTCTTCAGTGTTGTCACATGAAAAGATCTAATAAAATATTTACAAAAATGTGAGGAGTCTACTAACTTTTGTGAGATACTATATATATATATAGATATAACTATATACATGTAGTGAGCCTATCTATTTATTAAAACGTTTTGACTTAAAGTACCACTGTCATCCAAAACGTTCTTTCATTCATTTAAAAGAACATGTTTTTTTGTGTGTGACAAGTGGATTAAATAAGTTTCTGAAAATTACCAATAAAGTATCACAGAAATGGATAAAAAAATAAACAATGAGTTTAATCCACCAGTAAACTGAGAGGAAGTATAAACAAGGACTCACAGGGAGCCCACTAACTGCGTTTTCCCATACTGTACATTCAATTGAATGTGAATACAGGCACAATTTGTTGTTGTAGACATCCACAAATTCATTACCCCTTTTTGCATGATAACATTTATCATGTTCCAGTAATCACAAGTCATAATTGGAGTTTTTTTCTGAGTGTTTATTTTCTAAACTATGGGATGGTTTATTATTATTATTATTATTATTGCCTTGGTGTTATGTCTAGAATATTTCTCTACAATCCTTATGGCATCTATATGGGTTTTTTGGAGACCTTAAAAACTAAAGCCAGTACCTTGTTTGAATCAATACCGACTTTAAATATTTACAGCCATTGTAGTCACATAATATCTGTAATCAATAAGCTGACTTGCATTAGGATCAAGATCTCTAGCTTTTTTAGTATGTACCTATGTTGCTTTATTAAAATGACTATTTATATCTTCTGAAGCTCCCATATCCTCAAATAAGCTAATTATAATGTGTATTTTTCCCAGTCTCCTGAGCCCTTTTGACTATTTTTATATTTAAAAAAAGTATATATATATATATATATATATATATATATATATAAACAAATATGGATACTGGAATTTGACTTCATTTTTACATAGAAGTCTTGAATTTATTAAAATGAGTCAACTGCCCTAACAAACAGTTTCAGTGTCTTCCACGAGAATATGTAATCCTTATATATGTTTTGTAAAATATGGTATGTTTCTGTGTGACATAGATCTTTCTGAAACATATGTCCTAAGGCCATAAGGGGTATTTTCTATGTTGGTGTTTCTCATTACAAGCATAATATGACTATATTTAGTGGAATCTATGTGCTATTATTAAAGTTCCTAATGGTTTGGAGATGAAAAGCACAAATGCTAACATTGGGCAACAATCTTCAAAGAGTTTGATAGCAAGTGTTTGCTTTATATTGTTTTTCAGTTTAGTTTATCATAGATGATATTTGCACATTCTCTGTTGTATATGTTCCTTGACTCTTCCATTACTCCTTTTGAATACATGATCCTTGCCACAATTATTGCAAACTGCATAGTTCTGGCTTTGGAGCAACATCTTCCTGGAGATGACAAGACGCCCATGTCTCGCAGATTGGTGAGTACCACAGTCATTATTTTTGTTGCGCTCATCTTGTTTATGACTAACAAATGATATAATGTATTAGTAAATGTCTAAGCCTATATTCATAAATATACTCTTGAACCCACTTTACCATCATAAAATGTAATTTAATTTTTCTATAAAGATTCCTTTTTACTTTCTCATCCAGCATGTACCAGAGTAATTAACTGTTTAGTTGCATTAACAATATTTATTACTTACAATCTGTAAGCAGAATCTTTCCCAGTTAGCTTGTAAATAACAAACAAGACAGCTAAATCTTGTATTCACATGTGGGCCAAGAAAACAAGGCTAGGCCTGGAGTTTCAAGTAATTAAGGCTTGAAAGACAAAATAACTTCCACCCTTCTCTCTAGGAGCAGCTCTCTCTCTCTCTCTCTCTCTCTCTTGTTCTTGTTTTTCTCTGATCACTCTTTCATCTCTTTCACCCTTAAATCTCCTCTCCTTTTTCTTTGTTTACTTTTTCACCCTTCAACTTTTCTCTTCCCCTTCTGTTTTTTCTCATCAGCTCTTCCTCTGAGCACCATGTATCCTTTCCTGTTTCCTCAGTTCTACTCTGCCTCCCTTCCTCTTCTCACCTCTACATCCCTTTCCCTTCACTGCTTTTCTCCATTAAACTTTTCTCTTCCCTTTCTGATTGTTCTCGTTAATTATCTTCTTCTGAGCACTATGTATCCTTTCCTATTTCCTCAGTTATCCTCTGCCTCTCTTCCCCTTCTCACCTCTACATCCCTTTCCCTTCCTTCATTTTATCCCTCTCCACCTCTTCCTTATTTCTTTGCCTCCCTTCCCCTTCTTACTTCTACATCCCTTTTCCCTCTGTCCTTTTCTCCATTCAACTTTTCTCTTCCCTTTCTGATCATTCTCGTTAATTATCTTCTTCTGAGCACTATGTATCCTTTCCTATTTCCTCAGTTCTCCTCTGCCTCTCTTCCCCTTCTCACCTCTACATCCCTTTCCCTTCCTTCATTTTCTCCCTCCCCACCTCTTCCTTACTTCTCTGCCTCCCTTCCCCTTCTCACCTCTACATGCCTTTCACTTTCTTTTTTTTCCCCTCTTCACCTCTTCCTTACTTCTCTGCCTCCCTTCCCCTTCTCACCTATACATCCCTTTAACTTTCTTTCTTTTTTCCCTCTCCACCTCTTCCATACTTCTCTGCCTCCCTTCCTCTTCTCATCTCTACATTCCTTTCCCTTCCTTCATGTTCTCCCTCTCCACCTCTTCCATACTTCTCTTCCTCCATTCCCCTTCTCACCTCTACATCCATTTCCCTTCCTTTTCTCCCTCTCCACCTCTTCCTTACTTCTCTGCCTCCCTTCTCACCTCTACATTCCTTTCCTTCCTTCATTTTATCCCTCTCCACCTCTTCCTTATTTCTTTGCCTCCCTTCCCCTTCTTACTTCTACATCCCTTTTCCCTCTGTCCTTTTCTCCATTCAACTTTTCTCTTCCCTTTCTGATCATTCTCGTTAATTATCTTCTTCTGAGCACTATGTATCCTTTCCTATTTCCTCAGTTCTCCTCTGCCTCCCTTCCCCTTCACACCTCTACATCCCTTTCCCTTCCTTCCTTTTCTCCCTCTCCACCTCTTCCTTACTTCTCTGTCTCCATTCCCCTTCTCACCTCCACATCCCTTTCCCTTCCTTCATTTTCTCCCTCCCCAACCTCTTCCTTACTTCTCTGCCTCCCTTCCTCTTCTCAACTCTACATTCCTTTCCCTTCCTTCATGTTCTCCCTCTCCACCTCTTCCATACTTCTCTGCTTCCATTCCCCTTCTTACCTCTACATCCCTTTTCCTTCTGTCTTTTTCTCCATTCAACTTTTCTCTTCCCTTTCTGATTGTTCACGTTAATTATCTTCTTCTCAGCACTATGTATCCTTTCCTATTTCCTCAGTTCTTCTCTGCCTCCCTTCCTCTTCTCATCTCTACATTCCTTTCCCTTCCTTCTTTTTCTCCCTCTCCACCGCTTCCTTGCTTCTCGGCCTCCCTTCCCCATCTCACCTCTACACTATACATCCCTTTCCCTTCCTTCTCTCCCCCATTTCTCCTTCTCTTACTCCTCCCTGTTCTTTTTTTCTGCCCTTAATATTTTCTCCCACATGCCAACAATATGAGTTTTATCAGTAGGGCACTTCCTTCTGAAAGCTGGACTAGAGCATCATATTGGTTAAACGTAGACCCCCTCATTATGTGTGTACCAATGTGAGCAGAGAATATCTTGATGCTCTCTTTTGATTATACTTTCTTGGATAGAATAAAAATGATATGACACAGAGTACATGTCCTGTCTTCTCATACCTAGTTTCTCAGAATTCTGCTGAAAAGAGATACTTGTTTTCCAAGAAACCATAAAATATTTTTTTTTGCATTAAAAGAAATCTTCCATTAAAAACAACATTCAAAATACCCAACTACTGCTTGTGATCTGTTAGATTTCTGTAAGAATGCTTATTATGGAAGTGGCTGGGACAGACATCTGATATTACCCTGTCTCCTAACCATTTCCTGTAATTACAACCTGTCCAGTCCTGTTCAGATAACAATTGTAATCTGGTATCAGGTAAGTACATATTTAATCTGAGAGCATCACAAATGGTTATTGACAGATCAAACAGTACTTTCAAGTGAAGTATATTTACCAAAAACTAAAAGCTTACAATCATCCATTCCAGGAAATCAAATATTCATGATCTAATTACTTATTGCTAATGGATTCTGATTTTTTTGGGGAATTAGCAAAAATATCTAAAAAAAATGATGAACCAGAGTATTAAAGCATAAACAGATGCATTAAATATGTAAATTCAATATAAACTGTTCCAAAAGGGAGTTAGATGCAAATGATTGCCCCCCCCCCCCCCCCCCCCTTACAGAATCCATAATTGCCAGGTATTAGCCATTAAAGAGGCTTCATGGAAAATGAGTATTCTGATACTACTTTGATTGCAATGGAAAATTATTTTAATAGGATTTTCACTGAAAAGTGACAGGGGAGGAGAAAGCAGAGAACAGAAGATAATTCCAAATGAATACCATAGTGTAGAAATACTTTATCAAATGCCTACATTTTAACACACTAATCAGCATAGTTAATTTTAGGAACAATAAATACATTATAAAGTCCTAAATTATGAATTGTGCAGGAAGACATTGTGCATCTGTGACAGGTTTGTCAGACTTCCTCATAGATAATCAGACACCACAAAGGTGATCAATTAAAAGCTTAGCCTTATCAATAAGACCTTAATAAAATAGTAGCTCATCTCATTAGAATAATCAAAAAAATAATTAAACCTTCCATTGACCATAATGGAGCTTGGGTGTCCTAAAAGTGATGTTGGTGCCAAGGCAGAGACATTACGTAGAATGTTGTTTATTGATGTCAGATATTAATGTATTTATTAAAATGTAACAATGCACTCACAATTTAATGTGTAAAGGGACACTATCAAAGTGTAGGAATGAGGAACAAACTGTGAAAATATCTTAAACTACGTAAAATAGGAAAATTTTATTTTTCAAAAGACATATGATGCTGTTGTTGAGTGTTCTTTATTGGAAAGAGAACATATGCATTTCATAATGTTGTCAACATCAATAACCAGTAACCATTACAATTAATCAGTTTCACTAAAGCCAATTACAGTTTCCAGATGTGTTCTGTCCTACTGGACTAGAAAATTTGTACAAAATTGATATTCACCAGTCGTAGTCAACCTGGTGCCCACCGCCCACTAGTGGGCAATTCAAGCTTTCATGGTGGGCAGCGCAGTAATGGCTAGTGACATCACATGCCGGAGACCCGCAGCACTACACTTGGCTGGATGGAGAGCTGGTGAGAGAGCCTAGGGACAGCAGTCAGGACCAGATCACTATCTAATAGGTACAGGGTGATACATAGCTAGGGTCATATGATTTATGTAACCAGACATGATACTGGGTAAACTGAGTTACTGCCGCAGCAATTGGCAGTAAGAAAATGTTACCATCAAAAGTGGGCAGTAGGTATTAAAAGGTTGACAACCCCTGACGTACACCATAGAATTATTCTATCAAACATCTGATGAAGATGTAATGGCCATGTTTACTTAAGCAACGGAATCAGCCAAAACTGTTTTGCTGGTATCAGCCTTGTGGAATAGAATATATTGATAATTATGAGATTTAGAACATGATACAGTTATGTAGTGTTAATATAACTTTAGATCTTTACATAACAATACAGCTTCTGATCCATGTTTAGATTCATAGAATAATATTATTTAATTTATAATGTACATAATATATTTTCAATTTTAATTTTATAGAGAAAAATACATTTTCCACAACTGTCCTTCAATGTTCTCCCTCAGTAAGATAATGCAAATACAAGCAATGGCTATATAAGAATATATGTTATACAAGCAAGGGCTATATAAGAATATATGTTTTCACTTATAGAAAAAAGATAATTGAACAAATAATTATTCCTTATTCAACCATATTTTTCATCTTACAAGCAAAAGTGGTAGATTATAATAAATGGGACCCAATAGGAGATTTCTTGTTTCAGTATATGAAATTTACCCCAAAAAATGCTTAAAGGGGCACCCTGTTTTATCTGCCTATAAAGAGAATGGGCAAAATGTTTTACAAGGATTACAATAAATACATACAGATTTAAATTTGTATAATTATATAAATCAAAAAATTGTAAGGCAGGTAATGCTGTTTGCCATGTAATTTAAGGCTTTTAGTTCTCTGAGTATCTTCAGCGCACATCGCGTGTCTCGCAGTGAGCGCCTTCGGTGCTCATTGCCAGCCTCTCCCCTCATTTACTGTTGTTTGTCTGAGCATCTTCGGCGCTCATTGCAAGCCCCACACTGAGCACCTTTGGCGCTCATTGCAAGCCTCGCCTGCCATTTACTTTTGGTCGTCTGAGCACCTTCGACGCTCATTGCAAGCCACGCGCTGAGCGCCTCTCCCCTTGTGTACTTTTGCTTCTCTGAGCACCCTCGGCGCTCATTGTGAGCCCCGCGCTGAGCACCTTCGGCGCTCATTATGAAGCTCTCCCCTGCTCTTTTTTTTTATATATATATATTTTTAATAATAATTAATAAATTAAAGAATAAATTAATATACTTTGCCTTTTTCTAATTAATATATGCAGCAATCAATATCCTGAAGAGCTAACAATCTGTTTGTATTTTCCTGCAGCATACAATGTACATTTGCCCAGTTGCTGGCCTGAGGTATAAGTGTCAGCAATGTGGCAAGTGTGTAGCACAAAATAGGCTGTGTGCGTGAGGGCAAACCGTTTGTTTAGTTGTGTAAATTTCTATTTTAGAATGGTAATGTTATTAGTTGCAAGTTAGTGTTGTAAAATGGCTGCAAATGTCTACGTGTTACGCTGGTCTGGAGCATTTTCTGTACTTCCTAATAGTGTATTTTGTACCTTGCACATTCCTGGGTAATAGTCTTATGTGCCTGGCGGTGTTTTCTGTGGTTAGGGGTCGTGTAGCCTCGTTTTGGTTGTTTTCATCCGCCATTTTTTTGTTGCTTAGGCGATTTTTCAATTTCCAAAACTGTGCAAATTGTGCAACCTCACTCCCAGACATCCTGGCTGACCCCCTGTGCTGCGTGTCCCGCTTTGCAGTCTTATGTGCCTGGCTGTGTTTTGCGTGGTTAGGGGTTCTGTAGCCTTGTTTTCTTTTTTTTTGGCTGCCATTTTTCTTGTCGCTTAGTGGATTTGCGAGTGGCTAAACTCTGGAAATTGTGTTTAAATTGTCGTGCATCCTCACTCTCAGACGTCCTAGCTGTCCCGCCGTGCTGTGTGTGATTTTAATTTTTTTATTTTTTAAAATTTTCATTGTGTTTTTGTTGTTTTTGTATGTGCGTGGTTCGGCCAATAAGTTAGTTTTTTTTTACCTCATATTTTTTTTCTCTAAGTGCTGTGGGTCGTATTTTTTTTTCTAAGTCCCGCTTTCCTTTCTGCAAAGCGTTGCGGCCTGTAATTTATTTATTTATTTTTTTCAAACTGCTACGGGTCTCGCATTGTGAATGGTGTAATTGAGATTTCTGTTGATCTGTAGTTCTGCGGGTTATAGGGATGAGCGCCTATGGCGCTCATCTCCACCAGCCCAGTGAGCGCCTAAGGTGTCCGGGGTTGTAGGAATGAGTGCTTATGGTGCTCATCTCCACCAGCGCAGTGAGCGCCTTTGGCACTCACTGCCTAAGTCAAATGAGATCATAGGGATGAGCGCCTACAGCGCTCATCTCCACCAGCGCAAAGAGCGCCTTCGGCGCTCCTTGCCAGCAACTGCGTCCCTTGCTTCACGAGGGCCCCAGTTGCTGCAGGCTCACTGCGCAAGCTCGCAAACGTTAGCAATGCGTATTGCTCACAACAATATATGTGATATTGCTTTAATGGTGCCAATCATTTTACCTTTGTTCCTGTTACCTGAGAGTAATAGGAGGAACTGATGATTCAGACAAGATCTGTATTTAGATCAGTTAAAATCGGCACTTGAAAACAGAAATGTATAGAAAAAGTAATCTATGAAAACTGTCCCCTTAAGTTACAGACCTACAGTCCTAGATGGAATACCCCATGACAAAAGCAGAGTAATTTAATATAAGATTTTCTTTAAAAATGCATTTGTCTTAAAGGCTTACATAGCTGCTATGAAGATATTTTCGAACTGATTCTTTAACATTGATCAAACCATTGAAATAAGATTATAAGTAACTGGTGTAAAGCTTCTTACTGAATCTACCATCAAAACTATTGCCAGTGAGCTCCATTACGTTATTGCCTTTGCTCTGAAGGGCCCTTATCTTTCTTGAAGGTGAAATAACCTTCCTTCTATCTTGAACTATACAAATGTTCTAGTCTGATGGAATAGTTTGCTCCTTCTACCGCTTTCTCTGCCAGTGAATAGATGATTTCCACTAAGTAAGTGACGTTAAATAAATGTCCATCAATTCCACTAAACCAATAAACACAATTGCTCTATTTCAGCCGAATCTATTTATAAAGCGCCAGTAAAATTGACAACATTTTAAAGGGCGTCGCATGGGATAGACTGATATTGAGAGAGTTTTCTATCATATTGAATGTGAAATGTCAACTTAAAGAGTTTTGGGACAGCATGTGCTCATCCTAATGAATCTACTGGATGCAAATAATTGATTTTCTGTCTCCCTTTGTATAAAACCTGACCCTGTTCCTCAAAACTGAAGTGAAGACTTTCTGCAATTGTATTTTTATATTAACTTGGTCTTTAATAATATGAATAATTTTCTCTGAAATGCTCTGTGGGGTAATATTATAAATGCACATTTTTTTCAAGATTCTGCAAAATAATGTATCAAGCTACTATCAAATTATTTATATTTATTTTAAGTATTTTTTTACACTGGGTATTCCTCCTGCTATTTTATTGATTGATTAGTTGAATAAACGATATTCATCCCATATGGAGCATTATATAATTTAAAAGCAATGATACAATGTTCAGTGGCATTGTTAATTTTGTGGCTTCATTACCTTGCTAGGTTGCATGGTAATAGGAGCCAAAAAAATTTGGGGGTATAATTCAACTCCCAGGACAGGAAGCAGGGGCTGATCTACCGCCAGTGCATCTGTTGCAATTATGGGTTAAAGCTTGCATGGGAAAGACATACTGCTCCATAGCAAAGTGGCCAAACCTAGTAATGCATGATTAAGTTTAATTTTGCTATTTTTGTATCCCCTATTCATTTAATTTGTCGCCACAGTTCCTAAGCCCTTACAAGGGTTTCTCTTTGATAGAATCTCATTCCCAAAATGGCAACAATAGGTTTTATCCTCCGTTTAAACTGGATTTTGTGTACTTAATGTTCCATATTCCGAAGTAATAGGTGTTTATAAACATGGTACCATCTCTATGTATTGTTAACATGGTACCATCTCTATGAAAAGTGCCATGTTTTTCCTTCATGTTCACGTCTCTTATGTTTGTTTGCAGGAAAAAACTGAACCCTATTTCATTGGGATCTTTTGCTTTGAAGCTGGAATTAAAATTGTCGCGCTAGGATTGGTCTTTCACAAAGGATCTTACCTCCGGAATGGCTGGAATGTCATGGACTTTATTGTAGTGCTCAGTGGGTGAGTGTCTACCTAATAGCTCATTTCCCTTCACATGTAGAGCCATAAGCAGGTAAGTGTATGTTCCATCCTATGGCTTCACGGTGCCCATTAACAGTAAAGTATACATTAAGCAGCCATCTGTCCTTTTAGTTCTGAACTGTAGTGGGGAGTACATTTTCAAATGTCATAAAATTCTAAGTAATTTAACTTTTATTAGCTACTGAAATGCCAAACATAACTACAATTCCAATAATGTAAGAACAATAAGAAAAGAAAATGTCAACAAATGGTAATCAATTATTACCGTAGGTGTAAGTAGCATAAACATAAGTCAATAATTATTATATCAGGCTGAAGGAAATATTCATCGTAAAAAACACTAGTCATATTTTTTTTGTAGAATAGCAAATAGCCAGATGTGGTGGTAGGGTGTGCAGAAGTATTATAATACTCAACAAATACATAAAGAATGAAAGTGATTACAGAATAAAATAAAAAAGATAGTGTAGTAATGCAATACAGCTTTGAAATGGATGGCGTCTGTTAGGATATATTTACTGTATCAAATGTGGTTAAAGAGAGTTGCATTCAAAAGTCTCCTCCTCTTAGATTTTTTATTTTATATATATATATATATATATATATATATATATATATATATATATATATATATATATATATATATATGGACTAGGAGAAGGAGGGGTATCTAACATCTCATATGTATGGACCAGAAACAATAACAGTAGAGTAGGAGTCAATGGCGATAATATACAAACATAGCTGACCCATTTTCTCAACTCGCTAGATTATGGTGAAACGCTTACCGTATTTAATTCTCTTTCACTCTGTGTGGTGCAGGATGAGTCAGATTGTTCTCTTATACACAATTAATATAGTCTTTAAATTGTGAAGAAACACATTTAATTAATATAACATTTATCTATTGCTTGTAAGTACTATTATTTGAAGAAAAACATACGTTCAGTAGGCCTTAAAGGACCAATTTGACTATTACTAATTTAGTAATTATATCATATTTTAATCTGTTTTTTTTTATTCACAAATTGTGAATTTTATGCATTTTTTACGTTTATAATTATTGAATTAATAGGTATGTTCGTTTAACACTATTATGTTCTTTCACAAAATTATGATACGCATAAAAATATGGATTTAGTTTAATTAGTCTCAAATTGATTGCAATCACATGTTTATTGTATGGTTTCACATACTTTTCAGTTCTTGTAATGAGTAGTAAAATAGAAATGAGTTCAAGTCTAGATGTTATATTTATTATTTAATTTATTAGGGTTCCAGCCTAATGACTAGTGTGTGATTTTATTTTGTATGCTCGTTATGAGTTTCTTATTGCTGTGCTTTAAAGGATTATGTTGTGTCTGAAAGATGATTAGTTCACAAACACTATATTGTGGTATTATCGCTAGTTTTGGATTTGCATAATATTAATTTCCTTTGTTAATGTGTTTCTTTTTAATTATCACTTTCCTGGTTAAACAAAAACGTTGGTAGATTTGAAAAAAAAAAAAGTCTTACACTATATAAATGCTAATAACTAAGCTACTTCATGCAAATAAGTGTGGATAGTAATACTAACCATTGTAATATTGACATTAATTGATAATTGTCAAACTGATGAGTATTTATTCATGTGTGTGTGCATCATACATTTATGTCCGACTCTCTGTGACCTCATGGACCGCAACACACCGTGCTGATCCACTTGGTATTCGTGGCAGATATACTGGAGTGGGTTGCCAGTTCTTTCTCCAGTTGGCCACAGCATGCAGCTCCTGGTATTCCTATGTGGTCACCCATCCAAGTACTAACCAGACCCACCCCTGCATGGCTTTAGGATGATGTGACCTTTTGATTCCCTAACTGGAATCAAACCCAGGTCGCAGCAGTTAAAGCACCAATCCTAACCACTGGACCATAAGGGAATCCTATTTCTTCATAGCCATGTCCAAAAGTACTTGCAGTAAAAAATACAAAGTGAGTGGGAAAAACAAAATATAATGGAGGAAAGTGATAACAATAAATTTGTTTTTGGATAATGATTTGCAAGTGATTGAATTTAAAATTTGAAATGTAGCAAGCTTTGATATATATGTTCCATTACCAATGGCAATCCAACAAGTAGCTGCTGATAGTATATTTTATTGTATTACATTAAATATATTTAATGTGATATATTTAATAAAAGTGTGTTATTTTGTATTTTAGAGAAATAACTTGTATGAATTTTCCGAATAATTCAGGTTAATCGCCATGGGAATCAACAACATTATGGTAATTATTTTAAGATATTATATAACAAACCAAGGAAGTACCAGAAAACCTTTAGATAAAAGGATATCTAGATATAGCATCAGTTCTTCAAGTGTTTACAGGTAGATCTTAGAATACCAGGTAGCACACTATATTCATCCTACATGGAGTCTTAATTTTCACTTAGTCAAGAGAACAGCATTCCCCTTGGCTGTGTATACCAGCGTGGGATAGAAGGGTGTTCAAGAAGGAAATCTAGATCTATCAGTAGTTCTTCAAGTTGTCATAGGTAGGTCTTAGAATACGAGATAGCACACTATATTCATCCTACATGGAGTCTTAAATTTCACTCAGTCAAGAGAACAGCATTCCCCTTGGCTGTGTAAAACCAAGGACCAACGTGGGATAAAAGGGGGTTCAATAAGGAAATCTAGATCTATCAGTAGTTCTTCAAGTGGTTACAGGTAGATCTTGGAATACCAGGTAGCACACTATATTCATCCTACATGGAGTCTTACATTTCACTTAGTCAAGAGAACAGCATTCCCCTTGGCTGTGTATACCAGCATGGGATAGAAGGGTGTTCAAGAAGGAAATCTAGATCTATCAGTAGTTCTTCAAGTTGTTATAGGTAGGTCTTAGAATACGAGGTAGCACACTATATTCATCCTACATGGAGTCTTAAATTTCACTCAGTCAAGAGAACAGCATTCCCCTTGGCTATGTAAAACCAAGGACCAACTTGGGATAAAAGGGGGTTCAATAAGGAAATCTAGATCTATCAGTAGTTCTTCAAGTGGTTACAGGTAGATCTTGGAATACCAGGTAGCACACTATATTCATTCTACATGGAGTCTTAAATTTCACAGTGTCCAGAGAACAGCATTCCCCTTGGCTGTGTAGATCCAAGGACCAACGTGAGATACAAGGGAAGAGGCATGTATATGTTGTCCGAAATGTCTGAATGTGACTTTGTGAGAACTGCTACGGTCGTACAGCTTCTTATGGTGATTACAAAAGAAACCAGCTGGTTACAAGATAAAAATTAAAACATATAATCTGTAAAGGAGTGTATTGAGAGAAATATGCTTGTGGTAATGGTGAGTAAGTAGTAGTAGCTCTGCAATATACATATATGTTTAGTCGTTAAATCGTGTCCGAATCTCTGTGACCCTATGGATCGTAGCACACTAGACACATCTATCATGTCCTGCTTTTGCTTATCCATAAGGTTATCTTGGAAAAGATACTGGAGTGTGTTATCAGTTCCTTCTCTAGTGGAGGTCCAAAATGGGACCTCCCTGCTATCATCTGCCAATCTTGGGAAACCCTACATGGTTTAGCTCACAGCTTCATTGAAGTACACAAGCCACTTAATCACTACAAGCAATCCAGAAGTGGACAGTATATGATACTAGATATAAAAATGAAAGACAAAGATTACTAACAAATAATCTTTGAAAATGGTTGGTTTACGCCCTTCACCATGTCACCATATGAAAAATAATGAGTATAGAACATCAACACAAACAGCTTCAGATAAAAATGCCCATAACCAGGTTTCCATCCATTAAAAATAATCATTTTTTGAAGTCTCTTAATAAAAACAACTGGGACAAAGTCTGTGACACATCATCTACATTTATTGCATCAGAGTAATTTAATGTGTCAAAGTGGCTTATGGTTGTCCTTACTTCCTCCCTCACAGAACTCATCCCCCTGTACTTTCCTGTCACTTTGTAGCCCTTGCTCCCTTACCTTATTCTCTGTTAAACACACTGAGCATGCTGAACTGCTCCACACTGCCACCTCTTGAAGATTCAATATGAATTCTCTTATTTAAACCCCACACACCAATTTCACACCTGGGGTTGTGTGTGCAGCCAAGGAGGCACAGGGAGGCCGTGGCAGGTTGGGCTTGGTGAAGGGCACTTGCACCCCCCCACCCCCACCCAGAGGAGGTCCCTGGTGCGCTGCTTCACCACTGGTAGGTCCGCCCCTGAGCACATTTAAAAAGAATGCAGATAAGTTGAATTTGAATGTTGTAAATTAAAGAAATAAACTGCTTGATAGATAAGTTAATCACAAAAAGTGATGATTCTGAAAGAGGGTATTTGATAATGTACAACTGTGCATTTTCTTTTTCTCAAATGAAGTTCTCATGGCAAAAATAATAAATATGTATGTATGTGTATATATATATATATATATATATATATATATATATATATATATATATATATATATATATATATATCTGATCTGGGGGCTATCCCCTGTCAGCCAATGAGCAGTAATATAGATGTATGAGTCATACTTGTCTGCCAATGGCATCTACAGATGCATGTATGCTCCATGCAATTCCTGTTGGTTCCAATGAAGTTTAAATAGGTTTTATTTAATATTTCTCCAAACAAAACACAATTTTAGTAATGTTTAAAGCACCTTTAAATGCATGAATAAAAATTGTGTACCATGTGCCTTTAACATTGCAACCGTTCCTCTACCCTGATAAGAATAAGGTTATAACTAGAGTATGGCGCCGCTCTCTGTGAGAGAGCGTTGGGTTGTTCGTAGATGACATTGATAGCAAAGCTCCAGTCAGAGGATTTAACAGAGCTGTTAGGAGGTGTCACACCATTTAGCAGTTCAGAGATCTTGAAGTTGAGATATTCCTTGTTAGTATCTGCAGGTGTTGGTTTTCTTTCTGAACAAATCTTATTTTACCAGCACAAGTCTATTGGGAAATCAGCATGAAACCTTCCGAAAAATAATTCCACAAACACCATCGGCTATTAAATGGTCTGTCCTGTTGTACAAAAACTATGAAAGGGCAGTACCAGGGAAATATGATTCTATAATGGGTCCAGGCACTGGCGCGGGTCCCCTAATAACTTGGGGAGAAAGACACGTGGGAAAGAGGGATTATAATATATCGTCACTTTATACATTTCTCTGATACTAGCATGTTATACCCATTCCACCTATGCACAAGTTGCTCTTATATAAAAGCGTACTCTTATATAGATATAGTGCTTGCCTCCTATTGCTACAAAGTTGTTAATTGATTGTTCAGTCATGTCTGACTCTCTGGGACATTATGGATCTCACTACTAACGGCACATTGATAATGATGTCTCTTGTCATGCTTATCCAAAAGGTTATCTTGCCAAAAATGGTGGAGTGGGTTGCCAGTTCCTTCTTCAGTGGACTGTAATTTGTTTGACCTGCTCATCTTGGGTGACCTTACATGGTATATCTCACAGCTTCATTGAGGTATACAAGTCCCTTCACTACCACAAGGTAGCAATCCATAAGGGGGCTACAATGTTAGGTTATAACACTATATTATAGACTGACAATTATCTAGCTGTGTTTTGTAACCCCTCCTGGAACCTTAGGGTTTCTTGAAGGTGTCAAGTGTAGACTGGACCAAGCCCAAAAATGGGGGAGCATATTCTCTGGCCTGAGCACATACCATGGTCACTAGTACGGGTAGGTGGAGAGGGAGTACACATGGCCAGAGTTGTCACAAGGTGTGGTAGGCACCCGTCCAGGGGCGCCCATCTAAGAGGGGGACCCGTCCAGGGGCGCGCATCTAAGAGGGGCACCTATTTAAACAAAAAAGAAAGAAAGTGCATCTCAGTTGCTGTTAATGAATTTAGGGAACATAAATATTATTTAGCACTTTCCCAAAACTAATATGATGTTTTAGGAAACATATTCAGTGTAATTTTACTTATAGTAAATTATATATTTTTGGGCAGCAACTGAAAATATTTGTAAAAGCTTTGTAAAATCTGAAAAATCCACTATGGCTCATCTATAATGATTATTTCAGTTGGTGCCATGTGTACAGTAATCTTGCTTTTCTCCAGGAGCGACATTTTGTTTTGTACTTTTGTTTATGAGTCTTATAAGAAACAAACTACTTGTCCAGGTCTTTGCACAGTCTGTCAAGCCACCTTTAATGCATCCGAAGTCTTGAAATCAGTTTTGATTGGATAACAACATAATTGAGAAAATTTAGGGAGGCAGATTTATAATGTCCCAGAAAATGTACATTTCTCCCCAAAACATTAGCTTGTTTGTCAAGTATGTTCTAAACTAACAACAGTAATGGCCATGGGTATAAAACATACTTGGAAAATAAAAATATATGGGTACAGGAATCCATTTGTACCTGTTACATCACATTCAGAGAGCTGGATGATGGGGGAAGTTGTTTATACCTAGTGGGAGTGGTGGTGGAGGAGGGAACTGGCAGAAGTTTTGTTTGATGACTGGATAAGATTTAAATCAACACCACACCCTTCACCCTCACTGACCTAGAAGCAGGATATTGCATCAAATGATGCAAGCATAGCTTTCCCAAGGTATATACTCGCCTCTCACACACACACACACATCCTTCACCAATGCATCATGGATCTATCTAGGGTCAACATTTATTTTCTCTAATTGAAAACAATCTGTGTGACTTTATTTCCTGATTAATTACACTGTTAATCAGATTAAGTTTTCAAACATATTTTTTTCACTGTGGTCCTTTAAATATCTTAGAGTGGATTTTATGTCTAGCGTGTATTTAAAATAGCATTACAAAATGTTCCTTCTTGAAAATAATGATGCATAGGTTAAAAAATAATACTAGGGAAATACAGTTTTGCAGCACTGACATTAATTAATTCTAACAAATTCTAAATTAACTGAAACCACAGCCTTAATAAGAGTTTTTCAAAATTAGATAATGTCTGTAGAGAGTTTGAAAGATATTTTTTAATCACTGGTTTGGTCATTTTTCACTAAAAGAACTAAAACTTTTGTAAAGCTTTATGAGTAAACAGAAATGTATAAGATTATCTCCTTCTGGATCGCTACCTTGTTTTGGTGAAGGGGCTTGTGTACTTCAATGAAGCTGCGAGCTATACCATGTACGGTCAGCCAAGATGGGCAGGTCATAGCAGAGAGGTCAGACAAATTGCGATCCATTGGAGAAAGGTTATTGGCAACCCACTCCAGTATCTTTGTCATGGAAACCATATGGATAAGTACAACAACAGACAGATATATACCCGGCCTGCTTCGTCCATATGGTCACTGAGAGTCGGACACAACTGAAGGACACAACAACAATAAGGATATAAAGAAGTATGATAATATGTATTATATTGTAAACATATATCACAGTTTATCACCATTCCTGATTAATTGCAGTATTTAAATGAGTGAACCCTTTAAATATCTCATGATTCCATTCAAGTCTATTACTAAAGGCTCCTTATTCTCTTTACTTCTATACGTAGAAGAATGGAACAACATAACCACCCAGACGTCTTTCTCTGAAAAAAACAGTTTTATACATCAAATGAATGCACTGAATTCAAAACATGTACAACTAATATGTACACTGCATCCTAATGCATAAATAGATGCTGAAAACAATTTAATTAATTAACAACAATAGTAAAAAATGATATAATATTGTCTGGTAATCAAGGGTAGGACCTTGTAAGTCCAGGTGCTGAAAGTAACTTATATGAACTCTATACTATTTATATTATATTATACTCAAAGCAAACTTCATAAGCAGAGATAAAGAGCATGAACGTCTACATTAGGATAGTCATTTGATTCTAAAGTTAATCATTCCTCAGATAATCAGTTATTTCTGCTGTATTCTTATTCAAACGAGCAGCTCTTGAATGTGCTAACTGATGTGCTAATTAGGATTACATGACCCAAGCAGAGCCCAAGTGATATGTTTCCCAATAATATTAAGACCCAGACAACTTGTGGGATGACAACAGGCCACAACATTTATTTGTAAACAAAATGATGCATAACATAAACAATAACCACAAATAAATAAATAACTAAACAATTAAGGGGAGAAGCCAGGTCAGAAACAGTACCCCCTACACCCTGAACCTACATCCAGAGCCTACTGTGATGGTAAAGCCGTACCACCATAGAGTAGGAAGTCACGCACATTACCACTGGCGCGGCCACTCCCTTCACCATCCGCCGCTAGGACAATATATACAGCATTTCCTTTATTATTTTTTTATATAAACTTCTAACACAATTCATCTAGCAATAATTACCTTCCTTTTCTTCTACCGGGATGGGCGGGTGGGTAGCATACTCATGGCTATCTGAATTCAGTACAATTTGGCCCACATCACCCCAAAGATCACCTAGAAGCATTTTGAAATACTTATATAATTTTGGAATTATGTGTTTTATTCACTGAGAGATCATATAAAATAAAATCTGTGTTTACATGTATAACAGGCTGCCCACTCGTTTTTGCATTACTGCAGCAAATCATGTTTGCATTACTGCAGCAAATTAGGTTGTAGATGTGTTTCTCCCATTCAAGTAAATGGTAAGACTCCTTATATTTCCAGGATAAAGGAAACAGACCTTGTAATGGGTTAATTGTTAATCAGTTACTGCAGAATAATCAGGTGTCTGCTCTCTTGCCTTTCTAGAATTTGAGTAACATAGACCTCAGGGGAATTATTGCTCCATATAGTGAGCAGAAGAAAAAAAAACTCTTAACAAAACTATCTGAGCAGGCATGGAATGCTGGAATCACCTAAACAGGTTAGTTATGGGTTGACTGGTCAGTGCAGTCCTGAGTCCAGAGAAAAACTGCTATCAATCATTGTGTTCCGTACAGACAATCACTATACAGCGCTATTCGGGTATCTGTTTTTACTAATGCAACAGCCAGTAGGCAGGATACACTTTGTATGTAAATAGAGGCTTACATTTTTTTAGCTGTTATTAATGTAATAAAAAATGATAATTTTAAAGAGAATTTACAGTGACGAAAATGTCCCTTTAAACTTTTCAGGTATAGATAAATAGGCATTTATTGCCATGTTTCCACCATTATAGTGAGATTTCACCTTCACACGCTCTCTCTTTGATGCGCGGCATGCATGTACAGCGATGATGTGTTGTTTTATTGTTGAATTAAGGATGAGCAGCGGGACGGCTTGTGTCATTCTTGGCTCCTGTTTGGGTTATTACTCATATATGAGCACACTTCTCTTCCCTTCTGTACTGTCCTAGTATCCAGGCAGGACGCCAGGGATTCAATTGTCCATGAAAACCTGTTAGTCGGATACAATCGAGTCGACTGACAAGTACCCCGAGAAACCTCTCCTGATGGGCTTGTTTTATCAGATTCGCGGGAATCAACACTAGAAGCTTTTTACACTTCATTAAAATGGACTTCGCTTACTCCAGTTTTAACATAACAAGACAAATCTGATCACAGTATTTGAAGATAAGGAAGATAGCACGGCTTCTTCAGATTACTTAGACTGACAGATGACACCATGGAGAGGACAAGTAAAATGAGCTTAAAGATCCAACTTAAAGTGACAGCTAAGGTCTTAGTTATTGGAGAAAATGAAAAGTGCTCATATATATAAATAAATAAATATAATTGTAGTTGGTTGTTTGAGTTGATGTGATAAGGGGTCGACAACCATTTAATACCTACCACCCTCTTTTGATGGTAAAATCCCCTTAACGCTCACTGGTGCCACAGCAGCACAATTCTGGCTACATAAATTATATGACCCTAGCTATGTATCGCCCTGTACCTACTAGATAGTGATCTGGTCCTGACTGTGGTCCCTAGGCTCTCTCATCAGCTCTCCAACCAGCCAAGCGTGGTGCTGCAGGACTCCGGCATGTGACGTCATTCATCAGCGGTGCCACCTACCGATTACCCTACCGCCCCGCCATGCAAGCTTGAATCGCCCACTAGTGGTAGGGACCAGGTTGACTACCACTGTGTTAGATAATCAACCTTGAAGATGAGGTATTTTAAGCATAAATTATCTGCAAATATTTCCCTCTCTTTATCAAAGGCCATTAATTAAGGGGTAGTGATGAGGATGAAGAATGAATACACTTGGTAAATAATGATACAACTTTAACACTTTAAAGTTTCTATGACTAGTATTGTGTGTGCATGTTCTTCCTTATCCCCCTAGTACTACACATCACACTCACTGTAGCTTTAATACAGATTTTTTGTGAGTAAATTTACATTAAAGGGACATTGTCACCCCATTGACTAGTTGGTTTAATCTTATAGCATGAAAATCTTGCTATACATTGAATTAGTCAAGAATATGTTTTATCACATTCTACTACCAACAAGAAGAAGAACCACATTTAAGATAAGGTGAAAACAGAAGATGTTTTAATTACGTTGAGTACAAAAGTTATTTATGCTGATGTGAAAAGAAGACATAGCCTAATACAATGAAAGACTATCTTTAATTATGCTTAGCTCTGCAGCCTAGACATAAGAATAGTTATTGCATTATGTCTAGAATCTAATAAGCCTGTAAAATTAAAATTAATTATCTGAGAATTATGAATGTGAGCTGCAGGTTAAATCCAAGAAAGTATGTGTCAGCAATATTTATTAATGCATTTTATGTTTTCTGTTGGTGTTAACGTCTAACTGCTTTGCACACATAACTATTATAGGATGTTCACTGAACAAGAATGTTCCAGTTTAACGTTTGTGATTACACTCATCTTGTTTTTGTTATTTACTCTCTTTGTATAAGAATCACACGGTAAATTGAAATGTGTTTATGATTAATTTACTGCTTGTATCTTTTGGCCTGTGACCTATGCTCATTCTGGAAGAAGACAGTGAGATGTGCAGAACTGCACATATAACAACATGAAGCAATGAGTGGGTGGGATTATGATCAATAAAATGCCAAGCTTGGTATGAAATAAATTAGACTTTTTTGACTCTGCCTTTGGCTTTAGTCATTTTGTCTCCTGAGTACTCGGACCAGGATGAGAGAAATGTGGCACGAAGGAGTGGTTGATAGGATGCCTGGGAGAGTATTCATCCCTGGCAGTGTGTTTGCTACACACACAAGTCTTATGTTAATAAGGTTTTACTTTGTCCAGAGTCCAAAATAGGAAGTGCTGATATGTGATTTAAATTTCAGTAAATGGTAATATTATAGGGTTCCCTGGTGGTCCAGTGGTTAGGATTCGGTGCTTTCAACACTGCAACCTGGGTACAATTTCTGTCTTGGAACAAGAGGTCACACCACCCTGAAACCATGCGGGGTTGGGCCTGGTCAGTACTTGAATGGGAGACCACCTATGAACTTCAGAAGCTGTATGCTGTGGAGATGGAAATGGCAACCCTCTCCAGTATCTCTGCCATGAAAACCAAGTGGATCAGCATGGTGTGTTGTGGTCCATGAGGTCACTGAGAAAACTACTTATACTTTATTATTTAAGAAGGAACATACTGTATGCAAAAAATGCAAGGCCTCACTAACTAACATCAGAGAAGGAAGTTGTGATTATTCCATTTAGTTTTAAAAACATGGATATGTTTTGATATATAATCAACTCTATATTTAAAATTACAGATAATTACAAGTTCAAGCACAATTTTTACTTCAATGAAATATAGATTTGATGACAGAAAAGAACAAATAAGGCACATCTACTTTGTCAATCTATCTATGAAAAAGTTTTGATAAATTAAACCTCAGGATGGCCTTATTCTTAATTTTTTTAAACTAAAGTACTAGTAACTTGGCTGTCATTAATGATGGTATTATATGTTATGTTCAATTGTCTGTTTTATCTCTCTCTGTGCGCTCTCTCTCTCTCTGTGCACCCTCTCTCTCTGTGCTCTCTCCCTCTCTGTGTGCCCTCTCCCTCTCTCATCTGCTCTCTCCTCCCTTTCTCTCTCTCTCCCCCCTCCCTCCCTCTCTCTCCCCCTCTCTCTCTCCCTCCCTTTCTCTCTCTCTCTCCATCCCTTTCTTTCTCTACCTCCCTCTCTGAACCCCACAGCCTTGCAGTTCATAGCTATGAGAAATCTACTATGTATTTTGCAGAATTCGGAGTAGCTTAAAAAAACTTTTGCAGACAACAACACATTTTATTGATGACACATTTGCTATTGAGGCACCCGGTAAAGGTCTTTAAGGCATTGCTCTACATGACTTCACAGCTCCAGTGACATCCTGATTTCTTGACTCCCACAGAGACCTCATGAAGCGCAGAGCACTATAATTGTGATTTCCTTCCATAGCTTTTACCTTCTCTACTTATTTGGTTAAAATGCTCTAAAAGCATTTCTACCATCTCCTGTTTCACACAAATTGCTAGAAGAGAAGAAACATTCCATCCCCCTCAGTTCCTTTCTGTAATAACGCCTGTTTATTTGACATACCAGGCTTTTGATGCTTTACAAAACGCATTGTTACAGGAAAAATTGACCCAAGGTTATATAATAACTCAACATTTTTCACAAATAAGTTGAATAACTTAATTGAAATTGGATTAATCTTTTATATTGTATATGATTAATGGTGATGAAAATCTCTTGAGTGTTTGATAAACTGATATGTGTTGCGTAAAGGGTCTCTATCACACAGAATTTATATTTTTATTTATTCTTAGAGATTAAGCAACAACTATAAATATGAGGCAGTAGCCATTTGTTTCTAAAGTGAATCAGCATTGTTTCTGCTGTATGTATATACTTAGTGGCGGAGGTAGTGAATGGAGGGCTTGGTGCAAATAAATATATATAGTTCATTGGTGGTTCAGAGTAACTAATTTATATATTTTTTTCTGTAGTGTAGATCCCACCCAGCCTTCCCATTGTGCCTCCTAACACTTTCCTTCTAAATTTGAATATATTATTTTACAAAGTCTCACCTGCCAAGCCAATTTATAGCAGTAATCTCATCTATACCCAACAAACATCACATTCCTGTTTTTTAGCTACAGTGGTCCTTTAAGTGGAAAGTTATAAGCCACAATCTAACATCACACAGAAAACTTGCATATGTTCTGGGCCATGTAGCTGTAATCCTTGATACCGGCCAACACTTTTAGGCAGCGTCCACCCACCATCGTTAAGTTCAACTTCAGCCAGCTGGAACTCATCCACATTAGACAAACATTAACCAGTGTCAGTGGATTAATACTTGGCTGATAAATGTCAGTGGATTAGTACTTGGCTGATACATGTCAGTGGATTAGTATTTGTCTGACACATGTCAGTGGATTAGTATTTGGCTGACACATGTCAGTGGATTAGTACTTGGCTGATACATGTCAGTGGATTAGTACTTGGCTGATACATGTCAGTGGATTAGTACTTGGCTGACACATATCAGTGGACTAGTACTTGGCTGACACATGTCAGTGGATTAGTACTTGGCTGATACATATCAGTGGATTAGTACTTGGCTGACACATGTCAGTGGATTAGTACTTGGCTGATACATGTCAGTGGATTAGTACTTGGCTGACACATGTCAGTGGATTAGTATTTGGCTGACACATGTCAGTGGATTAGTACTTGGCTGACACATGTCAGTGGACTAGTACTTGGCTGACACATGTCAGTGGATTAGTACTTGGCTGATACATATCAGTGGATTAGTACTTGGCTGACACATGTCAGTGGATTAGTACTTGGCTGATACATGTCAGTGGATTAGTACTTGGCTGACACATGTCAGTGGACTAGTACTTGGCTGACACATGTCAGTGGATTAGTATTTGGCTGACACATGTCTATGGATTAGTATTTGGCTGACACATGTCAGTGGATTAGTACTTGGCTGACACATGTCAGTGGACTAGTACTTGGCTGACACATGTCAGTGGATTAGTATTTGGCTGACACATGTCAGTGGATTAGTACTTGGCGGACACATGTCAGAGGATTAGTATTTGGCTGACAGATATATTTCTTTGTCATCAGCAGACCAATGATAGCCAAAGTCATGTTGTCTTGTAATAGTAGCCACTGGATGAACGTACATACAAAACGTTGGAAATTGGATGGTTCCCTTTGAAAATGTATATGCTAGTGGCCCAGATATGTTGTATTATACTGTCTAAATATGAAAGGACAAGCTGAGTACTACGCTGTTATAATTCACAAAATTCTTAAGTCAACCAGTCAGTTATATATGGTATCAAAGCTCCAAAGAAATGAACAACAGTCATCAGACGATCAGTAGGGGTTTCAGATCAGTTACAGTACTGTGCAATCTTTCTCAGTGTCCTTCCTAACAGTCTTTAATTTGCTTTTATAACAGGGGCACCTTGGACACATTTCTTATATCCGTTAATGCCATCTCCCCACTTCTCTGCTAAAATTATTAAACACTCTAGTTTGATAGCACAAAGAGCTAGAGGTAGACTTTCAGTAGAGGACAACAGTTACACATATTCCTGAACCCACCAGCGATCAACCCACCAGCCCAGCTCTTCCCCTTTGTAGAAGGACTCATCAAACCAACATGTCTACAGTCTAGTTCAGCCTTTTTCGAGGCAAAATGTGAATAGTTTGCTATCCTTTGCATATAGAGTTTTATCCCTCTTGGCCAGAAGACCTAAAGCCCTGCCGGATAATCCTCGGGCAATAAAAGTAGATTCTGAGTAGTCATAGCTTCTAAAAAAAGTTGAAAATGTTTTTGCATGGTCACCATTTGAATATAGGACTCCTGCTGTCTTTTAATGTAAAGATAATGTAGGATAAAGTTAAATTAAAGAGGTATCAAAGCTATGTAAGTTCTTTCATGCACATTTTAATCAACAAAACTTGTTTTTCTCAGGAAGAAGTATGATCTTTCTTAATCTTTCTTCTTATCCTCTAGCACAAGATTGTCCAGCATGCTGCTTAGGTACTACAATACTACCATCCAGTACATTTTATATAGCACCATTGCTCCATTCTTTACACTATACTTTATGTGTTTGGTCGAGAACAGTAGTTTGCTGGAGAGCCACCCCACTCCTCTCTAGCTTTCCTCTTCTTGTCACTCCATTAATCTCCCCTTTCTCTATTCCACCACAGGGAAATATCTTTCACAAGCTTTCTAATATTACTAGGAACTTGCCCGTCAAAAATGACAGGATTAACATTTTAAGGCTTGCAATGCTGGTTGCCACACAAGGCTTTAGGTCCTCTGAGCTCCTTCAGAGCTCATTACGAGCCTCTCCCCCGTGTACCACAAGTTTCCTGCTTTGCACTGATCACCTTTGATGCTCATCGCAACTGCGTTACCAACATCGTAAGCGTTCCGCACAGTCTTCTTGGTCCACAACTATATATGTGATATTCTACTGTGCTCTAGGAGAGATCAGTGTGCTGCTCTGTTAGATGAGCTTATAAATAACACCACTGTATGTAATTTATAAATTATGGGTCACAGCTTTCATGGTAAAGACATACTACTCTATAGTGGTCAAAAGTAGTAATGCACGGATTTGTCCCCCCCCCCCCCCCCCCCATCCCCTCCATTTCCTATGCTCCTGTATGTTAGGAATAAAGATTTTGCCGCAGATACAAACAAAAAAAGTAAATTTTCTCACTAAATCAGTGTTAGATATCGTAATGAGTGATACAAAATGTAAAGTTTGTTTATAATAATAATAAATAAATAATTTATATATTTTTCTGATTAACAGTAAATCTTAAGAATGCTCATTTCAAACATGTAGCGTTATGTCGAAAGGTTGATCACACCATCTGTAGCACAAAACAGGTAAAACCATTTGCCAAATTAGAAAAGTTATTTTACACTTCATATTATAATTTATAAAAACGTGTCCTACACTATTCAGTGTTAACAAATATTTTATGGTAACTGCTTGTGTCGTTTATAAAACAATATTTTCAATGTACAGTTGTGCTCAAAAGCTTGCATACCCTGGCAGAAATTGTGAAATTTTGGCATTTATTTTGAAAATAGATAGAAATCATATGTAGCCATTTTTTTTATCACATAATTGTTTGGCTCCTTTTTAAATTATAATGACAACAGAAATCACTCAAATGGCACTGATCAAAAGTTTGCATACCCTTAGTTCCTATTACTGTGTATTGCCCATTTTAGCAACAATGACAGAGTGCAGTCTTTTGTAGTAGTTGTCTATGAGGCCCCTAATTCTTACAGGCGGTATAGCTGCCCATTCGTCTTGGCAAAATGCCTCCAGGTCATGCAAAGGCTTTAGTCATCGCATTCTCTCCAGAGTGGCTCGATGATATTAAGGTCAGGAGACTGTGAAGGCCACTCCACAACCTTCACCTTTTCTGCTGTAACCACTGGAGGGTCAACTTGACCTTGTGCTTAGGGTCATTGTCATGCTGGAAAGTCCAAGAGTGTCCTATGTGCAGCCTTCATGCAGAAGAATGCAAATTGCCGATATTTTCTGATAACATGCTGCATTTATCTTGCCATCAATTTTCACAAGATTCCCAGTGCCTTTAGAGCTCAAACCCCCCAAAACATCAGTGAACCACCATCATTCACAGTGGGGATGGTATACTTTTCAATATAGGCCTTATTGACCCGTCTCCAAACATAGCGCTTGTGGTTGTGACCATAAAGTAAAGCTCTATTTTGGTCTCGTCACTCCAAATTACAGTGTACCAGAAGCTGTGAGGTGTGTCAAGGTGTTGTCGGGCATATTGTAACCAGGCTTTTTTGTGGCATTAGCGCAGTAAAGGCTTCTTTCTGGCATCTCAACCATGCAGCTAATTTTTGTTCAAGTATCGTTGTATTGTGCTCCTTGAAACAACCACACCGTCTTTTTCCAGAACAGTCTGTTTTTTCCCCAAGGTTACCTGTGGGTTTTTCTTTGTATTCTGAACAATTCTTCTGGCAGTTGTGGCTGAAATCTTTCTTGGTCTACCTGACCTTGGCTTAGTATCAAGAGATCCCAGAATTTTCCACTTTTTAATAAGTGATTGAACAGTACTGACTGGCATTTTCAATTCTTTGGATACCTTTTTATATCCTTTTTCATCTTTATGAAGTTCCATTACCTTGTTACGCAAAACTTTTGACAGTTCTTTTCTGCTCCCCATGGCTCATTATCTAGCCTGCTCCGTGCATCCACGTGAGAGCTAACAAACTCATTGACTATTTATACACAGACACTAATTGAAATTTAAAAAGCCACAGGTGTGGAAAATGTACCTTTAGTTGCCATTTTAACCTGTGTGTCACCTTGTGTGTCTGTAACAAGGCCAAACATTCAAGGGTATGTAAACTTTTGATCAGGGACTATTTGGGTGATTTCTGCTATCATTGTGATTTAAAAAGGAGCCAAAGAACTATGTGATAATAAATGGCTTCATATGATCACTTCCCTTCAATAAAATACTTTTCTTTTCATGATCAGTCATATTTTCAAAATAAATGCAAAAACGTCACAATTTCTGTCAGGGTATGCAAACTTTGGAGCACAACTGTATATATGTGCCATGAACTACTGTAGTCTATGGGATTATAAGAACTTGCATTTGTCTCCACCATTTGGTTACCAGTTGACCTGTTAAATGCCTATCTGTGTGCTCTATGCTCACCAGTGAAGAATGCCCAGGTCAGTCATATGGCTTTATCTCCAACTGGCATAGGCTTTCCTCATCTTTGTTTCCATTGAAACATGGAGACAGTATCTTGGTCATCTTTATCCATCCATACATCATTAGTCTGTTGTGCACTCACTCGCAGGGCCTCCTCCACTTCACTGCCTAGGGGCTCCAAAAATGTAGATCCGGCACTGTGTCTAAGATTCTATTATTCAATTGAAGCTAAAAAAAACCCCACAAACTGGACAACTTTATTAATTTACAACATAAACTATGCCTCAGAAAATAAAAACAACCAAGGTTGATTGCCTAATGTGCTTAATAAAGGCTTTATGTCAGAATAGTCTAAACAAAGGACCTTAAGGCATTGGTCATAATATCTCAAAGGGAATAAAAAGTGTACTAAATATTTAAAAAAATTACACACTATTGTCAATGAACAGATTCATTCTCTAAACCAATTGTAAATTGAAAACCCCCCACAATGAAAATTCCTAAGCCCTCAAGGGGGACTACCTATCTGTAAGGCTGCCACTTAAATGGCATAAATCATACAAAAAAAACCTAATACATTAATAATAAAGAAGTCACCAAATAAAGAAAAGTGATCCCAAAAAATAGAAAAACAAAACATATTATTTATAGCACCAAACAATTATCCCAATAATAATAAACTTAACGTTGGAGGGAGGGAGGGAGGAATAAACGGCGTGTAAAATGCGGCGCACCACGTCATTGATGTCAGAGGTGATGGTTGGCTGCATATGTGTGTGAGAGCCAACCGACACTCTACATTTGAGCAATTCACCATCCAAACGAACCAAGGGGCTTCCAAACGTGTGTCTAAAAAGGCAGTACAGCCATCCTTGTTGTGCATGGGACTCCGAAGCAAACAACTGGTCATCATCAGAAACGGCTTCAATTTGCACAACATTGGACCTCTTCTGTTTGGCAAAGGGTTACCTTCTCTGACGAGTCACGTTTTCTGCTCCATCGACTGGAAAGATGTTGGCGTGTAGGCGCAAAGCTTCCAGGAACAAACGCTCTCCAATCATTGTTAAAAGAACACAAGCTGGTGGTGGCAGCGTTATGGTCTGGGAAATGTTTTCTTGGCATTATCTATGTCCTCTCATACCTCTGGAAGGCACTCTCAACCGATTGTGTTATCAATCCATCCTTACAGATCAATTACATCCATAGACTTGTGCTATACATTACAGCAACAATTGGAACATTTTCTATAATAGTTTTCTAATGCTCTGTGTATCACTAATGAAAAATAATGTTCCTTGCACCATAAAATGCTGTCATCCAATTAGCAAGACAATGTGACCCAATAGAGTCCATTTTAGTTATTTGGCCATAATGACAAGCCATAATAAATTTCATTGTGACTACTTAGTATTTATCATCTTCCATTTAGGGTTGCCATGGTGACAAGCCTCCATTGTGATTTATCTCATTGTCATGGTAACCACAGTCTTTAAACCTTTGTTTTAAATCTATCATTATATTAGATAATACATTTTCCCATCTATTATACAATTTTGAAGTTCTTTTAGAGGGGAAAAAAAAGTTGTTTCATCCATGAGGGCGAGGGCAATGTAATTAAGCATCTACTGTACAATTCCTGTCAGTTGCTTTTCTGCATGAACCAATTGTTAATTAATTATTAATAAGACATCAAGGAAAGATATTTGACGGCTGCTCCAGTTTTTCATGTAATGGACAGATGTGCTGGTTGCATCAAACAAAGTGATGAAGCTTTCATGCTGTTTGCGGAAAACAAAAAAATTAAAGCACCACTTATATAATACAAATATTTAAATGGGAAGCTCCACCTAAAATTACGTTTGTTAAAGATCACTCTTAGAGAAGGCTAACTTTCTGTGTAAAGTTTATGAAATTTGTGTAGCTTGAAATTGATTTTTGGCACTGACACTGAGCTAATTGGGTCGAAGGTTCAAGAGCGTTCTCAAGCACCAACCAGACTGCAGCTGAGTTCTAAGCTGTGACAGTTATAATGGTCTGTATAATATACTTGTAACAATAAATGCAAGCGTTAAAACCTTTACACATAGATTTGAACTTCTACATATGATAGAATTATTGAGCTATATTTAGGTGTTATTCTGTCCTAGACCCATTCAGATTTGTACACGTCCAATGCTCCAATTATTCTTCCACCTTTCCCCTTGCTATATCTCCTTCCTAACATTATTAAAAAATATAACCAACCACTTCTTTAAAGTTCACTCATAAATCTGTTTTCACATCCCCCTTTAGTAGTGAGTTCTATTCTTAACGTGAAGAACCCTTGTGTTTTTTAAGGTGGAAATACATTTCCTTTTACCTTGAGTGATGACCTCTAGTGAAATGTAAACTTGTTGGCTAGAAATGCAAAAACATTTTGTACTTACTTGATTTTATATAAGGTAATCATAACTTTACTTAGTCCCGCGTGCCTCTACTGCTCGCCTTGCTTTGCGAGGATCGCAGTGCAATGAGCGCCTTTGGCACTCATTGCAGCCTAAGTCCCGAGTGCCTCAACTGCTTGCCTCCCTTTGCAAGGCTCGCAGTGCAATGAGCCCCTTCGGCCTTCATTACAGCCTAAGTCCGCGTGCCTCAACTGCTCGCCTCGCTTCACTAGGAACTTCACTTACTCCCACATGCCTCAACTGCTCGCCTCACTTTGCGAGGCTCACAGTGCAATGAGCGCCTTCGGCTCATTGCAGCCTAAGTCTAGCGTGCCTCAACTGCTTGCCTCACTTTGCGAGGCTCGCAGTGCAATGAGCGCCTTTGGCACTCATTGCAGCCTAAGCCCCGTGTGCCTCAACTGCTTGCCTCCCTTTGCAAGGCTCGCAGTGCAATGAGCCCCTTCGGCATTCATTACAGCCTAAGTCCTACGAGCCTCAACTGCTCGCCTTGCTTCACAAGGAACTTCACTTACTTGCCACACTTTGTGAGGCTCGCAGTGCAATGAGCCCCTTCGGCGCTCATTGCAGCCTAAATTCCGCATGCCTTACTGCTCGACTCGCTTTGCGAGGCTTGCAATGCAATGAGCCCCTTCAGCGTTTGGTAATGTTTGATAATGGCTATGGATTGAAGAGCGAGGCATTTGTGGGCACATTTGCATGTCTCTGCTCAGCTTCCCAGAATGCAGTGTAATAACTGTTTTCCTCAGAATTCTGAGCTGGAAGCAGGTTCTTTAACTTGTTTTAGACATTTAAATGTGAACACAGTTGTGTTCAATACAATTTGAAGTCATGGCAATGCTGTTTGGCACACAATGTTAAGCTTTTTATACTGTAAGGACCTGTGGCGTTCATTGCGAACCTTGTTCTGAAAGCCTTCGGCGCTCATCGCGGGGCTCGCAATGAGCGCCTTCGGCGCTTATTGCAAGCCTCTCCTCGCGTGTCCTTTGGCTCCTCTCTATGTTTTTTTAAATACTAATTAATTAATTAATTGAATAATAAATTAATATAGTTTACCTTTTTCTAATTAATATATGTAACAATCAATAGCCTGAAGAGGTAACAATCTCTTTTTATTGTCCTGCAGCATATAATGTCCAGTTGGACTGTTGCTGGCCTGAGGAGATAGTGTCATGAATGTCCCAACTGTGCATTAGAAATAGGCTGCGTGCGCGAGGGCAAACCGTTTGTTTATCTGTGTAAAGCGCTACTGTAGATGCGTAATGTTGTTAGTGGCAAGTTAGGATTGTAAAATAGTGTCGTTTGTGCTACGCGGTTCAAGAGCATTTGCCGTCCTTTGTAATAGTGTATTTTGTACATCGTCCGTTCCTGGGTGAAAGTGGTATGCGGTTGGCATCCTCTCTCTTTCATTGCTTATTTTATTGGCTGCTGGAGATATATCTCCTAACCCAGGCCCCTCATCCATTCCTACCTTTTATCATTCACGCTCAGCCCAACAAACACCAGAAACCCTCATAACTTAATACCCATCATCTGTCACAAATCCTCCACTTTGCCCTTTTCATGTGCCCTCTGGAATGCTAGGTCTGTTTGCAACAAACTCACTTACATCCATGACCTATTCATCTCCAACTCCCTCAACCTTTTAGCTATAACTGAAACCTGGATCTCTCCATCTGACACTGCCTCCACTGCTGCACTATCATACGGTGGCTTACATTTCAGTCACACACCTAGAACTGGGAATAAGCAAGGTGGGGGTGTGGGCATATTACTTTCCTCCCGTTGCTCATTCAATTGCATTCCCCCAGTTCACTCTCTCCAGTTCTCTTCATTCGAAGTTCACACTATCCGTCTCTTTTCAACCATCTCTCTGCGAGTGGCTGTCATCTATCGCCCGCCTGGTCCAGCCTCTCAATTTCTGGATCATTTTGCCTCCTGGCTCCCTCACTTTCTCTCCTCTAACATACCCTCACTCATTCTTGGTGATTTCAACATTGCCACTGACACTCCCACTTCTCCCACAGCCACAAAACTACTTGCACTTACCTCTTCCCTTGGCCTCTCACAGTCGATAGAATCCCCTACCCACCAGGATGGACACTCCCTGGACCTAATTTTCTCTAATCACTGCTCTATCTACAATCTTACAATCTCCCCACTCCCTCTTTCTGACCACCATCTCCTAACCTACAGCCTCACAACCCCTTCCAATCTCTACCCTTTATCACGCCCAACTACCAGAACCCACAGAAACCTGCAGACACTTAACTCCCAACACCTTTCCAATTTACTGCAACCCCTTCTCAGTCCTCTCACTACCCTCACTTGCCCTGATATTGCTACCACACAATACAATTTGACTCTAAATTCCACCCTGGACTCTCTAGCCCCCATAACCACAGGCAGACGCCCCCGCTCTCATCTACAACCATGGCACACTACACAAACACGCTACATCCAGAAGTGCTCCCGTAGCGCTGAACGATTATGGAGGAAATCTCGCTCCTCAGCAGACTTCCTTCATTACAAGTTTATCCTACGCTCCTATCACTATGCCCTCAATCTTGCCAAACAGAGCTACTTCTCATCATTAATATCAAATTTGGCCTCCAACCCCAAGCATTTGTTCTCCACTTTTAACACTCTCGTCTGCCCTCCCCCACCTCCCTCCCCTTCCTCTCTTACAGCTGAAGATTTTGCTAGATACTTTAATAGTAAAATAGAAAATATTCATAATGAACTCTCCTCTCAATGCGGCCATATCACACCTTCTCCTCAAAAAACAAACAGCAGTCTGCCTTCACCCTTTCCCAAACCTATAGCCACTATAAACTCCTTTAACCCTGTAACTGAGGATGAAGTTGCTAACCTTCTATCAACCTCTCGTCTCACAACTTGTCCACATGATCCTATTCCATCACAGCTGATCCCCCCCCCTCTCTACCACACTTATCCCAGCTCTCACACATCTATTCAACCTTTCCTTAGACACTGGTAAGTTTCCATCACCTTTGAAACAAGCCACAATTACACCCATTCTTAAGAAACCCATATCTGATCCAGCTTCTCCATCTAATTACCGCCCTATCTCTCTACTTCCCTTGACTTCTAAACTACTTGAGCGTGTCGTCTACACTCACCTTACACAATTCATTTCCTCCAACTCCCTCCTTGATCCCTTCCAGTCTGGCTTCCGGCCCCAACACTCTACAGAGACAGCTCTCACAAAAGTTACTAATGACCTGCTCAACGCCAAATCAAAGGGTAATTTTTCTATCCTAATTCTCCTGGATCTCTCTGCTGCCTTTGACACAGTTGATCATCCTCTTCTTATCCAAATTCTCCACTCTCTTGGCATCCGTGACACTGCTCTCTCTTGGTTCAGAAAATCGAACATTTAGTGTCTCCTTCTCTGGCACCTGTTCATCTCCTCGCCCTCTAACTGTTGGTGTACCCCAAGGCTCAGTCCTAGGCCCCCTCCTTTTCTCCATCTATACATCCTCCCTTGGTGCCCTTATACACTCTTTTGGATTTCAGTATCATCTATATGCTGATGACACCCAAATCTATATCTCTGCACCTGAACTATCCCGCTCTCTGCTAGCTCATGTTGCCAATTGCCTCTAGAGCATATCCTCATGGATGTCTGCCCGTCAACTCAAACTCAACATGTCTAAGACAGAGCTCCTTATCTTCCCACCCTCTACTACAGCTTTCACTCCGCAAATATCTCTCACTGTTGACAATGCCATCATCACTCCCACCTCTCAGGCCCGCTGTCTTGGGGTCCTAGTGGACCCTTCCCTCTCTTTCATTCCCCACATCCAATCACTCACAAAATCTTGTCACTTTCACCTAAAAAAACATATCCAAAATACGCCACTATCTCATACAAGACACAACTAAAATTTGTATTCAAGCTCTCATCATATCTCGCCTCAATTACTGCAACACTCTTCTTGCTGGCCTTCCTATCACCCGTCTGTCTCCACTCCAATCCATTTAAATGCATCCGCTAGACTCATCTACCATACTAAACGATCATTGTCTGCAGCTCCTCTCTGTCAGGCACTCCACTGGCTTCCCATAGCGTCTAGAATACAATTCAAAATCATGACCCTAACATATAAAGCCCTCCATAATAGTGCACCCTTTTACATCTCTGCTCTCATCCCAAAATACACTCCCACCCTCCCTCTTCGCTCTGCTAATGACCTTCTTCTCTTCTCCTCTCTCATCACCTCCTCTCACTCCCGTCTTCAAGACTTTTCACGTGCTGCCCCTATTCTTTGGAACTCTTTACCTCGCACCACCAGACTATCTTCCTGCCTCAGATCCTTCAAAATTTCTTTAAAAACACATCTATTCAAAAAAGCCTATTATCATTAGCCTCTTCATTCACTATGCATCTCTCACTCTCCTGTACCTCACCCATACCCTTTAGAATGTAAGTTTGCGAGTTTTAATCTTGTGAGGTGCTTTAGGGAAAGCACAGTGTCAATCAGATTGAAAGCTCAATCACAGGGTCTTCCATTATTTTCATTGTGGGGTATTGTTTATACTTGTGCCTAACCCCTGTATTGCGCTGCGGAATATGTTGGCGCATTATAAATAAAGGATAATAATAATAATAATGTATATATATGCGTAACAAACAAACAAATCCTTCCCTCCAACACATATATAATTTAATTTATTATATCACTCCCCAGTAGTCTCCCCCTCACCTCTTGTCCCTTTAGCTGCTTCATTCATCTTATTGCCGGTTCCTACGTTATTTCGCGAGACTATCTTGCAAGATCTTGTGAGACCTGGTTTTCAGGGGAGTTCAGCAGCTAAAAAGACAAGAGGTAAGGGGCAGACTACTGGGGAGTGAGAAGTTGAATAAAATGTGTTTGTATGTGGGCAGGGGTATTCCCCCCTTGTCCTCCTTGCTTCCAACATTCTTAAATAATAATATGATGTTATAAGTATACTTGAGCATTGTACTAACAACACTTAGTAGCTTAGTAGGTGTTTGTCACTTGCTACCATTGGTATCCCATTCAACATACTTGTATATGATTCTGCTCTGTACGAAACCTTTATTTGCTTTGGACAAATTGTGAAGGGGGATATAAAATGTTATTTATCACCCTGATTGCTGTGTCCAGGACTGTGAGAACTGAGAATTTATAACAGCCCTGATTCACTGGCAGAGCTGTCGCCCGTGACTCATTTGTCAGCTTTGCTTCTTTCCTCTGAGGAAGTGCCATTTTGGCACTGATTATATTTGGCTGTTTGGTCTGCCCAGTGATATGCTTTAAGATTTTGTTTGAGTTTTTATTAATATTAAATGAAATAGTGGGCATTTTGATTTTCTCTGTGGATTACTAGTGTTTTATCATCGTCATTTCTCGTCTTATTCAGTGATGCACTTTCTCCAAAATCTACACAAATACAGTACACAGATAAAAACAGCTATGTAAAACTATATATTACTAGTAAGTTGCACATCATCATTGATGGTATCATGCACACTTTGTGCCCTCTGTCTCTGCTCTCTCTCTCTCTGTGCCCTCTGTCTATCTCTGTAACCTCTGTGTGTGCTCCCTGTCTCTCTGTGTGCACTCTCTGTGTGCACTCTCTACCTCTCTGTGGGCGCTCCCCCCCCCCCCCCCCATGTGCGCATCCACAGAAACTGTGCATGAGCAGTTGCAACATGTGACGCCTGCGCGGTGAGCACTGCACAGGCGATACAAGCACGTGTATACACACGCGTGTGCCCATTTGTGTGCTCTCTGTCGGTGTTGTCTGTCTATCTCTGTGCTCTCTGTGCCCTCTCTGTGCACTCTATGTGCCCTCTGTCTGTCTCTGTGTCCTCTTTCTCTGCCTTCTCCTCTCTCTCTCTCTCTCTCTTTCTGTGCGCATCCACAGTAATGGTGCATGTGCGGTTGCTAATATAAGCTTTAACAGCAACGAGTGACGTCTGCGCAGTGAGGACTGCGAAGTGGGGTTACACACATGTTGCTCATTATTATAGTGGATGCACACGCTTGTGCCCATTTGTGTGAGCGAATGGCTAGTATCATTATAAATCCTCATATCAGTTTATGGGTATTTTTATACATTTGGCTAAAAAGTGGGGATATGTGTGATTAACAGAGTTAATTAGAAATAAAACATAACAATATATCCACTTTCCATAAATATATGGATCAGCTATACCATATACAGTCACCCAAAATGGGCAGGTCATAGCAGAGAGGATGGATAAGTATGTATAAGCACAACCAGAAACAAAATACGCCTGGCGTGCTGTGGTACTGAGAGTCGGAGACAACTGAATGACTGAACAAACTTTATTAAATTTATCCCAATGTCATGGGTTTCATTTCAGAAGGTTGATATAAATATGGCGCACATAAAGTTATGCCTATGGATACAATTTAATGCAACTGTATCATTGCTGCTTCTTTATGCATGGACCAAATCAGTTAAGGTCACATCCAATATGTACAATGTTGTCAAAACTTGCTTCAATGATTCCAGGCTTGAAATATATAGATATACTGTACAGTAAACAATCAGTGCCACAATATGTCAGAAGGAATATGTTCAACCATAATATAATTATTTAGAGAAAGGCAAAAAATAACAATGTCAAAATCCATTATAGTCATGGCGTCTAGCGGTATTCCATGAGAGACCCATGCGGGAATAACTGGGTATTATAGATTAATAGAATGGGAGAACACAATGCTCTGGCTTCAGAAAACACTTAATGCTCATGGTATGTGGATAATTATCAAACAATATCATCTGCTCGGCTCTTTTTGATATAATCACTCATATGGAACTAAACAGGTTTCATAGTGGGTAAATCGGCAAAGTAAATTTAATAAGTAGATAAAGAAACAGATGGATCAGATTATCAAGGTCACTGAAACTTAAAACTGGACTACATTGGAAAAACATATTAATATTTATTTTTATATATAAAACATCATTTTTTTGTTGTGCAATAAATAAATGAGACAAATACAAAAAAATGCAAAGTAGTAAAATATGCATCATTTTTTTTTTTTTTACTACATCTCAGCCATAGCTTAGGTCTTCAATAATTTATTTATAGTTGCATCTGGCTCAGACAGCTATATAACGAATGTTTACTAATGTTAATTAAAATGTTTCAATTGTTAATGTCTTCTCATTATTCTTCTTTCGACCTGAGGACCAGCATATAATGTCCTAGGGACTATCATCGATCTCTGAACTGGCTGCACTAATCTTCTAGGGGTCATAAAATGTATTTGCAAATAAACTATATTAATGGCAGCATCCTTGTAAAGGAGAAGACATCATGGTATTGCAAATAAGATTTAGCACATAAACATATTCAGTGGGACATGTTTATCAAACTGGGATAAGTTGGTTTTAATGAAAGTGGCCCTTATATTTTCAATGCAGCTTATTTGGTAAACAGAGTAAATAGGTTCCATGGAAAACACAGAAAGCTGGATATTTTATGTTTTGTTGTTGTTCAGTCATTCAGTCGTGTCTAACTCTCCGTGACCCTATAGACTGTGGCAGGCACATCTTGTGTCTGGTTGTGGTTATCCATATGATTATTTGGGGGCTACACTATATATACTCAGCAGTCCCTCTCAGCAGACATCTTCACACAGAACAGAGTCGATCTCAACATCCACCCCGACACAGAAGCTATCCCTCTAAGCATTCATTCCTACATAGTACTCCTTCCCCTCTCAGCATTCACCTCACATAGCACCCATCCTTATCTACTTTTCTCCCACTTTACAGAACCCATCCCCTGTACTTTGCTGTGATACAGCCCTTGCTCTCTTACCTCTTCCCTGATGCACATTCCCAGCATGCAGAACTGCTCCACACTGCCACCTCTTGGAGCTTCGATAGAAATGCTCTTTTTTCAACAGCCACTGACGAATTTCCATCCATGGGTGCTGTGCAGCCAATGAGGCTCAGGGTCGACCTAGGGGGGCTGGGGGCTTTGGGGGGCCCATACACTAAAGAAAAAATATGAAATGCAAAGAAAAAATAGGGCCCTGGTGCACCTCCTGCACCACTGGTAACTCTGCCCTGTATATGTATACATAAATATATGTGTATGTGTATATATGTCTTTAACATGTAGAATAATTCTGTTTAAATGTAAAAATAAATTCAGAGTTCAGTGGTGCTTAAGCACATTTTACTCCATTTGATAAATAGAGCCCAATGTACCATACATTATTTAAATGAGTGACTTTTCTGAAATCAATGCATAATCAATAGGAAGCATAAGAATGCATAATCAATGCAAATCAATACAAAGTATAATTAGGATAATGGTAGGGTGGCTTATTACATCTTTATAAGTCTTTATTTATAAAGCTCCAATATAGTCACGCACTATATGACAAAAAACATTAAAATATACAGCCTTATTAAAGTGCAATTTGGTCAATTGAATAGGGCTCTATTTAAGCACATAGCATATATTTTTTACAGAAGTTTTTAGCTAGTGAAGACCTTGCTTTTGGGTAGAAGTTCACTAACTAAAAACTTCTGAAAAAAAATATTCTATGTGCTTAAATAGAGCCATATTCAATTGGCCAAATTGCAATTTAATAGGACTGATAGATACTTACAGAGAAAGAATTGAAGACCCTACTTTCATGATAGCTTAAAATTTAGCAAGAGATTAGGGGAGGTATGATTACAATGTGATAGTAGTGGTCAGATCGTGAAGTGAAGATTCTCTATGTATTGTTATCATTGTATGTTTAAGAAAAGGTATGAACCAATCAGAACTGTTAAAGTAGATTTTAGGTGACGATGCTTCATTGAATAGTGTCCTCAACTTTTGTATGGATTAATTGATAGGGTGGAGATACATGAAGGTGACAGCTTGGGGATTATGTGGAGAGCTGTTATATAGATGGTACAGTATGCAGACTGGTACAGCAGATGTTGAAGAATGGATTAGATGGAAACATAGAGAATGGATTGTACTGAGAGGAGGTCTATTTAAAGGCATATTTAAGTTTCCTAGATTATGAATGCATCTGTTAGAGGAGAATCAGTAGTGTATATAATAAAGTTCATGAAAAAATCTTAGAATAAACATCAACAAACTTACCCTGATGTTTGCAAATTTCTTCAGGTTTCTGCCACTTGATTTTGAGAAGGAATGCCCATTGAAAACAACCTTAGTTAAATTAGCATAATATTCATAATTAATTTTGGCCAATCACAGACAGCTATAACCTTGTTTCAAATGACTGGGGAATCAGTGTGTGCAGTAAAGCATCAGGGATGTGTAGTCTTGTTTTACACTGCACAAGGAAGCAAGGAGGAGCTCAGATATTGCTCCTAGATCTTTGTACTGTGCTGCTGCTGGCTTGAAGGTTAGCATTGGGTAAAAAAAAGTACATGAATGCAGTGTTTCTATTGGTAGGTTCACTGTGCCTATGTAGGGGTGTGGAAATCAATATATAAGGAGTATGTGTTAGATTAGATACAGTTGCACACAGGGTGACTTAGACATACCTTTAAGACTTCAGTTTTGTTATATACTGAATCATTCAATCTCATCAAACACGTCTTTATTAGCACAAACTATCTTGAAATACACAATATTTATTAACGTCTTTTTAGCTATATGAAGTTATAAAAATGCTCATTCTTTTCTATTAATCATACTGTATAACATATAGCCATGAAAAACTGAACAATACTAAGATGAAGGCATCTGAGAATCAAAAGGTAAAACAGAGCACATAAGGCTGTTTATTTCATCCTTGGAATAAAAAGAGAAAACAACTATTAGTATAAGATTTTCTATAAGATTTTGTGCTTGTTGCAACATAAAATCATAGATTTTGTCAACAGATAAGAACCATTTTGCATTTATAGTCTACCAATTCAATTATTTACATAAAGTGCAGAAATTATTCCTGTTACGATCTGCTTTCTTCAGTTGGGCTTGATAAGGCTGATTTGGCCAAACCTACCCATGAGATATTTTAGGTTATTTTTGGTTCCTTCACCAAGGCATTATGACATCCTAATATCCACTTCACTAGTTGAACCAGGGCACCTTTAATCCCCTCTGAGGATTTTGACACGTATATCTTCTAAATACTGTGTTCCATATGCATATTCATCCTTCAGTATGAATATAAACTGTGATGCAGGGAGACTGGAGACAGCATCTAACATCATGAGGTAACATACATAGGGTAATCAACATAACACATGTAATCAACATATCATAAAAACATATGAATTTACTATAAAACAACTACTGAGGCTGGTCCCTAAGACGGTGGGTCAGACAAAGTACAATGTCCCCATCCCACAACCACATAAATAAGGGACCAGATATTGTTAGCTGCCTCAAGACATTATGTGGCCAGAGTGGCTAAAATCTTAATCCTTCCTGGGCGGGTCAAAGAAGCTGGTGGTCAGGGGGATTGTGACAATTCCTTATAATACATTTTCATCCCATGCATTTTTTTTCATTTTGCTTTTGCTTGAAGGTTGTTGAGTATATTTCCTATATGTACGTTCCTAAATGACCCCAGAATCTCCCACACTTCAACTTCATGTCATATTTTTTCTGTTTTAATATTCCTGTATTTCAGCTTATTTAAGAAAATAGATGCATTTTCTTATAGTTCCTTGTTTAAATGTACTTGCTGAAATCAGAATAGGTGGCAAGTATGATGTTTTATCTCTACACTTCCTTCTTTCAAGCCTCCTCCTCTGGGAACTTGTGGCATAAGATCCACAGGATTGTATAATCACATATATAGTTGTCAGTGTTGGGAACGCTTACGATGTTGGTCACACTTTGCGAGCCTCGCAAAGCGAGCGGAGCCATCGGCCACACAGGACTTAGCCCCGGTGGGCCTGCCCAGCTCGTCATCAAATAATTATCTTTCATTGAGATATTCTCTGGCTTGTTTACTATGTTCTCACCTCAATTGTCTAAGTCTAGACAACCCATACGAATTTCAGTACTCCGTGGCAAGGGAATCTAGTATTTCCCTGCCAAATCGCTTGGTCCTTCCTGCACAGGCTACCTGCAGATGGCAGAGTGCCAACTGTTAAAGGAACAGAACCCAAATATATTTTATTACTTAGATCCCCTGGTATTCTAGTTTTTATACTTTCTACCTTGTATATCACATGAAAATTGATAAGCAAGGATGAATCGTGCTATTGGCTGGCAAAAGTATTCACCCCCCCTGTATCGCTACCCCTTAGCTTTAAACCAAAACACAACTGATTCCATTAAAGTATTTTACTAGAACTAGTGAAGTAGCTGTAACAACAGCTATTTAGTCCCTCTCAAAGTTTCATGGTAGATGCAATGGTATCTAGCCTACTGGAATCAACGACAGGCAGAGATGAAACAGTGCAGGGTTCGGGTAAAACGTCTTGATAGCCGGTCTCACAAAAGGGGCCGGCTAGGGATCCTGAAATAAAATTAGTGCACTTGTTCAGTAATTGGAGCACTCTTCGGCACAGCCTTCTTTTGGGGTTTTGGATACAGGCTGACCTTTTTCAGTCTACTGGCCATTGTTGAATTTCCCAAATTTGCTGGAATAAGGCAAGCAACACTTTCACAGCATGATTGTGTAGTATTTTGAACAGTTCATTTGGGATTCCATCAACTCCTGCAACCTTTTTATCAGCACAGCTTTTTAGGGTCCATCTCACTTTATGCTCCAAGATGACTGACTCCAGCTCATTGGGCAACATTTTGAGGTTATCAATGCTGTTAACTCTTTCACTGACAGATGGGCCATCAATACATTGTAGAGGAATGCATTGCTTACCTCTCTGCCAGTGAAAGGGTTAAGATCTTTCATAGATCTCCTGTAATTTTTGCCATCTTTTTTTTTATCTGATCTGCTTGTATTAGGTCCCTGCCATTTTTATCTTTATCATGCCCACTTTGGCATGAAATGTTCACAATTTTTTTTAAGAGATGTCTTGATTTACCGATTCTGTAATCTTCTCTTTACATCGCTCCTTATAGAATGTCTCCTTGTCTCTTTTTGATCTCCTGGAATTCTGCATTTAGTTGGACAAATAATTACCTATCTCAACTACCTTTCACTTTCCTTCTTTCCTCGGCTATTTTCAAAACCTCATCAGACAGGCAGTTTTCTTCTTTTTTTTTCTTTCTTTTGGGGAAATTCTTTGTTGCTGTTTTCTGGATATTGTCACAAACTAATGACATAGTTCATCAGGCATTCTATCTTCCATGTCTAGTCCCTTAAATCTATTCTTTACCTCCACTGCATATTCAAATATTATGTATTTCATATCTGCTTGGTCTGATGATTTTCCCTCTATTCCTCAGTTTAATTCTGAACTTTGCAATAAGAAGCTCATGGTCTGAGCCGCTGTCAGCTGCAGGTCTTGTTTTTGCTGACTGCATAGAGCTCCTCCATCTTTGGCTACAACAAAGTATATAGTTAGAATAATTTCTGTATTGTCCATCTGGTGATGTCCATGTGTAGAGTCGTCTGGGAGGCTGTTTGAAGAGGGTCTTTACTATGATCAGAGAATTACCTTGACAGAACTCGACTTATCTTTGACCTGCTTCACTTTGCACTCCCAAGCTCCAGTTGTCTTTTGGTTCCCTACTTTAGCATTCCAGTCTCAGAGTAACATCTTTTCTTTGTGTTATATCTAGGAGGTGTTGAATATCCTCGTAGAATTGAGCAACTTCATCGTCTTCAGCATTAATGGTCGGAGCACAGGCTTGGATCACTGTAATGTTAAATGACTTGTGACCAAATAAATTAATTAAAGTCAAAACTCATATTTTAATTTTAAATAATAAATGCTTTTTTATTTTTTAATTGTTGCCATTAATTGTTAATGGACAATGAAGTAATATCAAGTGTTGTGTTTTACGAGATCATTGTGGTAAGCCTCACTTTAATGAATCGAAACAGATAGTTTTTACATCTTAATATGATTTATGTCTCTTTCACTCCCATATATATAATAGAAGAACATGACATTAATTTTGTCGTGTTATACATTCTTAATCAAATTCAATAGATAAGTGGCATAAGGAGATGCCATATGCTAGTGCGTAATAAAGACACAGAACCTGTTCTGCAGTACTGGTTCTCATATACGAGAGCAATGAATCACATCTCATCGAGGAATACGACTCACAGCTTATTTGATGCAACGGTGATGAAGATAACACACCAGAACAACAACAAAAATAACTTAGCAATAGAAGTATTCATTTTAAAGGGCCAATGTAGTAATTGTTTTCTATGTGGCCTTTTGAACAACAAAACTTTATAATATGAATATATTTTTTGGACAATAAAAAAATAAACAAAGCCTTTAACATTTTTCACTTTTCTATATAATGATTATTTACTGCAGCATTCCATTTTCTTTACTAGGCTTATTCTTGCTTTTTTGTCTCATCAGGGAGTGTCTTTGTAAATGAAAGTGCTTTGCATTAGATCTAATGAAAGTGCTTGCAGTTTTACCTGACACATTCCCATGCTTACTCTCTCCATTTAAAGTCTCCTTGGGAAGTAGATTACTGGAAACTAAATTGTAGCTTCTTCATCGGCATAATTGCATACTAAAAGTTATATATTAAAGGCTGTATTTTTTTCCATTCTGAAACTTGTTGTCTATTTTCGAAGATAATTCATTTATGTACAAAGAGGTTCTTTCATTGGCATAGGAGCCAAAGAAAATCTGGGGGAGGATAATTAAACTCTACTCCCAACTTTATTATTAATGAATTTGTTTAAATGCTCAATGCCCCTGCCTCTCCCTCCCAATGTAATTAACATAATTACAATTATATTTATATATATTGTATAAATTATGGGTCAAAGCTTTCTTTGGAAAGACATGTGGCCAAATCTGGTAATGCATGCTTGAGTTTAATTTTGCTATCTTTTTTGTCCCCTATTCATTTAATCTGGGGATTGGGTTGTCCCCCCCCCCCCCCCCCCCCCTCACCCCCCTTAGTTCCTACACCCCTGGCCCATAGCTAGTTAATGTTAATTTCTACACAGGCATTGTTTTCTGCATAAACAGTTATTGTGAGTGTTGTTTTATACTTCAGCACAGGCTTCAGTGCTTTCATTCTGTAGTTTACAAAGACTCTTGTTTTATACTGCAAATCACAGCATGTACCTTTTTATTTCCCTGTAAACTTAGAGCTTGATTACATGACTTCCTTAGGAACTCCTGTAAGGCCAAGTTGATTACATGGGGCCCGATTCAATTGCAAGCCTGCAACTCAATCCTTGTAGGCCGTATGTCTGCAGGTGTGTTGCTAGCTCCCATTCGCCTCTGATTATGATGCTATTCAATTGCTCAAGCCAGCAAGTTACTGGCCCAAAGCCGAGACCGTAAACCATGCACTGGTTCATAGCAGTTCAGGGCGGGAACATGATCAATTAAGCAAGACTGTAGCCTCCCATTTTGAATCTCCCATCATTATTACAGCAGTAAAACATGGAGGTTACATGTCAATCAATTAGGTTCGGGGGTCCTCTATGCGATCACACTCGCAAAACCGCAAAAGAAAGAATTATGACAATGAATGCCAATACTGTTCTAGTCCATATGGGTAGCCTGATACGTATTAACTCATTGATACCCAAGCTCGATTTAGCCCCGTAAAAAAAATACATTGTATTACCTGCCGATTTGCGAGCTTGAGACTGTTGTGAAATTAATTCTAATGTCTATCATCGCTTTCCCCGTTATTTACAGTGCAGTATTGATTTTTTATTTGCATTTACAGTGCTACGAATAGCTGTTTAACCCCCTTGCGGGTCCTCTCTAGCACTCGTAGGATTTTCTCCTTTTTTCCATTTACGAATGTGAAAACATTTGCGGGCTTGGGTAATTGGAGCAATTGAATAGCGATTTGCAATTTTAGCCTTGCGAAAGTGACAGATCAAAGGCTTCTGGAGGTTGTAAACTACTGGTTTAACTATCTAAATTTTTTCAAGGACGTAACTCGTGACCCGTTCGGAGCCCGCAAAAAGACGCCATTTGAATAGCAAATTAACTTTTGACCCCACTTACGGGCCCCAGTAACGGGCTCAGATTTCCTTAGGAACTCCTGTAAGGCCAAGTAAGTTTGTAGAAACAAGTTTGAGCTGTTACATGGCTTTTGCAAAAGAACCTCTAAAATTTGCTGCCACCCAGGGAGTTTTGCCCATAGCTCTCTGGTGACGCTGAGCCTGAATCTCAGCAATCTCCATAGCAAGGCCACCCAACATCTACTACACTTGCATTTACAACCTCCTACCCATAAACAGGTAGGTTACCTACTGCAACCCGAGCAACTACAATGTTTTAGCAGATACCCCCCATATTTAGGAGAAATTGGAACTCTTTGTAAATACTTTGTCATACATTTTTCATAAAATGTTTTTCCTAGTACTTTAAAGTATTGTTTTTACTTGCCATCTTTATTTCATGATCTATTTGTTCTGGTACTTTTTGTCCCTTAGCTAATAAGGGGCATTTGGCTTACATATTGGACATCCATGGTAAGACTGAACAACAGTCTATACGTCCAACACTACTGAATGGCCCCTGATTGGCTGGGCACAGCTGTAAACAATTTGTATTATGTATGGAGGGTGGAGCTATAGGATGACTGAGCTGAAAGATAAACTATTATATTACTAGACTTCCTAACATTATATTTCAATGCAAAAATACTTTATCATTTCTAAAACATGCTCTTTTTAAATGCATGATAAAAATGTTAAGAATTCAATGTTCCATTAATCGTTACGTTTTTTTCATGTTAAAATTAGATGATTTTAGCAATTAACACATCTGGCTCTAAAATACAGCTCTTAAATGCACTTTTCTCTGATACTCTACAAAATGCAGTTTATGGCACTTTTCACAAATAAGCTGCCAGCTAAAGTGCTTTGATATACGGATGTTAGAAAATTCAAGATCAAAATGTCTCAGTTAGTAGCAATTTAATGACAAAACCCAGGGTTTTATTCCCTTAGTATGTCTCTTAAAACAGCTATAGAAATTAATTAGTAATGCAGTGATTCAGATACTAAAGAGAAAAACAGATGTGATATTTGGGGCTAGAAAATGTGGCAAGAAAAAAAACTATTTGTGTTTGTAAAAGGATTATCTGGTGCTAGAGGACTTTTTGGTATTTGCATTTTCCTAATAGAGCTTACAGTGTAACATCTCTATAATTTCTTGAGATAAAGTGAAGTAAAAACATTTTCCAAATTGTTTTTTATGAAGGTATATATATATATATATATATATATATATATATATTGTATATTGTTATATGTTCTCCAATTCCTATCAGATTTGCTAAGCACCACAGGAGATGTGATCTGCTTCTTACAACTCCATCGAAGACCTTCACACTACATCACAGCCTATGTCATAATGTATTAAATGTTCATTCTTGTTAGAAACAAAAGGAAAGAGCAGTAGATACGTGGAACAGTCTTCCAGTGGTTATCAGTCTTAATTAAGCCCAGTTGTAGGTAGTAAGAATGGACAGAATTGGTTCTTATCTGCTGTCAGATCTATATTCCTACTAAAAAAACAAATCAGAGACACTCAATCTTAGAATGGACAACACCTAAGAAGGTTTGTTCTATAGGTCTGGTTACCTACTCAGACAGCAGCCTCTTTTATTTAATTTGTCCCATTCGAAGGTAGAATTGTAGTATATTAGTTTGGTCTCACTTAATAGTGACCCATTCCTGAAATACCAGGCAATTCTACCCTGAACAGGAGAAACAACAAACCCCAGATGCGTTTCGGGCTCTGTGGGCCTCATCAGTGAGATGTAGCTTTACTCCCAAAGGCACAGTGAGAAAGGAGTCCACGTCTGGTTCCCCCTATCACTGTTAGGGTGAGAAAAAACCCTAAGAGTCATTTGCATACACAACAACAAAATTAGAGGTGCTCAATCTGAGAACGGACATACCTGAAGTAGGTTTGTCCTATCGGTCTGGTTACCTACTCAGAGAGCAACCTCTTTTAGGGACTTGTGCCCTTCACATGGAGAAATATCCTGAAGTATATCAGTCTGGTCTCACTCAAAAGAGTGACCCAGCCCCGAAATAGCAGGCAATTGTACAGGAGAAACAGCAAACCCCAGACGTATGTTTCGGCCTTAGTGGGCCTCATCAGTGAGGTGCAGCTATACTCCCTAAGGCACAGTGAGCATCTGAGAATGAGCAATACCTAAGTAGGTTTGCTCTATAGGAGACTTGCCACATCTTGTTGTGATCCTGGAGCCCCTGACAAAACCCCTAAGGGTAATTTGTATAAGCAACAAAAAGTCAGAGAAATGAACAACACCACAAGTAGGTTTGTTCTATAAGTCTGGTTACCTACTCAGAGAGCACCCTCTTTGAGCTCAAGTATGCCCTTCAAATCTATATTTCTATCCCGTAAGAAAAAAATGTATAAAAAGCGGTTGTATTTTGTTTAAATTATAATACAATTTTACTCATTACCAAGTAAATATGACACTTTGGCTATCTGTAAAAAATAAGTTTTTTTTGCCAAAACAAAGTCTGAAATGGAATTGGAGACATTAACTTCTTAAAGTTGTACAGCATGATCCTATGCAATAGAAATGCAACTAGAATCCAGGCACCATGATTATATATGTATTTCATCAAACACATAGAAACCACTAAAGAGTAGACACAAACACTTCCAAGTGAGTGCCCTGAAAACCAACAAAACAATCTAATTTGGTTTTATTTGACCTTATTTTGACATATTTTGCTCATTATTTAAATGTGTTGCACAAAACAAATGTGCGTACTAATGGCTCTATAATAGTGTCAAACGTTAACACCTTATGTGAATCAGCCAATGGATCAACAAACCCCCCTCTCTTCTTCAACTACTTACCCTTATTCCTGAATAGATAATAAAAATGAGCAGAACATACTCTACTTTCAGGTTTCAACCGAGCAGCATAAATGAAAGACACCATTGTGGACCACATGTGCATTTCTCCAAAAATGTTTCTATGCTCATGGCCTGAATATCTGCTGATGTTATTAGTTTGTTGCATAAACCTTAATGCGAAAAAAATCCGAAACTAAATCCTGAAGAAAAGAGTAAAAAAGTTGCTTCTAATAATAAATTATTTATTGAATCTCTGCATTGCAGAAATGGGAAAATAAACTGCACAGATATGCAGAGGAGATTTTTCCCTTAGGGATTTTTTTGAATGATACATTTAGTGCATTGCTTTTTTTGTACCAGTTTTTGACCTGGATTTGCAGCTGGGACACTTTTATAAATGACTCCCATTGGGACTATTTAAAAATATCCTTCTTGATACAAAGTATAGAGTCAGAAGAGAGAGAGAGAGCAAAATGGGCAAAGATGATGTCAGGTAAATGTAACAGCACAGGACAGGAGGCAATTAGTGGCAAAGGCTGTCATTCGCTGAACAGAAAGCAGATCCTAAGGAGTAATGGAAAATAGCACAGAACTTGGCAAGTGCAATGTAAATCTTCAAGAAAGCAGATTGGAATGGGATATAAAAACTGTTGCTGAAAGTGTTGCAAGGAAACTATAAAATTGGTGCTAAAGGACCACTGAAAATGAATATGTACAATATACTCTTTTGAATACTTAGATAACTGACAAAATGATTTAGAAGATAAAATTAATACAAATTTTAAATTATGAATCATTATATGAAATTGTACTATGCATGGAGCTGGGAATTGTGGTGAAAGATTACCTGCTTTGGTACTTTACTGTTGATATGCTATTAAATTGAGAGCTACGCACACCTCCCAGGTCCCCTGCATTGAGAGGGGAGCCCCTTGACCCGCCAAGTCTGGGAATATGGCATAGGAAGTGGCTAGCTAGAGGTGGAACCTTTTATCGGCTCTTTTTGTGCCTTGTGCCATTTTGCCCCACCTAGCAATGAGTGAGATACCCATCTGGCTGTCTCGATTGAAGAAAAGAATGAGGGCTATTGTCGATTGAATTTGTTAGGAGTTTATGGTAGAGATGTGATGATGTGGTGTTATTGGTATTTGTAAAGAAAATGTATGTGGGTGATGTGGGTGAGTCCCTATCCTACGGTGGTATGGCTGTACTATCACAGTGGGTCATGGTCATGGTTTCAAGGAGTAGGGGGTACTATCTCTGGCCTGGAGCCTCCCCTTAATTGACTGTTTATTATGGTTATTGTTTACTGTTATTTTACACTAGCGAATTGCCCGTCAAAAAATGACGGCAATGAAATTGTAAGGTAGCTAATGCTGTTTAGTGTGTAATAATGAAATATATAATACATTAATAAATGAATATACTTTACCTTTTTTAAAGCATTGTGTGGAAGAGCTGTGAATGTGTTTTGATGTTGCTGCAGCATTAGTGGTGTGGATCTGCTGTGTAAGCGTGCTGAATGTGTGCAGTATAACACTGTGCGTGCGCGAGCCCAAACCGTTAGCGTAGTCGTGTACTTCCGCATTGGCGTAAAATGGCGAGTAATGTGTGGTATACGTCTGTATCGGAATATCCGTAGGTGTTTTGTGGTGTTTTGCGAGTTTCTTGTGGTGTTTTGCGAGTTTAGAGTGCTGTAGCCTCGTTTTCGTTTTGTTCGGCGGCCATTTTTTCTCTCGCTTCGATTTTTTTTTACTCTCTTAACTGTTTTATTTTGAGTAAAATCGAGGTGTAAGTTGTATTTTTGAGGTCCTGGGTGCTCCCTCTTGGTGTAGGTAAGTTTTTTATGTATGTGCTGTGTGTATGTATTGTGTTTTACATTTTGTAATGTTCGCGAGTTGCGTCCGAGTGTTGCGAGGCCGTAATGTGTGTGAACGTGTGTCGTATGTTGTTTGCGAGTGTCGTAATGTGTGTGTCGTGCTGTTTGGTTTGCGAGGTAAAGTTTGCGAGGGTCGCAGTTGCTGGCATGGAGCGCCTTCGGCGCTCCATGCCAGCAACTGCGGCCCTCGCTTTGCGAGGTCCTCAGGTGCTGGCATGGAGCGCCTACGGCGCTCCATGCCAGCAACTGAGACCCTCGGCCACTGCCCTCGCTTCGCGAGGGCCGCGGCTCGCTGCGCGAGCCCGCAGCGTTAGCAGCAACTCGTACGCTCACAACTATATATGTGATTGTGTTTGCAAATGAACGCTGAGGCTGTTTTCATCCAACAAGTTGTCTGGGTGTTATTATGGAGAACGTATCACCAAGAGCATGAGGTCTCAAGTGCAAACTTTCATAAGAAGCAAGTGTTTAACAGCGCCTTTACTTATAATGTTTGGCATGGCTCCTATGTTTAGGCATAGCTTCCATGTTTAGGCATGGCACCTATGTTTAGGCATGGCACCTAGGTTTAGGCATGGCTCCTATGATTAGGCATGGCTCCTATGTTTAGGCATGGCACCTAGGTTTAGGCATGGCACCTAGGTTTAGGCATGGCACCTATGTTTAGGCATGGCTCCTATGTTTAGGCATAGCTCCAATGTTTAGGCATGGCACCTATGTTTAGACATGGCCCCTATGTTTAGGCATGGCTCCTATGTTTAGGCATGGCTCCTATGTTTAGACATGGCCATTATGTTTAAGCATGGCTCCTATGTTTAGACATGGCCCCTATGTTTAGGCATGGCTCCTATGTTTAGACATGGCCCCTATGTTTAGGCATGGCTCCTATGTTTAGACATGGCCCCTATGTTTAGGCATGGCTCCTATGTTTAGACATGGCCCCTATGTTTAGGGATGGCTCCTATGAACATCAGCTATCCAAATGCAGAAATATTTTCACGTCAGTTTGGTTTATATGTTAAGTGACCAAAATTCAACATAAAATATATGCAGAGGGTCTTCTAAGGAACATTAGCATTGTTGTCTCAGTCACTAAATATAAAACACTAACTATCCCACTATCCCTTCAAGTATTAAAGTCATTTTGACATTTTATATATAAGTTTTAACTAGATGTGTTAATTCATTTTATCCACCTCAATGTGATTGTCACATAAAACTTACACTTCTCTTACTTGAAAGAAGTTTCCGCATGGCAGGAGCTTCACCCTACCAATGTCTCCTACTGCTAACAAGCAGACAGTAACATGCAGTGTGTCTGAACAGCATGATACACTGGTTTTGTTTAGCACCTCCTTTGTGTGTGTGGTATTACGTCACCACGGTGTAACATAGCAGCCTGATTTTAAAGAGAACAAGAAAAAAGGAGGAGGTCCCAGGAAATGAGAAACAATTACTCTGGGGACTTTTAAGAAGTGAGTGAAATTGTATATAACAATTACATTGTGAAGGACAAAAGTAACCTAGTAATAGGTGTTTTTCAGCCTTGAGGGCCAGGCCTAGGGCAGCACCAGGGCCAGATTTACATCTCCGACTCCCTTAGGCACAGCAGCTTCCTCCCTCTTGTAACTTTCTAGTTCCAGGCATTCACCCCCTGGCAGACATCCTGTGAACTGCAGTATTTATTTTTGTCATGCCCATAACCATTTTGCAGTGTAAAATAAGGCACCCTTTACATGGAACTGACCCTGGGCAGCTGCCTAGTTTTCCTAATGAGAAATCTTGCCACGGGCAGCACATTTTCAGGGGGCAGCAAGTTTGCTTGAAGATGGCCATGCAATGCCATGCAATATGCACAGAAATGTATATATGCAGAGAATATTCTGTCTTAATGTAGCTGACACTCTATGACTTATACAGACACGTAGACACATATGGTATTCTATATAGGTGAGAAGAGGAAATATAAGAGGAAAGGAGGAAGAGTAACTGGGTCATGGGGGGAGGGGGGGTGTACACATATCTAAATATGCCTAGGGTAGCATGAAACCTAAATACACAACTGAACCTTGTTAAAACATTTATATAAAGCGTAATGCGGCCTAAAGAGTCATTTAATAAAGAAAGAGTTGCCTCTATTATGTACACTGATTAATGATACCTAATATGGATGTTTTTAAAACATATCTATAATATTACCTGCTGTCAAATACCGGAAACATCAAGAGCATAGAACATTTTATAATACTAATATATTTAGTTAAATGTGGTTGGAAACTATTAAAGTTAAAATTTAGTGTTAGGTATTGCTTAAGAAGGGAACAGACCCCTCTCAAATACTTGTCTACTAAAATACACTATTAAAAAGCATATTATATATAGCATTACTTATGATATATAGATAAATATAGTTGTTTTTATATATATATATATATATATATATATATATATATATATAAAATCAGTTTCTATAAAATATCAATTTGTGAATTATTAATTTATCAATGAAAACCCTATCATAGCTTATTATTACTAGCAGAAATTCACAAAGTTTTAGTATGGGGAAAATAACAATAAAGTGCCATTTACCTCACAGAGTGCTCTTCATGGTGTGAAAGAGCACAATATTTTATGTTAAAAGGATCTATTTTTTACATTACACTGATAACAGATACAAAAAAATTAACAGTTTTAAGCCTATGTTTACATACAAAGTGTATCCTGTCAATTTCTTCTATATGGTATGGGCAAAATGTTTTTAGAAAGTAAAAATATCAGCACAAACTGATTCAGCAGCATACATTGCATAGAATTAGAGGCTGTTTTATTTATTTGTTTTCATTCTAAAAGCATGTTCCTTATTTTAAAGTACAGTTCTTCAAAAGAGGCTATTTTAATGTTTTGACCACATTGGTCATTTAATATCAAGATCTTGTGAGCCATATTCCATTTCTGTCTTTTCATTAGTAATAAAAAATATAAATCAAAGGTTCACCTTTTTAAAGTGCTTATGAGAGCTCATTATCCAAACTGTTGGCCACAAGTCATCCAGGACAGTGACTGAAGACTCGATATTCCTGGCACATTTCCACATATGCTTTTAGTGATAGTTCATATGTAAAAATCAGGAAATTATACCTAGTGGAAAGTGACCTGGCTTTCATATCTGCTAAGAAGTATTATTTGTGGAGCTCACATATTCCAGAGCATTTCTCTCCACTTTTCAATGACATGAAAATCTCGACTTCTTGATCAATATACGTCATAAATTTCTAGTACCATCCATTTGCCCATCTTTTTTTTAGGGGAAGTCCATCTCTTGAAAGAACACTATAGTTTAGGCAAAAACTCACACTTGTGACGAATGTAACAGACTAACAATATTAACAGCTGTGTAAGTCTTGAGCCCCCTTCTGGATCATTTCCTTGACGTGGTGAAGGGGCTTGTGTACCTCAATGAAGCTGTGAGCTATAACATGTAGGGTCACTTAAGATGGGCAGGTCATAGCAGAGAGGTCAGACAAACTGCAGTCCACTGGAGAAGGAACTAGCAACCCACTAGAGTATCTTTTTCAAGAAAAACGTATGGATAGGCATAATCAGACAAAAGTTGTGCCTGGTGTGCTACGGTCTATACGTTCAAAGACAGTCCTACACAGCTGAACAACTAAACAACAAAACAAGCACTGCCTTACAGCAATATAAATGCCCCTCTCACACATGCAATTGCAACCTTTACCAGGGTATCATGGACACCTCCAAAGCCCAGCAGAGGCATCACAACATAGTTTATTTTTTTCTAACTAAAACAAATTGTTGTCCCTCCCAACCCCCATATACCACACTTGTGAAGGGCAGCTGCATATTTAAATACTAATTATTCTATAATCCCATCCTTCTGTCTTTCTTTATTTGGTCTGCAGTCTTACTGTATTTGATATTTGATACTATAGAAGCCTGTTCCACTTACTTGCCACCCTTTCTGTGAAGTAGTACTTTCACACATTACTCAGAAATTATCTATCATCCTACATCAAATCATGGCCTATTTTCCTCGTAAAGGAACACATAGAGCATATAAAGCACTTTGGGAAACAATTTGACCCAATACATGTTCATTTAATTATCATTTCCATCATAAAGAATTGCAACTCACTCGTAACTGGCTTTCCCTTCGCAGACTCTCCCAACTCCAATCCATCTTAAACACCTCTTCTGGGCTCATATATCTAACCAGCTGTTATAATCTACTGCCCACTCTGCCGATCCCTTCACTGGCATCCCATGCCTTCTACAATAACACTCACCTACAAAGCCCTTATCACACTGCACCTCCTCCTATATATCAGATCTAATCTCCAAATACTCCCCTAACTGCCCATATGTTTCTCTTCACCTGTCTTAACCTTTTCTTGTGCTTCCCCCACCCTGTGGAAACCCATCTATTCAGAGAAGCCATTAACTTGTTCCCTAATACAAGGGATTCAATCAAGAGAGTTTTTTCTGTACCAAAAACTTCTGCCATTTTTGTTTTTTGTATTCACTGTATCCCTTGTAGGTAACACTACAAAATATGTTGGAACTTTAAACACTGTAATAATAATTAAAAGTAACATAGTAATTGAGGTTGAAAAAATAATTGAATTAATCAATCTCTTTGTTTTGATTTTATACTGCCCTAGGTCTTTACAGTTTTGTGTACCTTCCCATGCTCCAGCTACTATTCATCCTTTTCTCTTGCTGTATCCCAAATTATATATATACTAGCGACTTGCCCGTCAAAAAAATACTGCAATAAGATTGTAAGGCAGGTAATGGTGTTTGGTTGCAACATAAATTTTATAGGTGTTCCAAGATCCTTCAGCGCTCATTGTGAGCCTCGCGCTGAGCGCCTTCAGCACTCATTGCGAGGCTGTTGTTTGTGTGCTATGAGCAGCGTTGGAAATAATTAAGAAATGAATAAATGAATATACTTCACATATTTTTAAGTAATATATGCAGAAAGCATTGTGTTGAAGAGCTGACAATCTGTTTTCATGTTCCTGCAGCATAGAATGTGTGTTTTGAGTGCTGTGGAGCTGAGGTGTAAGTGTCAGCAATGTGTGCAGTGTGTAGTGTAAATAGTGTGCGTGCGCGAGTAAAATCCGTTAGGGTAGCTGTGTACTTCCGCATTGTGTAAGTTAGTGTTGTAAAATGGCGCCTAATGTGTGTATTACGCGGCTGTGGCTGATTTTGCTTCCTTGTTCTTGGACCTCGTACAGCTTTTTGGAAAAAATCTGTATGTGTTTCATGGTGTGTTTTGCGTGTTTAGGGTCCTGTAGCCTCGTTTTCGTTTTTTTGGGCGGCCATTTTTTCTCTCGCTTAGGGGATTTTCGGGTGTCTAAACTCTTGAATTTCTACTTAAATTGAGGTGTAACGTCACTTTTAGAGGTGCTGGGTGCCCCCTTGCTGTGGGTAAGCTTTTTATGTGTTTGTTGCATGTATTTTTTGTGGTTTTCATGTTTTCATGTGCGCGGGTTTCGGGCGCTAATGTTGTATTTTTGCGAGGTCGGAATATTTTTTTTTCTAAGTCTCGCGGCTCGTATTTGCGGATTCGCGAGGGTCCGCATTTGCGGGCCTAAAGTCCGCAGTTGCTGGCAATATATATATATATACAGAATGTGATGATGTAATAGCATAGCACTGCATGGTAGACAGAGCCCAGAATGCCCCACTGAACCATATCCTGTCTAATACTAGCCAACTAAGCATGATCTATACTTATTATAAGAGAGGGTAATTAAACAGAAGGCGCTTTTCATCTCTCTCATTCACTTAATTTCTCAGTTGAAATTCCCACTCCCTCCTCCTTCTATTTCTTTCTGTCTCCTTCCAGGACAATTAGCAAAGTGTTTGGTCTTTGGTTGGGATGAATAATTCATTAATATTCGTTGTTAATGATTTATATGCCATATGTCACCTATACAGGACGTATGTGTAATATTCAGGCACCGTTCAAAAGGTGCAAGGGAATAATAAAAAGGGAAGGGGCACATTAACCCATTCTCTCCAAGAACACTGTCATTAATTAGTGTAATTAACATCAGTGGCTATAATATTATGCTAAAATAATTGAGCTAATACATAGCCTCTATGATTAAAGCTATATATACAGTTGTTCATTTAGTGATGTATAATGGTTTTGATAGTTCCCATGTGCAGAATTACATCAGCGACGACCATCCATTAGTCTATCTGACTTTAGTGCAAACTGCTGAAATTAAGAGAAATATTACCACAATCAGATTTAGAAATAACATTAATGTTTGGGCGGCAGCTAAAAAAAAAGCAGACTGATTTAAAAGGGTATGTGGTACAGGAGATGCGGTGCTTGAGTGTCCTGTTGCTTAGGGGAGAGAATGTTGTGGAATATGCAGCATCCAAGGAATAGGATATTTTGGGAATGTACATTATCCATGTAAATTGTGAGTTTGAAAGTCCAGGGGAGAGGCTATTTAAATAGTAAAATGGATGCATGGGTGAGGATATTTCAGGATTGTGCAATGGTGGTGTGTTTGTTTGGAGTTATAAAGAGTGTTTGAGGTAGTACTCTACAGAGGATGAGTTTGGAGAATTTTTGGGAATCTAAGTCAGAGATACTTACATAGCATTTTGAGGATTTCAGGCTGGAGACAGTTGCATAAAAATGATAGTTAGACTCAAAATATTGTAGGAGAATTGGGCCATATCAAAAGAGGATTGCATTTACAGCCATTTACTTAGCCATGCAAAGAGCAACATTCAATGAAACACTTGTTTTTTATGTGCATGTGCAAGAAAACATTAAAATTACCAAGTTACTACAGCAATATTTTAATTTTTACATGCACATGCTTAATGATTTTTTGGTAATTAGCCTTCTAAACAGATTTCTTGCCTTATTCATCAACCAGATCCATAACCAAGTGGGCAAAACCGTGCTGTCTATGTGTAGTTTCGCAAACTCATTTATATATCCACCTTGTGTTGTACTTAAAACCTGTGATAACAGAGCTCAAGGTTTGAAGAAAACCATGTAAAATAGTTTCACACTAGCAGTGTAGTACCGGTGGAAGCAGACACACAGCACGTCACTGGTAGTGTGAAGCCCCTCCCAGTGGGCTTGGCCTTAGGTCACAGCTGTTAAAAACTGACAGCTCTTATGTTAGAGAACAATAAGAAAAAGGGAGGTTCCAGAAGTTGAGAATCTATTACTTAGGGGGCTTCTTAGAAGTAAGTAAAGTGTACATTTATATGACAATAACGTTGAGGAAAATAAAATTATCTAGTTAACCTTTATGTAAAACAAAAAAATCCTAAAAAGTTCCTTTTAATAAAAGACCAGACACTAAATATGTTATGGTTGGTAGAAAGGTGATTGAAAAACCTTCCACTGTATATCCAAAAGAAAACAACAGATCATTCTAAGGACACTAACATGTCTCAAACAGGCCCAAAGACCTGGTTTTACCCACAGAAATCATGTTTTGCCTCATTTGGTAAAATCCCAGAATCCTTAGCTACAATAGAAACACTATTGACTGAGATGTTATGAGGGAAAGACCGTTTTTTGGGCCTGTGTGAGGAATTGAAACAAATGGGAGGTGAGTTTGATCACAAAGCATTCAGCTACTTTAATTGAAATATAGCACACAATAGTTCCATTTTATGGCAACCCTTTAAATGACTGGATGAATGTATTTGTAATCAGTCTATAAGTCCCATCCATGTTGAGAAAACAGTTGAGTCAAACAGCTAAAAAAGACAATAAAGAACAATTGACTATGACAGTTAATAAATTAAAAAATATATATTTTCTCACTTTCTTATATCATTTCACCAGTTATCATGTATAGTTAGAAAATAAAAACACTGTATGGGACTATATTGTTTCTTAAAGGCAAAAGTAGAAACACAACTTGTAGAGAATGGTCCAGTCATTTCAGGGTGAAGTATGGACCATCTGAACAGCTGCTCTTAGTAGTATATTGTGGATGACATTATACAAATACAGATATGTATGCCAGACTGCAGATAGTACCAAGAGAGTACTTTTGACACAGCAAGACAGTAAGAGTTACTGTTTTAGAATTAAATATTTAGTAGAACAAATATTAATTGTAGTAAACAACAAATGGTTTGCAGCCCTGACTCCTGTCATTAGGTTCAGATGTTAATAGCAGAGGCCTCGGGATGGTTGTGCTATAGTCTAGCAAGGGATTAGCTCAAGAACACAAAGGCATTTAATATAGTTGCCTACGGGGATTCCTATATTCAGTATAGTGTACCTGTACAGAACCTTTCATTTGCATGATACCATTACTTTCTAACTGATGACAAAAATAAAGGGAGATTTCGGTGTAATATGATGCCTTGATCAGACATAAATTCACCAACAAACATTTTGCCCTTTAAAGGACCTCTCCAAGTCTATTTTTACAATATACTTTTTTTTTTTTAAAGATTTACACTTGATAGTAAACAATATGGTTTTATAAAGGATAAAAGAGTCTCCTTACCTTCTGTATTTGGCAGATGGCATCTGCTAATCACCTTTGCCCCTTGCTCTGTCAACTTTTTCTAAACTGTTACTCCCTTTGATCTCCAGTGGCTTAGGAAGAGATAATTACCTTGGGCCTCATTCAAATGTGATTTGGCCAATTGAATAGGGCTCTATATAAGCACATAGCATATATTTTTTACAGGAGTTTTTAGTTAGTGAAGTCCTTGCTTTTGGATAGAAGTTCACTAACTAAAAACTTCTGTAAAAAAATATGCTATGTGCTTATATAGAGCCTTATTCAATTGGCCAAATCACATTTGAATGAGGCCCATAGTAATTGAGGTTGAAAATGGTATTTTAGTCTATCAAGTTAAACCTTTTAAGATCTCCTCTGATGTGCCAAATGCGGATTAGTTGTTAATTGATCCTGAGGAAGCAAACAGAAAAATAACCCAAGTGAAAAAAAGGAAAGAAAAAATGTCTTCCTGACCCCAAATAATTGCGATCGGATTTCTCCCTGGATCAATACTCCCTCCCTAATTAACCAGGATAAACTTGAATGCCCTTTTTAATAAAAAATATATCCAGTCCCTTTTTAAGGTTATCTATTGAATCCCCTGTCACCACCTCCTTCAGTAGAGAATTCCACAAATTAACCACCCTTACTGTGAAGAACCCTTTTCTTTCTTTAAGGTGGAATCTTTGTACTTCTAACCTCAAAGGATGTCTTCTTGTCAGTTGAAAAACTCTTGACACAAAAAGCTCCCTTGACAAAGTATTGACCCTGGATGTATTTATATAAGGTATTCATATCTCCTCTTTCTTTTTCCAGCTCTAAAATGTTCTTTTTATGAAGTGTTGCCCAAAACTGTACTCCATATTCCAAATGAGGGTGTACTACAGATTTGTATAGTGACAGAATTATATTTACTTCCCTGGCTTCTATACCTTTCTTAATACATGCTAATATTTTATTTGCCTTTGCAGCTGCTGCTTGGCAGTGAGCACTGTTACCTAGGTGGTTGTCCACAAGCACTCCCAAATCCATTTCAATATCTGATACCCCTATATTTGCTCCATTAAGGTTATAAAATGCATGGCTATTTTTCCTTCCCAGATGCATAATTTTACATTTATTTGTATTAAATCTCATCTGCCATTTAGATGCCCATTCCTCTAATTTATGTAAATCCATTTGGAGGGAAAGTACATAATTATCTGATTGAATTACTTTACACAACTTAGTGTCATCAGCAAAAATGGAGACACTACTATTCAGTCCCACTTCTAAATGAATAAATATGTTAAAAAGGAGAGGACCTAATGCTGAACCCTAAGGATCGCCACTTACCACATTAGTCCAATCAGAGTATGTTCTATTTACCACAACCCTTTGCTTCCTGTCTTTTAATCAGCTTTCAAACCATGAGCAGATATTTACTGCAATTCCTGTATCCCTTAGTTTTCATAACAGTATTCCATATGGCACTGTGTCAAAAGCCATTGCAAAATCTAAAAATACTGAGTTGCCTTGATCCAAGTTCCTACTAACCTCCTCATAGAAACTAAATCAGATTTGTTTGACATGACCTATCCCTCATAAATCCATGTTGACTCCTACTTATAGTTCAGTTCAAATAAACATATCATATATATAGTTGTGGATCTTGCTATGTTGGTGACGTTTGCAATGTTGTTAATGCAGTTGCGTCCCTCGCAAAGCGAAACATCGCGCAGTACTTATGCCATAATGAGCGCCAAAGCTGCTCATTGCAGCCAGCAGCGATGTCACACAAATGCGAGCCTCGCAAAGCGAGGTGAAGCAGCTACGCAGCACTTAGGCTGCAATGAGCGCCAAAAACGATCATTACAGCCAGCGGCGCCATTACCAGCGAGCCTTGCGAAGCTTAACATACAAACAAATCCCTCCTCTTCTTTTACCATGTTCCCTTTCTTTCCTAAATAGGTTATAACCATCCAGATTAACAGTCCAGTCAAGAGATTCATCCCACCATGTTTCAGTAATGCTTATTAAATCTCATTTTTCTTTAATTGCTAATAATTCCAACTCACCCATTTTTCCTGTCAAACCTCTGGCTTTATCAAGCATACACCTTATGTTATGAGTTTGTAGTTTTGAAGTGCCTGCCTCTATATTTGAATTACTTAGTAATACCTCCCTATTGACTATACTTACCCTCCCCCCATCTCCTCCTCCATGAGTAGTTAATTCAACCATTATCCCTTCTACACTTTCTACCCCATTATATTCATCTAGTCCCTCCCTCCACCTAATAGTGTAAAACCTCCTCCAGCCTTTCTATCATCCTATCCTCTAGAACACAAACTCCCTCATCATTAAGGTGTAATCTCTCCCTGCTATAGAGATTGTATCCAAGTAAGAAGTCATCCCAGTGAACTAAAAAAAACATGTCTGTGTCATGTTAGTCATTCTTCTGGCAGGGGGAAGGCCAAATGGTAGGGGGTGATATTGTGTATAGGGCCAACACTTAATCTGTTGGAAATGTTCACAATCAGGTAACCCCATAACTGGACATGTCTTTCCCTAGAGACCCCGGTAATTCATTTTATTAAACTCCCTGGAGAAAATGCAGCATTTATATACTAAACTTGCTATGGGGATTCTCATACTTAACATTACAATCATACCCCCAGCAATATTGACCACCTCATGCCAACAGGGCAATACCATTCCATGTTAATCCAGGCTCCCCCATATTTCAACAATCTCCAAAAGTCCAGTGGGCCCTCCTGAACATGACAACATGCAACTACTCTATAGTTGGAAACCATTATATGCAACTTCTCTGTAGTTGGAAGCCATGCTTTTGTTCTGTTTATATTCTGTTTATATTATCTTCCTTTCTAATAACATTTCCCAATCATCATGTCTAGTTTTTAAACAGAACATATTGTATTGGTCTACAGTGAAGAAATCATTTGCAGATATGGTCCACACATTGCTTTGGTGGAGCCCTCAAGGTGAAATATGGACCAGTTGGTCAGCTGCTGATGGCACCAAGTTATGCGGTTTCAAAAATATTTCGTAGAGCACTTTTATTATGCTATTTGTTTGATGAAACCAAACCACTAGTCTGTCCCATTTTATTGTTGACTGGAAAAATTATTTGTAATAACAAATAAAACTAAATTAGGAGAAGGTCTTGCAATATATAAATAAGAATGGTAAATTAGGAGAAGGTCTTGCAATATATAAATAAGAATGGAGATAGCACCAAGGGAACACTTTAAAGACACAACTAGAGTTAAGGTTTAGAGTTTCAGAGATAAATATTTAGTAGAGCAGAACATTAGCTGGAAACAGTGAATAGCTTGTAGGCCGGCTTCTGTCATTAGGTTCAGATGTTAATAGCAGAGGCCTCAGGTGGATTGTGTTATAGTCTAGAAGAAATTAGCTCAAGCACCCAGTAGAATAGGGCTGCCCATATTCAGTATACTGTCCCCTTACAGAGACTTTCGTTTCCACATAAGGAAATTTCAGGATTGTGCAATGGTGATGGGTTTGTTTGGAGGTATAAAGAGTGTTTGGGGTAGTACTCTAGAGAGTGAGTTTGGGACATTTTGTGGATTCTAGGTTGGAGATACTTACATAGGGCCTCATTCTATTATCGGCCGTAAATCGGCCGTAAGGCTGCGATTCCTTGCGGGGGTTCTGTTACCTCGCAATTCTATTATACGGCCCCGCAAGGATCTCCCCCTACGGCCGGCCGCATATCTTGGAACTGGCCGTAAGCTCCCAAATTTTTTAAGTCAAATATAAATTGAAGACTGCACTGTAAATCTTTGTAAATGCTAGGGATCATATTGGGGGACATGAGGATTAATAGCAACCCCCTCTCAAGCTTGCACATCAGCCCAAATCCGAGTTTACATTAACTGTTTATTTTCCGGCCGCAGCGTGGGCGGGTCTGAGGTGCTCCAAGCACTCTGGACTTTTTACATGGATATTTGACATATTTAATAAAAAATAGTTTTTACGGATTTGAGTATAGGGGAATGTTGTGCTATTTTTGCTAACACCTACAATCTCTTTATAGTCTCCTCAAAGTGCAGGATGGCTTTATTTGGCCTATTTTATGTGCTTAATTGGTGCTAGCGGGACCTTTTTGCTGCACGTAAGCTGCGGCTCGCTTTTAGCCTTGCAGAGAGGGTTCCCGGAGCAATAGAATAGCAACCGGGATTTTCTTGCGGCCGAAACTCTTGCGGCCGTTTTAGATCAAAGGCTTTCCTCCGGCGCGTGCGGCCGCAAGGGATAACAAGGCGCCGGCCGCAAGCCTGCCGGAATCCGCGGCCGGAGGGGAATAGAATAGCAGAATAGCTTGCGGCCGGTCCTTGCGGCCCCGCAGCGCCTACGGCCGATAATAGAATGAGGCCCATAGAATTTTGAATGGATTTCAGACTGGAAACATTTTGCATAAAAATAATAATTTGATACTCAAATTATTGCAGGAGTATTGGGAAATGTCAAAAGAGAATTACATTTACATGCCCTTTACTATACAAAGAGCAGCATTCAATTAAACACTTGTTTTATATAAATATATATTGGTAAAACACTGTGCACACATGATTTTAAGCTCAAAGACAGGACCCTCCATTGCTTTCTTCATTTTGTTAATATTTTTTTCACTTGAACCTACCCCTGTATAGCGTTACAGAATATGTTGGCACATTAGAAATAAAGGAAATAATAATAATATGTGCATGTGCAACAAAACATTCAAAATACCAAGTCAATGCAATGTTACTACTGCAATCTTTGATTTTTTTTTACATCACATGCCTAATGATTTTCTGGTAAGTAGCCTTCTAACTAGATCTTTTGCATTATTCATCAACCAGACCCATAACCAAGTGGGCAAAACAGTGCTATCTATTTGAAGTTTTGCGAACTCATACATTTATATATCCAACTTGTGTTGTACTTAAAACATGTTATAATAGAGCACAACGTTTGAAGAAAGCCATGTAAAAATAGTTTTGCCCAAATTCCTAGATTGCATTGGAATTTATGTGTATGGAAATGCATGCTATGTAGCTTTGGCTTTGAACCATTTTGATTTGAGGACCTTTCAACACACATAGAGGCCAGCTATAAAATCCAGAACATTTTGGCATGGCAAGCCAACATTTAGCACATATAATTTTCATTGATTTTTGCACTTATTAACAACTACAGCTCACAGAGCCAAACATCCATTTCAAAATGGTAGCTTCCATTCTCCAAAAACATGGAGGAGTAACTGGTAAATGTTTGCCATACATAGAGATTAATATTCTCTAAGATGGATCTTTAATGTAAAAGAAACATAAGCTCCTCAACGGTCTTTGTCTCTGAGGTTCAGCAGGTAAGGTCTCAGGGACAGGTACTCATCTCCATGTTGAGAAACACAGCTATATTATTTGCAAAAATAACACATCTTGCAGCTCAAATGTGATATAGTCATTACTATTTAAGGCCATTTTATTTGAGAGAACAAATTATAATCACTGTAAATGTATAACAGCTCATTATTTGTGATCTCAGCCTCTCTGCCGTAGGTGTTAAGATTAAACAAATTGAACTAAATATTACTTAGTGTCTGTAGATGCTCTAACCTAACGGGATGTCACTGCTCATTGCTTCCTACTGGGTGACAAGCAATGGCTCTGGGGGGAGTTTGCTTATTAGTTACTTAGAGAGATGTTGCCCATTCTCAACTATATAGCCCTGGGAACACTTCCCTTCATTATATCCCATGTTGGCACTGACCCATTATTACTGGATGAAATACAATGCTTGAAGGAGTTAATTACATATCACACATGGTAGAAGAAGGAATCCGCAAGCATTTATGAAACATAAACATTTTATCAACAAAGCTGCTTAAGGGGGTGTGAAAAATATTCTAGTATCAGCGCAATTAATTTCTTTAGAAGTGAGCAGCTTTCATGGAAAAACAGTGTTATAATGTGGAATCCATTTTGTTCAGCAGAGGCATCAAATATTATTTTCTAATTTACCTTTATGTCTTTTCCCTGCTTTATCATGCTCTTATTCAGACGTTATCAAACATAGAGCGTATATTTTTACATTTTACGGTGGTCCTTTTATGTAAGTGCCATGAGACAGAAGACAGTTTGACAGTTGGGGGATGCTGACAAAATGGAGATTTCTATAATGGTAAAAAAAATGTGCTGGGGGTGATGTAGACACCCCCAGCAATGGCACTGCGCATATCGGGTACTTCATTAAAAAAATGTACCCAATATAAAAGCTGCTGATTGGCTAAAGGAAAGTGTCTGAATTCATGTGACTTGCCCCAGTAGGGCAGACTTCAGTTGCTAACTGAGCATGCCTGCACAATCCCCAGGCCAAAACGATATAATGTATAATGTATGCTAATATTCCCTGGGAATTTCAGGGGGTGTCAACATTGAGAGAAAACTCTTTGCAAATGCAAGAAATTCAGCAAACTTCATGCTTTTGGTTTAACTGTCTACTTTGGAATTTTTTCATGCAAACAATTTTGTTAAGACACTACAAATTCTCCTCTATCAGATGCATTAATAACCCAGCTCACTTGCATAAACCTTTAATAACAATTTGGACTACTTGTGCTTGTTTCCATTCATGGTTATTGTTATGTAATCTGCTATATAGCTCAATAATATATAAGCCCATGTATTGTGTTTATGTTTAGAGAAGATCTATTAATGACACTATGGAAAAAGTATCCCTTTCCCTGTAACTCTGGTATCAATAATATAGTAATTCTGACTTATTATACCCTAAATTAGAGTACTAGATAATGCCTTTGACAATAGTATTTGAAATTCTGAAGATTGCAGTGAACCTTAATTTACAAATGAACCCACAAAGCATTTTCACTTTTTAAATGAATTAGGATATATATATATATATATATATATATATAAAAATATATATACCGTATATATATATATATATATATATATATATATATATATATATATAACTAGGTTCATATGCATGTCCCTGCCCATTTTCAGATAGATAGATTGACAGATAGATTGACAGATAGATATAGATAGATAGATTGACAGATAGAGATAGATAGATAGATAGATACAGCATATTATTATTGTTACTAGCGATTTGCCCGTCAAAAAATGACAGAAATAAGATTGTAAGGCAGGTAATGTTGTTTGTGTGCGAAATTAATTTTGTTGGTGTTGCAAGATCCTTTGGCGCTCATTGCGAGCCTCGCGCTGAGCTCCTTCGGTGCACATCACATGGCTCGCAATGAGCTCCTTCGGCGCTCATTGTGAGGCTCTTGGTTGTTTGTGTGCTATGAGCAGCGTTGTTTTTTTTTGGTATGGCAATGAATAATGAATAAAATAAGAATGTGAAGTAATATATGCAGCATTGTGTTGAAGAGCTGGCAATCTGTTTTCATGTTTCTGCAGCAACAGTGCTGTGGAGCTGCTGTGTAAGTGTCATGAATGTGTGCAGTGTGTAGTGTAAATAGTGTGTGTGTGCAAGGCAAATCCGTTAGGGTAGCTGTGTACTTCAGCATTGTATAAGTTAGTGTTCTAAAATGGAGCCAAATGTGTGGTACGCGGCTGTGGCTGATTTTGCGTCCTTGTTTTCGGATGTCGTCCGACTTTTTCGGAAAATCAGTAGGTGTTTGGTGGTGTTTTGCGTGTTTAGGGTCCTTTAGCCTCGTTTTCGTTTTGTTCTTGTTCGGCGGCCATTTTTTCTCTCGCTTAGGTGATTGTCGGGTGTCTAAACTCTGTAATTTAGACTTAAATCGAGGTGTAACTTCACTTGCAGAGGTCCTGGGTGAACCCCCCCCCCCCCCTTGCTTGTAGGTAAGCTTTTTATGTGTTTGTTGTGAGTATTTATTGTGTTTTTCATGTTTTCATGTGCGCGGGTTTCGGGCGGTAAGGTCGTATTTTTGCAAGGTCGTAATGGGTCGTAACGCGTCTCGTATTTGTTTGTCGTAAGTCCGTAAATTTTGCAAGGTCCGCAGTTGAGAAATGAGAATTTTTCAGGCTGAAGTCAATTTGGTGTTATTATGGTGCTGTGGGTAAGGCCTTAGATGCACCCATTATGGGTTACAAGTACCAGAAAATGGAACCCCATAATTATTTTGCACCATGACTCACCATCCAATAGCTTCGCCTCTGATTGTGCCTATCATAAGTTGGTGTCCTGACATCTTAGCCCAAAGAGCCAGTCCTGGACATATATGAACAGGTCAATAAGGTGTGAAGTGGTGAACCTAAACAGAAAATTGGCACATGCAAGATTTTTGTTGTTGTTCAGTCTTTCAGTCGTGTCCGACTCTCCACAACCCTATGTACTGCAGCGTGCCAGGTACATCTATCATTTTGTATCTGATTGTGCTTATCCACAAAGATACTTCAGAGGTTTACCAGTTCCTTCTCCAGTGGACCATGATTTGTCTGACCTCTCTGCCATGCCCTAACCATCTTGGGTGACCTTAAATATTTTAGCTCACAGCTTCATTCACGAGTCCCTTCACCACGACAATGTAGCAACCCAGAGGGACAAGACTGTTTTTACCTACTGTCAAATCCCATGTTTTTACATCTCTTTGCTACATTTATACCAAATAACCTTCACTTAAATTTATGAGCAATTTTATCATAAAAAATATTAAGTATGGGTTGTAAACTAGTAATACTTACTTTCTACCTATTTAAATTTACGATTTTCACAAATGATTATATTTACTGATTTTTGAAGACCGTAGTCATCTGTATCTAGTCTTATATTCATTAATCTACTAAGTCCCAAGACGTCTGCAACAACAGCGCCGCAAGGAGCTGTGAAAGGTCGCCATTAATCACTTCTCCGTCTCTGCGGCTGCAGATTTACCACATATGTAGTAAACAGAATAATCATTTAAAGCTGTCTCAATCAATAAAATGATTGGCAAATTCATACAAGTCTTTAAAAGAAATCTAAATGTTTCACCACCAAAGTAATTATTATTTATTTAGAATTGATTTCCCCAATCAACGGATCAGACGCTGAGGGTACCAGCCCTGAAGACCCAGCTGGGAAAGCTATTGTAGCCGGGTGTATCATATTTACCTACCCGGATGGGCACTTACTGCATATGATCAGCTCAGACACGCTAAATAAATAAATCCACATTTTCAACAACCTGTTATGCAAATTGAAATGTATGTACATATTTTACAATTCTATTTATATGTGCTCACATATGCTGCCCCAAATGTAACATTTAGCACATACAGCTGTTTATAGAGCCTCCCATATATTTATATTCAACTGTTTCTCCGACGATAAAAAATGTGTTGGTTGGTGGCTCATTTCTCAGGTGCGAAGAGTGATAGATGGTAATGTTATGCTTAATCCCAATATATATAATACTAAAGTATATTTTCTAGGTTAGATCTGTCACATAGTACTGTCATCCAATCATTAGTATGAGTTTCCCCTACTCTTGCCTCTACTACAGCGCCCACTCCTCATATATCTCTCACTGTTGACAATGCCATCATTATGCCCACCTCCCAGGCCGGTGTCTTGGGGTTCTCCTGGACCCTGCCCTTTCATTTCTCATATATAAGCACTAACAAAATCTTGTCATTTTCATCAAAAACATCTCCAAATATATCATTTTCTAACACAAGACACATCTTTGAGCACAGTGGTTGTGTAAAGTTGCTTTTCTGCCTCTATTTAATGTAAATGGGACTCTTTGCAACAATGTAATGGGATATATATCCAGTCCTTATTATGCATATCTGCAAAATGGTCTGTTTATATAAGATTAACTAGATACAAGGGGCCATATATAATTTGAAGCCTTCAACTCGATCACAGACAGCCGAATGTCTGCAAGGGGGTTGCGGGCTCGCGTTCATCTCCGATTGCAATGGTATTCAACTGCTCAAGGCCGCAAGTTACCCGCCCAAAGCCGTAACTGTAAACCATGCACTAGTTTGGAGCAGTTCAGGGCGGGAACATGATCAATTCAGCAAGCCTGTAACCGCCCATTTCGTATCAGCCAATAGAAAATGAGACTGTCATTATTACGGCAGTAAAACATGGAGGTTACCTGTCAATCAATTAGGTTTGGGGGTCCGATATGCGATCAGACTCGTAAACCCGCAAAATACATAATTATGAAAATGATTGCCAATGCTGTTATAGTCCATGTGGGTGGCCTGATATGTATTAACTCATTGATACCCAAGATCAATATAATCTAAAAATTATTTTAATATCCTGCCGATTTGCGAGCTTGAGACTGTTGTGCAATTCCTTTTAATGTCTATCATCGCTTTCCCCGTTATTTACAGTGCAGTATTGATTTTTTATTTGCATTTACAGTGCTAGGAATAGGTGTTTAACCCTCTTGCGGGTCTTATCTAGCACTTGTAGGATTCTCTCCTTCTTTTGCCATTTATGGGTGTGAAACTATTTGCGAGCTGGGGGAAATTGAGCTATTTAATAGCGATTTGCAATTTTAGCCGTCATAACTCTTGAGGAAGTGAAAGATCAAAGGCTTTGGGAGGCTGTAAGTTACGGCTTTAACCATAGCCATTTTTTCAAGCCCGTAACTCGGAAGCCATTCTGAGCCCGCAAAAAGACGCCAATAAAATAGCAAATTAGCTTGCGACCTCCCTTACGGGCTCCTGGATCTCCTGAAAGCTCAATTGAATCAGGACCAAGGTTTCTGCCCAATTGCCCTTCTTACGTCCAATGTGCAAATAATTGTACAATCTGGGTGTTATGCCTTGTGTGTTATGTGCTCTTCCTTCTATGTCTATGGCACAGATGATTTGAAGGATGGCGTGCTGGTGAACAGATACTTATGGCTATTTTATTATAGACAAGTGAATCTCTTTGTATTCCCAAGTTCTGTTCTCCTTTGCGTTACTGACCTAATGGCACATGTTTGGATGTATGATGTCTGCAAATCACCTTAATGAGGTTTATGTGAAGTGACAGCAAGACTCTAAACTTTTTGCCATTGAAGCGTCCATCCCCATAATAATAACTTACTGTATATTAGGTCCATACATAAAGAATGTGTTATAATACACATTTTACATGTTTATACACCATCTGGCCTGTTTCTATTGCAGTACAAAACCAGAATTTAATTAGAATAAAATGTGTTTCAGTAGGTGTTGTTGTTTAGTTGTTCAGTTGTGTCCAACTCTCCACGATCATATGTACTGCAGCATGCCTGGCACATCTTGTTACTGGTCGTGCCCATCCATAAGGTTTTCTTGGCATAGATACTGGAGTGGATGTTTTTTCTGTATAAATATTAAGTTAACTTTGGTCTTTCATTAAAAATCACTTCATGAATGGCTTATAGTCTAATTTTAACATCTAATATTGTATAGCATTAGCAATTTGAAGAATTCTACAAAATAGGCATCAATGGTTGTCACCCCTTCCCCTTAGTGGATTTATGCCGTAGAGCGGCCGCTCAAGATCAAAGGCTTTAATGGAAATAAGCTACCATTGAGCTAATCGCAAGGCTTGTAAGCCGCTCGGAGGCCGCAAATTGAATAGCTAAGTAGCCTGTGGCTACTTATTCCAAAAACGTAGGATTAGAATGAGGCCCTAAAGCTTGTAGTAATGTTAAGTGGAGATTGTAGTAATGTTAAGTGGAACAGAGGGTTTTAAGCAGAAATAAAACATAAAGCAAACGTTTTCTGTAGGGAATATTTATAAGCAGGAATACCCTGATAAATCCCCCCTATAGAAAACATAGAGAATGGGGATTGTAACCCCACTTATCCCTGAGAAATCCAGTATTATTTGTGCTACATTTTAATGCAAATTAGCAGCTCCTGGATAATAATTAGCTGCGTTGATGTGCTAGTTAGAATCACAGGGCCTCATTTAATTGCGATTTGGCCAATTGAATAGGGCTCTTTATAAGCATATAGCATATTGTTTTTACAGAAGTGTTTAGTTAGTGATCTTCTATCCAAAAGCAAGGACTTCACAAACTAAAAACTTCTGTAAAAAAATATGCTCTGTGCTTATATAGAGCCCTATTCAATTGACCAAATCGTATTTGAATGAGGCCCACAATCTGTTTGTCAGTCCAAGTGATGGCCAAAACAATAACCCCCAATGTCTTTATTCAGGTTGGAACTCTTATTAACTCAGAGCCACTGATTAGCTTATTATGTCACAAACTAGCCTCACAAAAATGTTTACTGTAAAGAAAAAAGGCTAGAACAGTATATAGGCAATAACATAATTTCCTGTTGTGGTGACAATATCCATTTAAGTTTATTTAAAGGGACATTGCAGTATTGCTTCAGACTGGATAAAGAGAGAGGTTAAACCTCTAGACGTTTGACCAAAACTAAAGGTATCATAATATACTGCAATACTCATTATTATATATATACCGTATTAGTCCGAATATAAGCCGCACCTTTTTTCCGATTTTTGAGTTTGCGAGTTACGGGTGTGGCTTATATTCGCGACCGTAAAAAAAAAATCACTGCCGATTTGCGAGCTTGCGAGTTATATGTGCGGCTTCTATTCGTGAACGTAAAATTGCTGCCGATTTGCGCGATTGCGAGTTAAGGGTGCCGATTTGCGTGCTTGAGACTGCGGTATTGTAGCAATTGAACAGCGATTTACGGTTTTAGTGATTCTAACGTCCTGTAAAGCCTGTAACCTGCAAAAAAGCTACAGTGCTAATTAGAAAGCCTGTTTCTTGCAATGACTGATCACTTTGAGAGTCTTTTTCTCTCCAATTTTAAGGGTGCGGCTTATATTTGAGTACTATCTTTTTTCTATTTTTTCCCCTTGAATTTTACAGGTGTGGCCTATATATGGGTGCGGCTTATATTCGGACCAATACGGTATATATATATATATATATGTATATTACTGGAGAAGGAACTGGCAACCCACTACTATATATATATACATATATATATATATATATATATATCCCTGTAGATGGAACTGGCAACCCACTCTAGTATCTTTGCCAAGAAAACCTCATGGACAAGCACAACCAGACACAAGATGTGCCTGGCGTGATGCGGTCCATAGGGTCACGGAAAGAGGGACATGACTGAACAACTGAGCAACAATTTATATATATTTTTTACTTGTTTTAGACGTTCAAATATGAACATAGATGTACTATTTATTTCCTGTACTACTGTACGGTGGTGGCTTCTATCGTTCTTTTGCCCAACATAAATTAAATTATTGTTGTGGTAAACTACCCACTCAAAATATCCACTATGCAAACTAGGAATCGGTCCCATGCTGATGAGATACAGTAACTTTGAAACAGCTGTCTGTGGGTAGGATTCCTGGCTTGTGCATAATCCATCCTGTGATTTGCTTAAAGCTGCATGGATATGCTTAAAGAAAATCATGTTTAAAATGATAATGGATTACAAGAGTGAAGCCTTGTGGACACATTTGCATGTCCCCTCCCAGGTTCCCAGAATTCAGTTTAATAACTATTTCTCGGTAAAATTGGCAGGAAACAAGTTTTTTTAACTTGTTTTCGATGTTTAAATGTGAACACAAATGTACTTTTTATTTACTATATATATACAGTAGAATTCCAGTTATCCGGCACCCTACTAACCGGGCCTCTCAAGCAACCGGCACCAGCATCAATTCTCCAAATTCAAGAAACTCCCGCTAAACCGGCATAACCAGCACTATCCGGCAGTTCGAGACTGCAAAAAAAAAATGCTAACTTTTTTCTTAATTGTTTTTTTGGGCCCTAAATGACCCAGTTTAGGTGCTAATGCCCTTTTAAAGGTATTTTTAAGTTTTTTGGGGGTTTAAGGGTCGTGTAGACCCTTTAAATCGGGGACTCACGATTAACTGGCAACCACAGTTATCCGGCAATAGGGAGTCCCCGTGGGTGCCGGATAACAGGGATTTTACTGTATATATATTTATAAATATTGTGCGTAGCTAAGTTTCATACTTATGATATGTCCCTTTAACTGAGACTCCTATTAAAAACTTTTTTAAGCCTGTCTGACTTCACCTCCTTTTGTCTTTTCAGTTTAGTTGATGAGATTGAATAAGGGTGTACAAATGTTACACTCCGAGGTGTGAGCAGAGTGTTCTCAGATAGAGCCAAGAAAATAATTAGCACATTCACAGCCTGAGCTCAGCTGTTAGAATAAAAAAACATAATAAGCCTTCTCCTTGCAAGAGCATTTTATCAGATAGCTGCATGTGCCAGCACTTCTGCTCTCACTGCCAAGCTTTAAAGAGCTGTGCACAGGGAGTGAAAGAGTTAATTTCACGGGTTTAATGAGGACCAAATGTTCAGTTTTTGACCAACTGCTTGGTAAATGCCAGACAGTACATGCCACCTACTGTGGCTATTAAAGGGACACTGAAGTCCTACATTTTCTGTCTCAGTTTTTAGACATAAGCACTTCCATCTTGGACAGGTAGTTTTCTTGGAGCCGAAGGTTTGGCTTACTGAGACTCAATATTCTATTCAGTCCGATTGCCAAGTGGCTATTTATAGTAGCATTCTTTGAATAGAACGGAATAATTGTGTCCAGGATTCCCTGCTATTCTTTCAGCGGTATCTAATCCTGTAAGAAGGGTGGTCCAGTGGTTAGGATTCGGTGCTTTCAATGCTGTTGATCTGGGATTGATTCCAAGTCAGGGAACCAAGAGGTCACACCAAACTGAAGCCGAGCAGGGTTGGGCCTGGTCAGTACTTGTATGGGAGACTACCTAGAAATACCAGGAGCTGTATTCTGTGGCCAAATAAAACAAAATGGCACTGTTTGAGCTAAATAAACTTGATATTGGGCACACAATTTTTACAAAATAAAAAAAATAAACACATGCTTTACTTTTTTACTACTTTTTTACCACTTTTATAGGTAATTTTTCTTTGAATGCCTTTAGAGCCTGCTTCTTTCAGCTTCTATCTCAACAGAGCTTATAAAAGAGTGAACATTGCATTAGAGCCAATAAGAGCAATGGCAGTAGTTACTGCTGCTTTCTTATTGTACATATAGAGCTTCCTCTCTGTATTCAACCTCTCTTTCCATGTCAGGAAGTAGATCGCTGAAAATTTAAATCGTACGTTCTACAGCAGTATAATTATATTTAAAAGTAATAAATTGAAGGCTGTATCATTTTTGTCCATTCTGTATTTTATTTTAAAGGTGGAGTAATCTTATGTATTTTCATAAAAAATATCTGAACGTCAGTACAAACAGTAATTCAGTTGTGTCCGACACTCCATTACCCTAGGGACAGCAGCACGCCAGGCACATTGCTTGCTAAGTCTCTGGTTCTGCTTATTCATAAGGTCCTCATAGCAAAGATGCTGTAGTGGCTGTCAGTTCCTTCTTCAGTGAACCACTGACCTCTCTTGCTATGAGCTGCGCATCTTGGGTGACTACATTTTGTAGCTCACAGCTTCATTGAAGTACACAAGCCTCTTCACCACAACAAGGTAGCGATCCAGAAAGGGATCTGAACATACGTTGTATGTAATACAGTAGCAACCACTACAAACTGAAACATTTTCTACTAGTTGTTGCTCCATTTATCCTCTTTCTTTTAAACCTCCATTGAGATGGTGCATTAAAAGGTAAGAGCACACAGAAAGTGCTCCTCTAGTGTAATAACCTCCAAAGTCTTGGTTACAAATAAACTTATCCTAAAGTTTGCAAATTTCAGTTTTTTGGAAGTTGATTTTGAGAAGGAAAATCGAAGCTAAATCAAATCTAAATTAGCATACAATTCATAATTATTGGTGGCCAATCAGAGGCAGCTACAACATTGTATCAGTATGGGGAATCTCTGTAGCAAAGCATTATGGAATGTGTAGTCTTTTTTCCCCATCTAGACCAATGTAAAAAAAAAATATCCCACACTCTCTTGTGTATTTAACTCATCAGCAAATGCCTCCACTATCTTTATTTTTCTTCCAGATGTTAATCCTCTGCCATAATTTCATTCCAATAGTTCCACTATAATGTGCAGGGTAGAATAGGGAATGGAAAAGAGAGGCGGAAGCCAATGGTTCGTTCTTCTACGCGTTTCTGCCAACAGTCTTCTACTGGAATGAGCGATTGCCCATCTTCTTAATTTTTGTACTATTTCATATGTCAACTAGTCAATTGTTTTCACGTAAAGTGTTATTTTTTTAATCATATTGACCTATTACTGACATTTCTTTCCATACAATAAACCTTTTCCTATATCAACTTTAACATATGTTGGGCGTTTGCTTTCATTTATATGTTTCACTTGGGCCACCCAACATGTTGGGCAGTGTTTCTTAGTATTTCAGTGTTCACTTTGAGCTTGTGATCCTCTGCCCATTTTTTTTTTGATACCTGCTTTTGTTATACAGGACATAGTTTTAAGATATCCTTTTCTAAAATGTAGTGCCCTGTGGATTTGTATTTTTATGGTCACTAGACTGGAAATAAATCTTCCACAATACTCCATTGTTTGCAATAAAATAGCCTGGTCACCCTCTGTGTGACTTTTGAACAGCAAGAGATTGCATAGTTTTGGGATATAAAAGGACTAAATAACAAGGATAGACAGCAATAACCTAGATCCTGATTACAAACAGCTTCAAGTTCAAGTCCTTCCAGACATATGCACCCATACTAATCGAGTGGTGTCATTTGTGGTATACCCATACACCGTCTGTGAGAGCTTTATTTCCCTATGCTACACATTTATTCTAACATTTTTACCTGCAATATTACTGCACTCAGCCCACATCTGTAAATCCTGCCTAATCCACTAGAGAGCTCAGTGTAGTGAGTACCCAAACCAAGCTTTACGTATGAGACATAGCTCTAGGAAACAATAGGAAATGAGAACTTCATGATTATTATAATGAGTGAGAGCAAGCGCCAACTGTGACACGATAACTGAGACAGGGAACCAATATATATATATATATATATATATATATATAACAATTGTATTTATAGATTTGATACATATAATAGTGTTTATTTTGTATATATATATATATATATATATATATATATATATATATTATGTAAATATAGACAATGCATTAGCTTTTGTTCCTAGTTGATGTGATTTTCTGATATGTATTAAACCATTGAGTGCTGGCTTGTGTTGTACCCTTGATGTTGTATAATGTAACGGACATAATAATACAATATCCTATCATATTTTTTAATTACACATGTGTTTATATTGGACTTTTATGTGTCAAATGAACATTCATCATTTTTTTGTGCTATACTGTCTCTTTAACTGCTGCTGCAGCACTCAGCAATGGTTTTAAAACCATTTGCCAGTGGTCTTTGGTAATATTTTTGTAGTTACAGCACTGTCCTATTTTGTGAGTGATCAGTAAAGTCTTATTATCATAGAGTTTGGGTGTAAAAGTCTAACGGAGGGACTCTTTTGTTGGTTCAAAACTGAATGGAAAAGTTTGCCATCATTTTAGGCTCTGGCTGCAGTCACTTGTAGCAGTTCTCTCTCAATGTTTCTGGGATAGGTGATTAGCATAGCTAGGGAGATTTACTTTGCTCTTCAACATGTATTTGTACAAAGAGTTTTTAAGAACCTTAAGATACTGTCTTTATTGTTGGTGCCGCATTTAAAACCTTTATGGATAATAGTATAGTCTTATAAGCCTTAATATAAATTGAAAAGGCCAAGCATCCCCCACCAAACATTTTAAACCAAATATTATCCAAGGGGTTAGCAAAAAAGATAAGGCTTGTGACTTCAATGGGTCCTTCTAAACCACTGGAGCCTCAAGTCTTCTCAGTACAGTTAAAGTGAAGTTAAATTCTATGGTATTTGATCTATTTATTGTTTTTTTTTTTTTATTTATGTCTGTTTAGTGTTAAGGTTTTGTATCAAGAAACAAGACCATCAGTTCAAACTAAAATCTGAAATTTCTGGGGTCCGGAACGAATTATTTAAATTTACAATGATCCCTATGAGAAATGCTTGTTTGGTACTCAACCTTTTTTGGTACTCAACCTGCCACCAGAATGGATTAAGGTTGAGTACCAAGGTACCACTTTATATAATATCAACTACTGTATCTATATGTTTAGCTATATAAGCCATGAGCATGTACTCATCCTAATTTTAGTAGACTCTTCTGTACGGGGCCTTCATATTGGATTTCTAGAACATTATTGCGAATGATTCTGAGAGGTAAGTGATTCTACTCTGAATTGCACTTCCATTTAATCTTTTTGTTCTTGAGGGCCTGATTCATATCCAGGTCTGCCTATTCATTACTTCTGAAATAGAGTTTTTTTGTTACTTGATTAAAAAATATTGGACTTAATTATACTAATTATAGTGTATAATCAGTTATAACCTAAACCAAAATCTATGGAAAATACATTCATGTATAATATTACCGCATGTAGACAGTAAAAAAAAAGTATCATTAACAAGCTGCCATTACTCAGATTTTAATTAACAATTTTGTTAGTAGAAAATAACTATATAAATGAAAATGTTGTTCATTAGTCTTATGCACCTGTTAGCTTAACGTCCTCCAACTGCGGCATCAAGTACAGCCTGGGAAGAAAAGCTCTCTGCCTGAGGAGTCAACATCATGGTAGTCAATGTACTTTTATATACAGCTATAATAAACACTGGGTAATGAAATACACCTAGAAAATACACTACCTAATGTCCTTAAAAAAAAGTATAACAATGATATCATAAAATAACAGGCAGTTCTCACATGCAAACACTGGATGTCTTGAGACTCTGAGCAGGTAATATGTTTATTAACTTATCTTTAAGCATGCAAATATATATATATATATATATATATATATATATATGTTTTAGACATTCCAATTTGAACACAAATGTACTATTTATTTACTGTACTACTGTATGTGAAGGCTTCTATCTCTCTTTTGCCCACCATAAATGAAATGATTGTTGTTGTAAACTACCTCCCTACAAAAGCTACTACACACATCTACCTTATTGGAGCCCTTAGGCAGTGAAGTGGAGGAGCCCCTCCACGGATCCATTTTTGGCTTTTCTGTACGTGTACGTTCCTTTTCTTGTTGTAATTGTCTTATTCTAGGTGGTTACTCCCTAGTAGCCAGTCTATGAACTGCAACATTTCTTTTTTTTAAGCCAGGAACCATTTTTTTGTTTATAAGTGGAGCCTTCACAGGGAATTGCCCCTGGGTGGCTACCTAGTTGGCCTAATGGGTAATCCGACCATGACTACACAAGCTAGGAACCAGCCCCAAGCTGATGAGAGACAATATCCTTAAAAGAAAAAAAAAGAAAAAAAGGGCTGTACGTGGGTAGGTTTCCTGGCTTCTGTATAATGCATTCTGAGGTTTGCTCAAAGCTTTGTAATACAGCAGGCATATGGTTAAAGGAAGTCATGTTTGAAAAGGTAGTGCATTACAAGAGTGAAGCCTTGCACATTTGCATGTCCCTATCCAGATTCCCAGAATGCAGTGTAACAATTGTATTTCCCGGATTTCTGAGCAGTAAACAAGTTTTTTAACATGTTTTAGATGTTAAAATGTGAACTCAAATGTACTATTTATATACTATATATATATATATATATATATATATATATATATATATATATTCTAAAATGGGCCACTGTGCTCATATTTGTAAAATGTACTCATCTTATATGCTTTGTTATACAAAATATATGTAGTATATGTATATGTATATGAAGTCGGGGGATTCTTTTTATAGAGTGTCTGTCTGCACAATGGAATGCGTCAGTTACATCTGCCAATGCTCTCAGCAGCACTAAATGGAAACTCATTCGTTTACAAGGCACACCCCCCTGAGAAAATAACGGTAATCAACTGGAATAAAGCAAAATAGAGTCAAACAGTTAAGAATAATTGCATGTAAAATGTACAGAATGTTAAGGATGTCTTAATGAATTTATTTTATGGGTTTTTCTTTTACTTTCTAAAGCCATTGTGCTATTATCATGTTTAGTTATTCAAAAAACAATAGTGGTCCTATAGTGGGCTAACATTATTTTACTAGACAAGCTTTCAAGAGTGTGTCCTCCCTTTATCAAGTCGTCAGCAATATTGACAAGTAAATTGAAATGTAAACAGCAAAATACATCCTGGGGAATTAACTACATGCTACGTAAGATTGTGTAGGAGGTAGAAACAACAAAAAAAGAAGAAAACTTGACGTTATATGCAGTTCTGGTAATGGACCAGAGATTCCAGATCTAATGTGTCTTTCTCTCTTTTATGTATATATATATATATATATATACAGTAGACTCTCAGTTATCCGGCACCCATGGGGTTTGATAGATGCCAGATAAATATAGTTTCTGGTTGCTTGAGAGCCACTATTAAAATAGGCCTAGATTAGCTGCACATAGGATGCTCTGCTAAGTATATTTGTCAGTGAGGGCTGTTCTAGCAGCAGCAGCTTTCACTCCTCACTTAGACACAGGTACATTCTGCTGGAGGGTGCGGTGCGGACCGCGGGGAATGTAACAACAACCCTGAACTGGCTCAGTCACTCATGCCTGTCTGCTTCCAAGTAACATTGTATTGCAGAGACGTAAAGTGGATGCAATCTAGGTGCCTGTAAGCATTTTGTGGCATGACAACCTGGCTCCTGGCATTTGCTGAGCCCTGTAAATTATTTTTTTTATTTTAAGTACAGTGTTTATTTTTTTTCTGATTGCTTGAGAGTTCTAGTTGCTTGAGTTTTGGTTACCTAAGAGTCTGATATATATATATATATATATATATATATACACACACAGTCAAGTCCCATTATTATGACCATCAGCTAATATCCTGAATAACCAGACAGCAGCTAGACGCAGTGGTTGAGAATCAATAAGATGCTGTAAAGTTGGCAGGGGTATCTGGAGCCATGCAGACTGCGGGACTTAGGCTGCAATGAGCGCCAAAGGCGCTCACTGCACTGCGAGCCTTTCAAAGCGAGGCAAGCAGTTGAACTACGCAGGACTTAGCCTGCAATGAGCTCCAAAGGTGCTCACTGCACTGCAAACCTCGCAAAGCGAGGCGAGCCGTTGAAGTACGCAGGACTTGCTAGAGTCGCAACTGCGAGCCAAGAGCATAACTCTAAAAACCTGAAAAAACAGCAAAATAATTTAACAAAAAAAATAACACACCCACAGCCTGGGAGTGAGGTTACAAGCGAATTTGAGCCATAGTTGTCATTTTTCATCAATCCAAAATTGGCTAAGCAAGAAAAAAATGGCGGGCCGAAAAGCGTAAAAATTCTGAAACTGGATGAAAATGAGGCTGAGCAAAGCCAGGCACGCAGGACTTAGAAAATACACGACGGCGAAGTCAGTAACAATTACACCGACAACGCCAGGCACGCAGGACTTAGAAAATACACGACGGCGAAGTCAGTAACAATTACACCGACAACGCCAGGCACGCGGGACTTTGAAAATAAAACCAACGGCAGTCAGAGCAGCAGACACACAGAGGAGGAACACACAGGGAAGGGACAGGGGGAGATGCTGCAAAGAGACACATGGCATTCCCAAGCACCAAACTTGCAGGTTAACGAACACTGCAATGAGCAGCCCATACAGTAGGCGGGAGGAGTGTCTCACTATGAGCACCGCGAGCGGGAGAGACTTGCAATGAGTGCCGAAGGCACTCATTGCGAGACCCGCGATGAGCGCCTAAGTCCTTACGACTTTATTACCGCCATTTTTGACGGGCAAGTTCCTAGTATATATATATATATATATATATATATATATATACACAAAATTGTTATATTGCATCTATCGACATGCTAATACTCACATTATGTTTTTAGAAATGATGTATTATTATGAAAAAATTACCCACTATTATATATGAATATGGTTCCTTTACATTACAGTATATACATTTGCTTGGCCTATATTTTATGTAAGTGGTACAGACTCTAACCACAAAGTTTACTAGCAGGACAGGATTTCAGGAATCCTTACCTTAACACACCCAGCAAGTCACAATGACAAAGCCGTAATGGTTGGAACTACTTGGTGTGTAGTAATTTACTTATACACAGTTGGGGTAATGCTTTTACCATTTTTTTCACGTGTTAGATTATTATGATAACTCAAATGTGCATATTGTATCCCACTGAGCCTTCATGTAAATGTGCTAATTTATAAAGATTATTTAAAACCTCTGCTAATAAATAACACTACAATTACTGAAAATATCTGAATCTCAATTCATCTCTAATCGAAGCAGCACATAACAGTCCTTTACTGAATGCAAAAAAAAATATCCCAACTAAATTAGAATTAAAGGAACACTGTAGTTTTGAGAAAAAAACTTCACAAGTATGTAAAAAACTAATAAGATGAGCAACTGTGTAAAATCTAGGTAAAATCTTTATTTGAGCAGATACTGATTGTGGCTGAAGGATTCCATGTTTTTTTAACTTCTATGCTTTTTGTTGGTTTGGAGCCTAATGGATTTTGGCCCAAATTATATTTTAAGAATTTTGTGGGTACAGCTTTCACTCAGAGACTTCTACTGAACCCTGTTCTCCTCTGCATCTGGAAGCCAACAAATATACCATCATTATTTCCCATAATATCCTATTATTATAACATATTTAAGTAAACTTGCCATACTTGATCTGAAATTGTTGTTTTAATGTCATTGGTTTCTTATCACATATACATTTTTCATAAGTATATACTATTAATATAGATGGTAAGTTTCCTTTAGACTGTAAGTTTGTTAGTTTTCAATCTTGTAAGGTGCTTTTGAAACAAGCTCTATGTACTTTTGATTTTAAAAGACCACAAAATTGCCATATTTGGTCTGCACAGTTGGTTAGAGGGTGGAAAATCATGTGGATTAAGAATTGACTTAGATATAGTCATTTTAGTTTAGCTCTTGAAGCTGTCCCACAGGAATCTGCATAAATAATAAGTCTGGATCTGTAACTGTAACACATTGTATTATGGATTTATAATCACGTATAAGCAGACTATGGTGGTACAGTGGTAAGTACTCTGTTTCAAATATTTTTGTCATTGGTAAGACACAGGTTTGATTCCCCTGCCGGTACAGGGGAATCGAAAATCATTCAGGCAGAGGCAACAGACTGACTTCAACTCCATCAATTCTCTATCAAATGATGCAGAGAACATATAGGGGACTTTAAGTTCAAAGACAGGGCCCTCCATTATTTTGCAATGTGTTCATATTGTTTTTACCTTGTACTTAGCCCCTGTATAGTGATATGGACTATGTTGGTGCACTATAAATAAAGGATAAAAACAAAACTCTATAATATCTGTTGTCACAAAGCGGTTGTATTGAATAATTTCGCCTTATGTTCGTAATTTAGTGTTGTAAATAGGTAAACAAAGTAGTTTGCAAAAAAATGCCTTGTAGATTCAACATGGAAGAGTTTGTCGCTGCATTATAAAAAAATGTATATTAAAAGAGAATTTTAGGCTTTGTAAGAACAATAAATTGTTAATTGTACTGTATCGTCCTGACCATTTGGGCCCTTTATGTAGTTTGTGCGAAACCGGTCACTGGTTTACAGGATGTTCTCTGATCACAGTAATGGTATTACCCACAATAAGAAATGTGCCCCTATTATGGTACTTATTACTCACAGTATGCATTTACAAAGTGATTCTGGATTAAATGTAACAGTGGTGATCGCTAACTAATGGGCATTGTCAGGGAATGAGATGGAGTGATTGTAGGGGCTGGTTTGGGAAGGGAATTTTACATTGCTAATTGCAGAGTTTCATAGCATCATAGTGAGAAGAGCAAATCTGGCCTGTAATTAAAGAAATTAGTTGAACAATGGCCCAATTTTGTAGTTTCTTGATTGTTGGGTTCTCTCCTGCAATCTCCGTCTCACCCAACCCCAGAATTTGTCATGTTCCAGTTCCCACTTTTTGTTCACGTAATTCATCACTTTCACCCATTCCTATCCATTTCACAAAGTTTCTTTCCAGCTACAGATATGTATTTTAAAGATGTGTTTCTAAAATCCAATAATTAGGTCCTGATATTAAATATATCCATACAGAATGTGACAGCTAAAACTGCCAGCACAACTACTAGGAAACTCATTAGTTTGCACACCCTCAGCGCTAGTAGTAGAAAAGTAAAGTACAATCCCCTATACAGTTTTGAGTAATTCCTGCGTGATTCGTTTTGCGCAGGCGCTACCCACAAGCTGATTGCAGCACATTTGCGTGAATTGCGCAACTGCGCATGTGCGGTGCAATGGAGCAACAGAGGCAGGGAGAGAAAGGGAGAGGAAAAAGATGGGGGAGAGGGAGGCAGATAGAGAGGGAGGGAGAGAGAGGCAGAGGGAGAGAGGGAGGGGAAGAGGGAGAGAAAGAGGGAGGGGAGAGGGTGAAAGGGAGGCAGAAATAGAAAGGGAGGGAGAGAGAGAGAAATGGAGGGAGAGAGAAAGGGAGGAAAAGAGAGAGAGAAAGGGAGACAAAGGGAGATAGAGGGAGGAAGAGAGACAAAGAGTGCAGAGAGAGGGCACAGAGAGAGAGAGTGCACAGACAAAGAGAAGGCATACAGAGAGAGGTCGCACTGAGAGAGAGGGCGCACTGAGAGAGGATGCACGGAGAGAGAGAGGATGTACCGAGAGAGACACAGCACAGAGAGAAATAGAACAGACAACTGAACATAACATATAATATCTTCATTTGTGATGGGCAAGTTACTAGTTGTATATAAAAAATTAAAATGTGAAGGCTGTGCCTAATTCTCATTTACGTTGTAAAACGTGTCCATTTTTAAATATAATTATTTCAAAGACCATATTAAAAAGTTGTCACTAGGGGTCTTTTAGACCGGCTTGTCCACGTTCTCACTGATTATTTTCCATTTGTTTTAGTGATAAATATCTTTAAGGTAGACCTCCAGCCCTATTAAATTCCCCTAACATGAAAACCCATAGCCCGTAACGGAGCCTGCTAGACTTACAGCTATTAAATTGGCCTCTTAAAGCTACCCGTAAACAATCTGCAGGTTACAGGCGGAAAAACCCTACAGGATGTCAAAATCAGAACTCTGTTGCAAAAAGCCTTTGATCTGTCAAGCCCGTAACTGTTACGCAAATCGCTGTTAAATTGCTACGAATCCAAACCCGTAACCCGCAAATGGAGCCAAAAAGCCTGTGGGTACTAGAGAGGACTCGCAAGGGGGTTAAAGTCCTATCCATAGCACTGTAAATGCAAATATCAACACACTACTGTATTTAAAATTAAAGGGAAAGTGATGTTAGGTATTACAATTAATAGCACAACATTCTCAAGCCCGCAAATCTGCAATATAAAATACTTTTTTTATTGTTTAATTTCCATGTTTTATCGATCCCGGCAATCAGTGTGTTAATACATATAATGGAACTCGCATGGACTAAAATATCATATTTATTGATTTATTAATATTGCATTATTTCTGTAATGTAAGTCCAATCGTAACTCGTAGTTGAAACCCGTAAGGCTTTGTAAATCTAACCTCCATTTTTCACTGACGTAATGATGACGATCTCTTTCACCATTGACTCCATCTAAACCCGTAACTACGGGTTTGACTAATTGATCATGTTCACGACCGCAGATGCAACGTGCACAAGAATGGTTTACGGGTTTGCGTCTGTAGCCCGTTGGTCGCAGAATGGTTGAATGTAATATCTCTGTAACTCCGGCAAATTTCAAGCCTTCACGCCTTGTGGGTGTACTGGTGCCGCTACGGGTTTCTAATTTAATAAGGCCCTTGGTAATATTTTTTAAAGAACCACTGCACAATGAAAAAATATATATGTTTGAAAACATAGATTCTAAAAGCACAATTAAGCAGGAAAGAAGTAATTCAGCTAGTTTTTAATGAGAATAAATAAATATTGTTGCTGACTCTGCAGGCACCTTTGATAGGGTTGTTTATATTTACAGAGAGCTATGGCTGCATCCTTTGATGCAACATTGTGCATCTGGGCATATGAAGGAGAAGTGGTGGGTGTCAATTTCAGTTATCCAATTATCTTAACAAAGGCTCCGGACGTCTGCTTGTTCCGCCCTACCACCATCTCCGCTTATAACCATAAACATACATCCCCATGATCCAGCTCCCTGTATGTAGCAAACACAAGATGGATTTCTTCAAAAATCCAGATTTTCAGAAAAAATGCTTTATGCTCATGGCTCACACATCTGCTAATATTGTTGCTTTGATACATATTTGGCAAACAGGTGTCTATTTCCTTGAATTGCAGTGGTCCTTTAATTTTGTCCTTCTTAGGCCAAATCCCCGTAATATTGTTGTATCCCTTGTTATAACATAGATGTCTAATAAATGTATCTCCCTCTGTTTTTGTTGCAGTATCCTGGCCACAGCTGGAACTCACTTTAATACTCATGTGGACCTGCGGACATTGCGGGCAGTGCGGGTTCTCAGGCCGCTCAAGCTGGTCTCGGGGATTCCAAGTAAGATTTTATATTTTACCTTTTGTCAAGACTTTCACGTTAAAGAACCACTGTAATACCATGACAAGAGTAGCTAGTTGTTTTAACTATCCATCAATCACTAATACAATTATTATTTAATTACCCTATAATTGCAATATTTAGTTTCAAATTAACTGTCAAAGATTAGAATATCAGCCTCCAGTTACGCTGATAAGATCATCACAAGGAGGCAGGTGGTTGAGTGAGAGACTAGGCTAAAGAGCAATCTCATAGATAGGAGGCCAAGCAGTCATTCACAGGATTTCCCCACAGTATTATGATTTTATAAGTCTAGAGCAAAGTTCAGGTATGTAGGATTTAAGAGAGAGACAAGAGGAGAGATGAGAGAGAGGAGAGGTGAGGGAAATGAGAATGGGGTGAGAGATAAAAGAATGAGAGCTATGAAATGGGAGAGAGAGGTAAACAGGTAAAGTAGATGGAGAGAGAAGGGGGGGAAATAGTATAATGGGGAAAAATGGGGTTGAAAGGAATAAAGAAAAGAGTATGGAGATAAATGCGGGAGAGGAGTAAGTTAGAGTGAAATATAGACAAAAGGGAGGGATAGAAAGGAAAGAGGGGGAGAGATGGGAAAGGAAAAATGAAGGTAGAGAGAGAAGGAGGAAACATGCATAATTGGAAGAATGAAGAGAAGGATAAAAGGGGTAAAGGAGGAGGAGATTATGGGCAATTAAGGGAAAATAGCAGAGGGGGAGAGATGAGATGGGAAAACGGAATAAAGGAGACATGAGGAGGAGAAAAGGCAGAGAAGGGGGTAGAGAGGAAGAGAGGGAAAAGTAAGGGAACAGGGATAAGGGGAGAGAGAAGATGGATATTAGAGAATGTGGGAGAGAAACCGAAAAGGGTTGAGAGAAAAGTGGGAAAGAGGAAGCAAGAGGAAGAGGAGGGGAAGAGAAGAGAAGGGGAGAGCAGAACAATTAGTAAGATGGATAGAAAGGGCAATTGGAAGAGGATACCTGAAATGGAAAGAGAAGGAGAGAGGGAGAGATGGAGGAGAAAGAGGAGAGAAGAGAAAAGAGAGGAGATAGTGTAGAAAAGGGTGAAGGGGGACAGAGAAAATTAAGTAGGAGAAAAAACAAGGGATAAAGAAGATGAGGAGAAAAATGAAAGGGGACTTGTGGGCCAGAGAGGGCTGCTGGGACATAAAGGATCACAGGAAGGCAGCAGTGGGCCAGAGTGTAACATGGGATAGATGTAGGGGCCAAAGAGGGCTTCACAACCTGTGGCCAAGTATGGCCATAGGAGGGCTTCTGTGGGCGGCTATGTGCGAGAGAAATGCCACGGGGGGAGTGTTACGACCAAGAGGTGCTGTGAGGGCCCCATGGAGGTTAATCCTCTGCCCCTGTATCACATGATTTACCAGTAGGCCAGAAATGCAACAAAGCTGCAGGAAATGCATGTAGAAAACTTGGATATATTGGTAGAGGAATTGGCAGCAGAAAAAGAACGGTACTAATGTCACTCTATAGATTGAGTTAGACCTCATCTAGCTATTGTGTCCAATTCTGGAGACTAGCGCTTCAATAGGATATTAACAAACTAGAAACAATTCAAAGAAGGGCAGCTAAAATTGTGGTCTAAAGAGACGTGTTGTCTAAGGGAAAGGGGTCACATATAATAAGGTTCAAGAGAGTTGTCTTTGAAGAAAAGAGAAATGCAAAAATGGAAGGTGGAAGATTTAAAGGTAATATGATAAGTGGAACAAAGTTCCAATGGAAATTGTAGGTTCATACACAGGTAATAATTTAAGCATACCTGAAGTATGCATAAGACTTATTTTATTTCAAATAATAGCAGGTAAAGTACAGCCATCATAGCCTCTTCTTCCAGTTAGTAATGTGTTCTCTCTCTGCATGATAAACCTGTTCTTCCCCAGTGCCAGCCTCCTAATCACCTGCTGCATTTTGTTCCTCTCTTAGGTTTACAGATTGTACTGAAATCCATAATGAAGGCCATGGTCCCACTACTACAGATCGGGTTGCTGCTTTTCTTTGCTATCCTCATGTTTGCAATCATCGGCCTTGAGTTTTACAGTGGAAAATTGCACAAGGCCTGTTATGGAAACTATTCAAGTAAGGCGATCTTAGTGACAATTTAAGGGGACACTGACAAATATGGCTTTGTTGGAAGATGTATACTTAACATGTTCACTTTCCTCCCACCTCACATAGAAAACCCCAAACTAAGATGGTAATAAAATAAAGAAAGATGGGGATAATGGGAAAAAGCATCATACTGTTGGTATATTTGATAATTTGCCATTCTCCTCTATCATAAATAAGGTCCATTACCAGAATATTTTTTGTCACAGCCAATTTAATCCTCCAATACCATTGACACTTATCTCCTCCCCTGCCTCAGGTAGCAAAAACAAATTACTTGTTTGTTCTACGTGGGGTTTCTTCTACTGTGTGGTGGAAGCAACCAACCTTCAGTGCAAAAGTTAAGGGATTAAAATAAATTAGCTTCTTGAATAGTAGCAGGGGGTTTCATAACCCAGCATTGGTACTTGATGAATACATGTTCCTCAAAGCAGTTGGATGATGGTGCCAGAGTATCCACCAATGCCTTCCCAACAACATCCCATGGATTCATCCTAGCAATATGACTGATTCCTTACTACCGCTCGACTAGATAGAGCACAATTAAGAACAGGACTTCTCATCCATTTAGATTCCCCCACCATTACCTTGGGGTAGAATACTTCAGGATCCTTTTTGTACCCTATTAGAAATGCTAAATCAAACCACAACTATACTACAACTCTATCTCTCCCCATTATAATGCCATAGTGTCCCAAATATTAAACATTACACTCCACTGGTGACAGCCATGTTATATACCCAATGCACCCATAGTTTTGTACCAGCTTTCGTAGTGCTAAATAATTCAATAAAAATAAATTTGTTATGATGGAACATACATTAGCCTTTATTATACTAAAGTGTGCACTGGTGCTTTCTAAGTTAATTTACTGTGAGATTTCAACATCTTAGGTTGATAGAATATAGAAAGCAGCAATTTTTTTTTAAATTTGCAGAATGGAGGCTAATGAGATAAATGAACCTATAACAATGTATCAAAAGCTAAAATATGTTTTACTAATCGAACAATGCTGATTATAATCTTACATTATATTATGTCAGTTATCATTTAAGTATAAGCAGAAATCTTATTGAAATGCAAAACCAATACTCTAAGTATCTCCGTAATGTGTCTCAGCATGAGCATCCATTGAAGTGTGATTATCAAACATTTTTGTTCTGTTTTTCAAGCTGTGTTAAGGCATTGGGAGATTTTTCACAGTGGCTTCTGATATGTATTTTTTTCTTGTGTATTTTCCTAGTTGGGGACCTGGAGCCAATGGATCCTCCCCACCCGTGTGGAGTGCCACGCTGCCCATCAGGGTACCAGTGCAGGGAATGGATTGGACCCAACGATGGAATTACTCAGTTTGACAACATTCTGTTTGCAGTGCTGACCGTCTTCCAGTGTATAACCATGGAGGGCTGGACCACAGTGCTGTATAATGTAAGTACCACCTTGTGGGGTTTAATTATTAGAAGTGCTGGTAAACATTTGTGAGAGAAAACGTATATGTATTTTACCAGTGGCAGAGCTAGTAAATTCCTACGTATTCAGGGACAAAAACATTTTTTGTGTTGTACAACAGTCTCAAATCCACAAATATGCTATTAAAAAATATAATTTGTAACGGTTATTTCTGAGTAATATTGATCCCGGGACTCAAGGGGTTAATAAGTCTAACTTCCATGTTTTACTGATGTCATGATAACAGACTCATTTACTATTGGCTGTGTCTAAGATTCACTGGCTTGCTTAAATATTGTCAGATTATATGATCCCTTAAATCAGTCTTAAAAAGGCAGGGTTTACAAGGCTTAAGGAGGTAAATTGTGGGATTGAGTCAATAGAATACATCTAAACATTTAGAGAAATAAACACTCACAGCAAAATGTATGGGTTAGAGGCATTTGCAAGCAGCTAATAGAATAGGGTTCTAATTTACTTCATTTTAAGTCATTTGGGAGGGAAAACAAACACTCCTCAATTTCAATGGGTTCTGGCTTCTGAAGGACACAAAACTGAAGCTTGTCAGCAAACTAAGAAAATTACAATCAAGTCTCTCTAATTGGACACTTAATCAGTTCAGGGTGACATTTTCCCATAAGTCCCAAGCCAAATGAGCTTTAAAATCATGCCATGGATATTTGAAGTGTCAATCACCCTTTACCAGCTTTCTGTTCTTAATGATTGTATTGGCTAATTATATAGACCAGTAGGAGATCAGTAAGAGAAATGATGCTGTTATTTAACTGTTCTGATATATAACTCTGCCTACCAATGTACTCATAAATACAGTGAATATGAAAAAAAAAACATGTAATTTAATTCAGCAATTGTGTTTCCATCAAAATTACGGCACCACTGACCTGGGATTATATTAAACACATAGGGTTGGATATAATAAAAAGTGAAACGCGTAGAGATCTTGAAGACGTTGCATCTTATTAAATATGTCACAGTAGAATGGCATGAAACAGGAGGGGTTCTAGTACAACGTTCCCATAATATTGTTCAAATAAAATGGATGTGATCTCACTGGACAGCACAGCAAGTGCCAAGAGTATAACAGTCAATTAAAGGACTCCAGTAGTTTAGGCAAAACTTCACATGTTTGTGAAGCATGTGACTAACAACATTAGCAGTTGCTTAAGCCATGAGCATAAAATTGTTCTAGAGAAAAACCTTAATTTTAACAGATTCAGCTTGTGCCTAGGTTGATACATTGATAAACCTTCATGCTAAGTGTATGGTGGGATGGGTACAGATTAGGGAATGCCGTATTTGCATTTTATTATAGATGGCTTTATTACTGGATTTATAAAACACATTTCTTGATAAATAAGATGGTGCTCACAACTCTTGTCCTGACATTTACAATGGCTCTTTAACTTTCCTCCCAACATTTAAAGTGGTCCAGTTTTAACTTACTGTAAGTAATCTCTATTTGATATACCAAGAAAAGTGTGGGTTCTAGAGATAATTGACTACATAAGTGCACACTGCTATATAGAACATATATACTTTATACTGCAAAATAGACACTTCTGGCCCCTGAAGGAAAACAATGGCAAGGATCAACGAAAGAAAGTGGAATGTGCATGAGGCTTTAAGAGACCAGATTATTCTTAAATGCGGGTCTTTCCTTTAAAAGAGAGTAATCATACAGTATGATTTACCACCCAAGCAGGAGACCCTCCTCTAGGGGGGCCCAGTAAAGTCACCCCACAACTGGCCCATGCCTCCTTGGCCCCCTCTGGGCTCACTCTATGCCCCCTCAGCCTCACTGCATCCCACTCTTGACGGCTTCCTATTACTCCCCAATGCCCCCTCAGCCTCATCGCATCCCCCTCTCGACTGCTTTCTATTACTCCTCTACCTGCATCTTCTCACGTAAGCAAGGAATCTTGAATAATGTTCACACGTATGTAACCCATTCAGGATTCCCTGCCCCAGCTGGAACAAGCACCAACAGGGGAGACAGAGAAGCCCTCAAGAGGGAGATATGGTGAGCCTAACGGGGCATGGGGAAACCCAAGGTGGGCCCAGGGGAGCATAGGAAGGATGGGTAGGTCCTACACTACTCGATCACCAAACATAATATATATATATATATATATATATACATATATATATATATATATATATATATATATATAAACAATATATTTATATACTATACTATATATATACAATATTGTAGCTTCCAATTCAACCCTCTGAGAGGAAAGAGGATCTGCTCAGAGGGTTGTCCCAATTTTCTAGGGTGTAAGTTTTGCCGTCTATAATCACTGCAGGGAAGTAGGCAGATAAGCAATATCTATGCTTAAGTATATTACAACAAAAAGCAGAGGTAGTGGCTAATTTGTGCACTTCTTTGGTCACTATGGTAACTGTATTATTGAAACTTTACTTGATATAATATTATCTTCTATTACTAAACTGAAAAAAATGAGTTTTACATATGATTTTATTATATAAAGCAACCACCAAAGCATTCACAGCGTTTATCCACCTTCAAATTTTTATAAATATAATTTCTGGATTAGTGAGGGTCTGTTTCCATAATACAACTAAAGTAAAGAATATTATGAAGACAACAAATAAGGAGTTTTGTCATGGCAGTCTCCCTAGACATATGATAGGGGTGGTGAGCAACAGAAATCTGCTAAAATCTAAAAACTAAGCTTGAAATGTAAAATATTACTTATTTTATTGCTAATCAGTAACTAAATAGCCAATTGAAACCCTATTGTATGAATACTAGAGCGATCCTTTAAGTCAGCTGCTGCAGCCCCTTGAAGAGTCATCTACTTGCAGCCATGTACAGTGCCTTGCAAAACTATTCATCCCCCTAAAGTCAATACTATGTAGAGCCACCTTTTGCGTCAATCACAGCTTTGGATAAGTCTCTATGAGCTTGCCACATCTTACTACTGGGATTTTGGCCCATTCCTCCTTGCAAAACTGCTCCAGCTCCTTCAACTTGGATGGTTTGCTCTTGGGAACAGCAATCTTTAAGTCTGACCATAGATTTTCTTTTGGATTGAGGTCTGGGCTTTGACTAGGCCATTCCAACACATTTACATGTTTCCCCTTAAACCACTCAAGTGTTGCTTTAGCAGTATATTTGGGGTCATTGTCCTGCTGGAAGGTGAACCTCCGTCCTAGCCTCAAATCACGCACAGAGTGGTACAGGTTTTGCTCAAGAATATCCCTGTATTTAGCACCATCCATCTTTCCCTCAACTCTGAGCAGTTTCCCAGTCCCGGCTGCTGAAAAACATCCCCACAGCATGATGCTGCCACCACGATGTTTCACTGTAGGGATGGTGTTCTTTGGGCGATGTGTTGGGTTTCCGCCAGACATAGTGTTTTCTATGATGGCCAAAAAGTTAAATTTTAGTCTCATCAGACCAGAGCACCTTCCTCCATACATGTTGTGAGTCTCCCACATGCCTTTTCACAAACTCAGAATGTGCCATTTAGTTTTTTGCTGAAAGTAATGGCTTTCTTCTGGCCACTCTGCCATAAAGCCCAACTCTATGGAGCGTACGGGTTATTGTCGTCCTATGTACAGATACTCCAGTCTCTGCTGTGGAACTCTGCAGCTCCTCCAGGGTTACCTTAGGTCTCTGTGCTGCTTCTCTGATTAATGCCCTCCTTGCCTGGTCTGTGAGTTTTGGTGAGTTGCCGTCTCTTGGCAGATTTGCTGTTGTGCCATATTCTTTCCATTTGGTTATGATAGATTTGATGGTGCTCCTGGGGATCATCAAATATTTGGATATTTTTTTATAACCTAACCCTGACTTGTACTTCTCAACAACATTGTCCCTTGCTTGTTTGGACATCATTTCACTAATAATGTGACTTCTGAAGGTAATTGGTTGCACCAGAGCTTTTTATGGGCTTCTTAACAAAGAGGTTGAATACATACGCACATACCAATTTTCTGTTTTCTATTTCTAAAAAATAGTTTTATGTATATATTTTTCTCATTTCACTTCACCAACTTAGACTAATGTGTTCTGATCCATCACATAGAATTAAGATTAACAAAACATTGAACTTAAGGCTGTAATGTAACAAAATAGGTAAAAAGTCAAGGGGGTGAATACTTTTGCAAAGCACTGTAGTTTGCAGGTAGTCTAGCACTGCAGCTCACTGTATCTGCAATGTACACGATGAGCAATAGGAATGACGAGACGTGGGATGTGCAAGCTGCATGTGTATCAGCACCTATAGGGATCGTGCTGTTCCAGATGTTTCTTCCAAAACAGGTGTTCTCCACAGCAGCTCGAGCTGCTCTAACATGAGGCAATTAGCATCAAGTGGTTTTATAAAGAGAAATAGCATCATTTGTGTGCATACATCATAGATTATCCCACATCACCCACTGAGTGCTTTGACTTCCCTGATATCAAGGTTCGCTTGTTACATTAATGCAACCTCAATTTATACCTCCCTATCACAACTACTTGTTCTATCTACCCAACTATCTCATAGCTTTGTTACACACCCAGAACTAGGAATCTTAAGGCCCAGTACAAGTCTAATTACCAGGTCCCCATATATATTTGTATAGTTATTTATTGGCAAATACGCACATACACCTGCACACTAACACAGCTGCTGGCTCTCCACTTCTTTTCTCTCCTTGCATTCACAAAGTGGCAAGGGATAAAGGAAAAGAGGCATGTCTCATGCTTTTTGGAGGACTATAATGGAGTTCTCTGTCTGGAAAAACATTTGTAAGAAGGGTAAAGGGCAGAGTATTTAATGTCTGCTTTTGGACACTTTTGCTCTCCCCACCAGTGGAGCTGAAAGGTCTCATTAGCCCTTGAGGGCATGGCCTTTTGGGCAGTGTAGGTGGCAGCTGCTCCCCCAAGAGTCTGAACTAGGGTGGACTGGTGATAGCTGTCCCTGTAGCAAAGATCCAGTCCACGTCAGAGGGCTCCGGATGTAAGACAGTGAAAAGACTCCCCCCATTCCTAGGCTGGGGGGGGGGGACAAAAATCTTTTGACTTCCCTGGACCTTATGACAGGAGCCCAGAAGATCAAAGGGGTCCCCAAGCCCTCAATGCGGGGACCTGCAGACTTCACTGGAGCACATGCACCATGGTGCAAATAATGATTTGAGGCACTCTTTACAGGCATTCTTCAAAATAAATCAGCATATTTAACCAGGTCTTACTTTACCCTAGGAGATACGGAATATGTTGGCGCTATACAAATATAATAATAATGCATCTAAAGGGCATTTTGTGTAAATGAAAAATCATGCAGTATATTGCATGTAGCAAGAGGTCGATGAGGGCGAAATGCGTACAGGGGCTGTGTTTTTGTGTGTGTGTGTGCTGGCCATACAAATGACCCTTGTGAGCTGTATACATTTACTTGTTTGTTTCCTTATGGTTTTGCAGGAATGTATTTTTGTTGCTCTCTGCATCTCATTTTGAGTGTAAATCCTTTGTTCTGAGATCCCAAGCGTAGGCAGCTCTTGGGCTTGTTCACATTCTCCTCACGCTGCAGCCCACAACGTGAGAGAGAAAATTCTTTGCTGAAAAGAATCCCAAGGGTTTTATGTGAAACTCTCTCGCTGCCTAAAGCTGCACTGGCTCGGTTTACTGTATATAGTTAAGAAGATTTCTGCCAATCACGAAAGAGGAAGGCAATATCATGCCAGGGCGAGGTTGCCAAATCCATCAAGGTTTTTTGGAATGCTTTGCTTGTCCCTACATCACAATAAGAACTCCATCCTATCAAATTATGATCTAATTAAAACCATATATAAACTACATTATCATTTATAATTAATATAAAAAATGTAATGATGTCCCTTTTAAAAAGGATATATGCTGTGCTTTGAGGCTGTAAAACAGTCCATAAAAGAGGCATAGTGGTCATTTGTGAACAAAATGCACCTATAAACAGAAACAAAACTACTTAAAAGCAAAGATAAGAATAATCTTTAAAAAGGTAAAAAAGCAGAATATTAAACAAAATAATAGTTGGATTTTTTTTTCCGCTTATCTACAAATAGTAAAATGTATTATATGATGGAAACATTAGCCTGTGTTCAGGACATGATTGTTTTCTCTTAAGGGAATTGTCTTGTTAATTACATATATATTCCATACACAGTTCATAGCTTTTTGATACAAAAACAGGGATGCATAACTATGATATTTAGTCGATATAGTTAAAATGCACATTCATTAACTTGCTAAAAAAATTGCAAAGTTGAAAGAGAATGTTCAATAGTTGCATTGATCCATTGACATAGAAGTGAGGTTAAGAGACTGCTGCTTTGGGACCTAATCTGAACCAGCGACAGAAATGGAAGTCCAGCAGACAAGCCAAGCTCTGTGCAGGATATGCAAGTTTGGGAAAATACAATAAACTAAGGGAAACTTGTGATTTAATTTAATTGTAGTCAGTTAGAGTCTTGTTGCTTAACCAGATTATATGTTGCCAAAGTGTAAAAGAGAGCTTTATTAAATATTCTAGTATTCAATAGTTAATAATTATATGAATTAATTGGAGATATTATTTAAATAGAATGTTAGAGACCATCCATACCTTCTGAAATAGACTTAATAAGAGAAAACATGTCAATTTGCTGGCAATGGCTGGTGGCCAACAAGGCCCCTACAAGTGTCCAGAATACCATCAGATGGTCCTCCAACTGGAAATTGGTACAGGTAACAGACATAGATCAGCCACAGTGAGCATCACTAGCGCAGGAGCAGGAACATATCCAGAAACATAACCGGCAGCACATAAGATATATACAGCTTGTATCTCATTCACACTAGGTATATACTCAATAATGTTCGAAGCACTGTCAAGGGTTTTCATTTTGTTATTGCTCTTCTGAAAACCTTTAATACAGAATATTGCTCTAGAGATTTTTGTCTCTCTTTGATTTCCTGAAGTACACGAAGATGCTCAGAGGCTGCAATGACTGTTTCTGTTCACTTTCCATTAAAAAAAAAACTTCCATTTCAGCCTTGTAGGATGGCTTTGCAGCTTCTAAGAATCCTAGTAAATTTGACTCTAGGTACATGGGTTAGAAAAATGGGAACAGTTCATAGTTACATAGTAATTAAGTTTGAATACAGACATTCAGTCCATCAACCTTTTTAGATCTCTTCTGATCATTATAATATGTGGATTATTTATTACCCTGTGATAATTGATAATTATTAAGTATTAATTGATCCAGAGGAATGCAAACAGAAAAAAAAAAAAACATTGAAACATCTGCCAATTGTCTCAAAAGATAAATAAATTCCTTCCTGACACCAGATACTGGCAATCTGACTCCTCCCTGGATCAATACTCCCTCTCAAATTATCCAGGATAACCCTGAATGTCATTTTTATTCAAATATATATCCAACCACTTTTAAAGTTATCTGCTGTCACCACCTCCTCTGGTAGAGAATTCAACAGATTAACCAACCTTACTTTGAAGAACCCTTTTCTTTCTTTAAGGTGGAATTTTTTTCTTCTAACCTCAAAAGATGTCCTCTTGTCAGTTGAAAACCTCTAGGCACAAAAAGTACACTTGACAAATGCCTATATTGACCCTGTATATATTTATATAATTTTATCATATCCCCTCTTAGGCGCCTTTTTTCTAGAGAAAATAAATGTAATGTGGTTAGTATTTCTTTACAGGTTAGACCTTCCATTCCCCTTATTAGTTATGTTGCCTTTCTCTGTACTTTTTCCAGCTCTAAAATGTCATTTTTTATGAAGTGGTGCCCAAAACTGTCCTCCATAGTCCAAATGAGGGCGTACTAGGGATTTTTAAAGTGGCAGAATTATATTTCCTTTCCTTGCTTCTATACCCTTCTTAATACATGCTAATATTTGATTTGCCTTTGCACCTGCTGCTTAGCATTGAGCACTGTTATCTAGGTGGTTGTCGACAAATACTCCCAAATCCCTTTTTATATCTGATATCCCTAGATTTGCTCCATTAAGATTATATATTGCACAGCTTTTTTTCCTTCCCAAAATGCATAACTTTTTTTCGTATTTAATCTCATCTAACATTTAGTTGCGCATTCCTCTAATTTATGCAAATCCTTTTGGAGGGAAAGTACATTATTTTCTGATTTAATTACCTTGTACAACTTAGTGTCATCAGCAAAAATTGAGACAATACTTTCCAGTCCTACTTCTAAGTCATTAATAAATATGTTAAAAAGGGAGAGGACCTAATGCTGAACCACGAGGAACCCCACTTACCACATTAGTCCAATCTGAGTATGTCCCATTTACAACAATCCTTTGCTTCCTGTCTTTTAGCCAACTCTCAGTAGACAAGCAGATATTTACTGCAATTCCTGCATCCCTTAGTTTGCACAATAGTCTTCCATGTGGCACTTTATCAAAAGCCTTTGTAAAATCCAAAAAGATTTGCCCTGATCCAAGTTCCTACTAACCTCCTCATAGAAACGAATTACATTTGTTTGACATGACCTATCCCTCATAAAGTGGTGTTGACTCCTACTTATAATCCTATTTAAATAGATATATATTTATATACTATCTCTTATTAACTCTTCTAAAAGCTTCCCAACTACAGATGTGAGGCTTACGGGTCTATAATTCCCCAGAAATGCTCTTGCTCACTTCTTAAATATAGATATCACATCTGCTTTTCTCCAGGCATCTTGTTGAGACCATGTAGTGAGTGAGTCTTGAAAAATTAGATATCATTGTTTAGATATTACAAAACCCAGTTCCCTCAGTACCCTTGGATGTATTCCATCAGGATCTGGGGCTGTGGAACACAATGAATCTTAACCCAACAACCCAACAAGTATGTCTTTGAGTAATCATTGTTCATCAAGAGCTCTGAAAATAATTGCATTGTTCAATTAACCTTTTTAAATTCCATATTTTTCTGCCCTTATGTTTAGGTCTTTCCTCCTATCCATTTCTATTCTAGAATACCTGATAGTCACTCTACATATAACTGGTTCCCATTGAGCTTCATGCTGTGGTGCCACCTCACCCAGCATGAACTACACTTGCGACACAGAATTTATCATTTGTTACACATAATCTCCAAACACGCCCAGGTCTCTCCTCCTCCTTCTCTTCTCTCCCAGTTAATTAATGTAATTGCCCACTGAAAGTATACTGGCAGAGGTTCCCGGGTGTCAGATATGTTAGGAGCAGCTGCGGTCCCATGCTGCTTGTCATCAGGAGACTCTGTGCTCTGTGTCAGTAGGAGGGGAGGCGTTCAAGGGCTTTGTGCCCAGGCAGTGATCCCATCTTCACACATGCTGCATTCACATTGTTCGGTCACAGTCTGCGTGCCCACGCTTTGTGTTGACACAGCTCATGCTTTTTAAACAAAAAATCCTTTTAAATAGCATGGTATGTTGATAAAGTGTAAGTGTTACTTGTCTGGTTGTTACCACTTCATTAAGTTCTGGAGCAATTGGGAGGTGCATGGGATGGAGCCAAATTAGCAAGTGGCACAGCAATATTATTTTATTTAATTTTTTCTTTTGGGACAGATAAGCATTGCAATGTTATTTCAAAAAATCCACAAGCAAGAACTGCTAATAATTCTATCTTCCATTACAGTTTATTTTAGCTTAGATTTTGCTCCAGCAAATGTATTTTATATAGTACTCTAAGTTTGCTGAATGTTAGGTGCTTTTCTTGATGTTAGATGAGGTATAATGCATTATAAATGTCTACAAGTTATTAAATGATCATATGTGAGGTTACTGAAACTGGGCAAACGATGGTGACAAACTTGCTGGGCTGAGGTAGATGTGGAGAATAAGAGGATATGTCTTAAGAGCAGACAGTGACACAGAGAGGGATTTGGACTCTGCAGCTGCTTCTGTCTGAAAAAGGTATAGGCTGGGGTGGTGACAAACATGCAACAAGCTAAATGTGTAGCAATCAGCAACAAACATGAGCAAGCTGACAGTCTCCACATAGCTCCCTCTATCAGCATGCACGGTGAGCCATGAGGAGTTTTGTTTTCCAATAAACTTTATTCTGATTGTCAGGATTGCACCAATTATTTGAGGGAGAGAAAGAGAGATTACAGTGGATCCCAAAAAATATGTGTGTGTGTGTGTGGGTGTGGGGGGGGGGGGGTATGTTTGAGCCTGATGGTTCCTAGCTCTTGCCAGCTGTCCTTACCTAGTTTGTACTGTTTGGTTCCTGTTCACTCTCACCCTTTGTCAGTGTCTTACAAATACATCTCCCTGTGTGTCAGTCTCTATGTCCATATGTATTTATGAGGATAGGGTATACTTACTTTTGTGGAAGATCTCATATTGCATGTGTAAGATTAAATATATTTACAAAGAATAGGGTATCTGCATCCCTATGAAGGTCTTCCTAGAAAGCAGCCTGTTGTGCTCCTACAAATGCTTTCCAGGCTCTCATGTTTTAGATATTTTAATATTTTTCTCCACCCCATTTTCTGTGTATATATATATGTGTGTGTGTGTGTATTTGTTTTTATATATATTTATTTAAATTATACACAGGGCTTGTAGCCAATTTAAGAAGACTGAGAATGGGATAAGAGATTAAGAGGTTAAATATTTCAATTGCAGTTCTTGCATTGTCAAGTAAAAGAACTTGGGGCCATATTCAATTAGAAGCCCGTAACTCCAAACCGAATGTCTGCGAGTGTGTTGCGGGCTACCATTGGTCTCCGATTGCGATGCTTTTCAGTTGCTCACGGCCGCAAGTTACGGGCCCCAAGCCAAAACCATAAACCATTCACTAGTTTGGAGCAGTTCAGGGCGGGAACATGATCAATCAAGCAAGTCCGTAAACTCCCATTTCAAATCAGCCAATAGAAAAGGAGACTGCCATTATTATGGCAGTAAAACATGGAGGTTAATATCAAATAGCTTCAGGGGAATGATATGCAATCAGACTCGCAAAACTGAAAAATACAGAATTATGAAAATGAGTGCCAATACTTTTCTAGTCCATATAGGTGGCCTGATATGTATTAACTCATTGATACCCGAGATGGGTTTAGCCCTGAAATGAAACATAAAAATAAAATGTATTTCCTGACGATTTGCAAGCTTGAGACTGTTGTGCAATTAATTCTAATGTCTATCATCACTTTCCCAGTTTTTTACAGTGCAGTATTGTTTTTGTTTTATTTGTTTTTACAGTGCTACGAATATGTATTTAACCCCTTTGCAGGTCCTCTCTAGCACTCGTAGGATTTTTTCCTTCACTTGCCATTTACGGGTGTGAAAACATTTGCGGGCTTAATGAATCGTAGCAATTGAATAGCGATTTGTAATTTTTAGCTTTACGAAAGATCAAAGGCTTCTGAAGGCTGTAAGTTGCGAGGTTAACCAGCAACATTTTTCCAACCCGTAACTTGGAAGCTGTTCCGAGAACGCAAAAATACACTGATTGAATAGCAAAATAGCATGCAACCTCACTTACGGGCCTCCAGATCTCCCAAAACCTCAATTGAATGGGGCTCTTGATGTCTGCTTTACGGGTTTTACTTCAATCAATCTACCTATATGAGCATTTAGCCCTTGTAGTGATCATATAATTGATAGATCTTTTATCATTACATATATATATATTTTTATATTTTTATATGCAAATTAAAATTTTTGATTTGATTGTAACATCTAAGTGAATTTCATTTTTTTAAGTATCACTGGAGTTTCCCCAGTAAAAGCTAGACTTTTTGAATAACTCATAGAGATTGGCGGGGATATCCAATACTCTCAAGCTATTTGTCTTCCCATTGAAAAGCTCTATATCCAAACTCGGAAGCATTTAATAGTGAAACGTTCTGGGACACATAGAATACATGCTTAACTTGCAAAGGTATTTTGCCTTTTTAAGCTTTATTCCCCCCATAATATTTCTGGCTCTTATGTCCCTGCTCCTCTGTGTATCAAATCTAATATGTACCAAGTTGCAATTTATATATAACTTGAATAAGGACACTATAAATACACTGCAAACATAATTTAGCTAACTAGAGAAATTGTCCCTGTTTCCTAGTCTGGTAGAATCCACTGGTGCCAAGACTTTAATCAGATCTACTTTTTCTATAGTCATCCGAACAAGATGTGTCCTCCTGCAGATATGGTGGCAACATTACTTCACAGTCATATTCAGATGTTTATAAATCATATGAATAATTACTTCTTCTCTACCACAGCTATACTATAAGCTTTTACAGCCACTGGGAATGCTTTCCCTTCTGCAACGAGATTTAAATCTTCATACCTGAGCAGGTCTAGGTCTGGAAGCCATCACACATCCAAGTCTGCTCCATTTAAAATATGAAGATCTAGATCCAGGTCAACGTCCAGATCTAATTCACAACCAAAAAGCAAATCAAAGTCTAATCTCCAAAACTAATTTGTTCACAGTCCAGAAGCCAAGAAAAGGCATTAGTCCAGAAAGAGATGGATCATAGTGTTGTTTGCATTTATGAGGATTTGTTATGGCAGTTTGCTGCACACTATTTATTTCTATTTAAAACAAAATTCACTTGCTAGGGTACATCATTTATTAATGTCACCTGGAAATTAACTTTTGCATCATGAAAATAAAAGTGTACTTGTAAATAAATATTAATTTTGCTTTCAGTTGTCATACCTTTCCCCACTTGGAGGTCTACTATTTTTGAAAGATATCTTTGTCTTGGTTTATTGCAAACTAAGAGAGATACATCTCACGAACATAATAGGATATTTTTATCAAGTATGGATTAAGCATTTTTAGATTTAAAACATAAAATATAATTAATTCCTATGTTTTCTTTGGGAGATATTTATCGGTAAACAGAAGAATTGCGCTAAAATGGGGATAGTTCATACACTTTTTATACCCACTTTCCTCCCTGCTTGATATATATACACAAGTGTCTCCAATATACTGTACTTTATCTCTGTTAGTGCAATTTGCATTCAAGACATCCATACATCATTATGTGTAGAGGGTAGTTTTCAATCTGATATAGTTTAGCATTGTTTAAATCAGGGGCTTAAGAACTGGGTGGGACAAATCCCTCCAGATTAAATGAATAGGAGAAACAAAAAATAGCAAGATTAAATTTAATCATGCATTATCAGATTTGGCCACAAGAGGGCTATGAAGCTGTCTTTCTCATGAAACCTTTTACCCATAATATATATAAACATAATTTGGTGTATATGTATATATATATATATATATATATATATATATATATATATATATATATATACAGTATATATATATATATATATATATATATATATATATATATATATATATATAGTAAATAAATCGTACATTCGTGTTCACATCTGAATGTCTAAAACAAGTAAAAAAAACTTGTTTCATGCCCTGAAGTCCGAGAAAATAGTTATTACCCTATTGCTGTTGCTAGAGCTCTGCTGCTTCTGCTTGTTTAATTACTTGAAATTCTGTGCAGTGAGAAGCTATACATGTATGACAGAAAAAAAGAGACTCATGTTGAAATGCAAGTTGACTATTATAAGCGGATACATTTTCATTTTGGAACAACCAACCTTAATGTATTGTTCATAGAAGCTTTCTTATAAGTAATTGTCTTGACAAAAAAATGACGATTATGGGGGAAATTACTAACACTTTATCACTTGAGATGAAGTGAGAAGATGAGCTGATGAGAAGGGCAGTTTCCCCATAGGAAATAGTGCATAGTAAATCAGTAGATAACCTGAGATGCTTAGCAAATTTCACCAAGTGTGTCACCATCTTGGACAGAAATTGTAGATGTAGGTTGTTTTGTAGAAAAAGAAAACAAAAATAATTATTAATAACATAAAACAATTAAAAAAGATCTCAAAATAGTTTTTTTTTTGTCAAAATTATAAATCTATGAATATTTGGAAAACATAACATCATGCAGCGATGGTAATCGACAATATCGATGTGATGTAGAGATGGTGGACTTGTCAAATTATGTTAAAAACTGTTTTAAAGAGTCTGAGTATAATTAAGCTTGGAAAAAATCGTAAGGCTAGTTTTTAATTAGGAACAAAAAATACATTAAATGCTTCTGCTGCAGCACTACAAGCAAGCAGCCTGCACCTTGGCTGGTGGGGGAAGTGGTGTGGTGTTAAATTCAATCCGATGCAAATGTCCAACAAACTCTTTTAACCTCTCCTTGATCCCCCTGCCCCATCCCTCCCTCCCCTAAGACATAAAAGCATCCCAACGACCCAGCTGTCCAGAAGTGCTGCAAGACAAATGGATAACTCTACTTATAGTCTTCAAAAATTCATTTTTTTAAATGAAGTGGAGATGTGATCAAATTTATACAATGTCTTAAATTAAGGGATTACTGAACGTGTTGTGATTCTCTTATGTGAATTTATAAAAAATAAATATAAATTATCTAAATTATATTTATAAGTTCCTTGAAATATGACTGTGAATTTGTCCTAGATACAGCAAGATCACTATCTAATGGAGCTTTTTTTTAAAAAGATTACATAATTTTTACTGGAACATCAAAGTGAAGTGTGAAATAATTATGCAGAACATCAGAAGTTGTTGGAAAGAATTATGTGGGGTTACATTTAAGACTTTTACTCAAAAAAATACAGGAGATATTCTTTGCAGATTTTGTATTTTTCCTCGCTTTACACAGGCACATTTTAAACTCGTTAATAAAATAATCTCATACAATAATTAACCAAGTACAGCATCCTAATCTTTCTTATGTTGAGATTATACAAGGATTTTGGCGTAGTAATGTAATACTTTGAGCCGACTGTAAACCTATAAAACACTATTTGAGAATTTTTCTAGTCAAGAATGATTAAAGAACCCTATAGAAAGATGTTTTAATTATAATACTAATGTACAACTATTAATTTATTACAAGAAAATATTCTGTGAAATAGTAATATTTTTTTTGTGTGAGTTTGATGCCATGTGGATATTCACATTTAGATTAATTGGTGAGAAAAATATTTGTATACTAATGGATAAGTTATGGACTTTTAAAACTAAGAATGATCTATTCAAAGATAACATTTTTTATCTTCTGTAACTAGCCTATTATACTTAAAATTGTAGTTGAAGTTTAAAAAATATTTAAGCCCATATAGTTCTCACTTTTAACATTTCCTCTCATCCATATGTTATATTAATTGGGAATTAGCCCAGATAAAATCAGTGAGATATTAGCTATTGTCTCATTTGTGCAAATATACATTTCTTTCTGACCCAAAACTTGCAATCAGATTGTTTCCTAAATGGGGGACAGAGGGATGAGAGTGGAGGCAGAGAGGGAGAGAGGAAGGGAGAAAAAGAGAGGGAGGGAGAGAGAAAGGGAGGGGGAGGAAAGAAGGCAGAGAGAGAGAGGAGAGGGAGAGAGAAGGGGGCAGAGAGACAGAGCACACACAGTGTGCAGAGAGAGGACACAGGGAGAGAGAGCACACACACACAGAGGGCACACTGAGAGAGAGAGAGAGAGAGAGAGAGAGAGAGAGAGAGAGAGAGAAAGGGCGCACTGAGAAAGAGGGCTCACTCAGAGAGAGAGAGGGTGCACTGAGAGAGAGAGGGCACAGAGAGAGAGAGTGCACAGAGAGAGAGAACACACAGAGAGACAGAGGGCTCACAGAGGGAGAGGGCACACATAGACAGCACAGAGAGAGGGAGAGGGCACGCAGAGACAGCACAGAGATTAGACAGCACAGACAATTGAACATAACATATGACACTGTCATTTATGATGAGCAAATTATTAGTATAAAATAAAATATTCACACTGTGCAAGTTCAGGAAAGAAAATATGAAATAGTATACCATTTCCAACCCCCATTATTTTTCCTTCCTTTCTTTTGTCCTCCAAAGGCCATTTCTCTTCATCTATCCCATTGCAATAAATAAATCATGTGTGCAGTTGTACCTTTTCAAAGTATACACAGATAATAAGAATATACAAGGTGTCAAGTATTAAACCAGTGTATAAATAATTTCCTTTAAGCCAGATTCTTTTAGCCAGAAATTCTCAAGTTGTAATTATTTGGGCTACATTCACTGAGGTGTGAGCTCTTTAACTAGTGAGGTGAGAACTCTCCACAACTCCAGTGTATGCCATGGAGCCTATTTTGAAACTTGGAGAAATCTATACATACTTCATAGTGTAACATAGACATACTAGTGATCTCAACTCATCAGTGACTCTTTGAGCCTGATTCAATTGAGCTTTCGCAAGTTACTGGAACCCGTAAGTGAGGTTGCAAGTTAATTTGCTATTCAATTGGCGTATTTTTGAGGGCTCCAAATGGGTTTTGCGATGGTTAAACCCTTAACTTACAGCCTCTCGACACCTTTGATCTTTCACTTTTGCAAGAGTTACGATGGCTAGAATCGCAAATCGTTATTCAATTGCTCCAATTCCCCAAGCCCGCAAATGTTTTCACACCCGTAAATGGCAAATAAAGGAGAAAATCCTACGAGTGCTAGAGAGGACCCGCAAGGGGGTTAAACACCGATTCATAGCACTGTAAATGCACATAAAAAAAATCAATACTGCACTGTAAATAACGGGGAAAGAGATGATAGACATTAGAATGAATTGCACAACAGTCTCAAGCTCGCAAATCAGCAGTATATAAGATTTAGTTTTAGTTTTCATTTTGGGGTTAAATTAATCTTGAGTTAATACATATCAGGCCGTCTACATGGATTAGAACAGTATAGGCATTCATTTTCATAATTCTGTATTTTGTGGTTTTGTGAGTTTCATCGCATATCGGATCCCCAAAGCTAATTGATTGACATGTAACCTCCATGTTTTACTGCCTTAATAATGATGGTCTCATTTTCTATTGGCTGATTCGAAATTGGAGTTTACGGGCCTGCTTAATTGAGCATGTTCCCGCCCTGAACTTCTACAAACCAGGGCATGGTTTAAGGAGTCGGCTTTGGGCCAGTAACTTGCAGCCTTGAACAATTGAATAGCTCCAGATTCGGAGACGAACAGGAGCACGCAACACACCGGCAGACATACGGCCAACAATGATCGAGTTGCGGGCTTGCAATTGAATCAGGCCCTTTGTGTCAAAACAGGGGAATCACAAAGATAAATTCATAGTGCGTTATATTACTGTCATTTTTATGGAATTGTGCTATTTATGTATACATGTGTGCTGCTAATTATTGGCAAATAAAGTTAATGTATTCAAATTATTATTTTTTCTAGACCAATGATGCCTTAGGAGCCACCTGGAACTGGCTGTACTTCATTCCACTCATCATCATCGGGTCCTTCTTCGTTCTTAATCTTGTCCTGGGAGTGTTGTCTGGGTAAGTCCCGCCAATGAACACAGAGACTATTTCAATTTATCTTTGTATATATTTCACGGCAAAACTAGAAAAACTACAACAGTAAATGCAACAACATGGGAATGGGCTGAATTTGGCTTTATTAATATATGTTCCTTCTTTATGCATCTCTTATACAATGGAAAAGCCACAAATAAGCAGGAATAAGCTTCACTATTATATGATATTTCACATATAATGTCCTGGATTAAAAAGTAGTGATCCAGAAGGGGTTACAGAATTTTACCTCAATTTAATTTGATTCTCTACCAAGAATTTCTAAAAGATATTGAGAAATATATATGAAGTAATGGAACCTGTCCTGTATTGCTGTAATAAATATACAGTACATGATATAGTAGACAGGTGTTGTGCAGTAAAAACACAGAGAAAATTAAAGGTATATATAAGTTATCTGGGTTTCAAATGTTTGGTAAGAAACAGGCAGTGATTATCAGAAAAATATGTGTTATATAGATAAGTTCAGAGTACATACAAAGTTTTATAAAGTTTTACAAAGTTATAGACAGGAGAGTAAAATCCAGAGTTTAACCTTTCAAAATAAGTACTTGCTGCAGGATGGAATCACATAGATGAGTGGGGTCTAAGCTCACAGCTGAATCAGAGCGCAAGGATAGAGAGAGAGATGACATATCCCAGGCTGCTTTGCAACACAGGAACCCCAAAGTATGATACCAATATATTGGCTCTGTTTTCTCCTGATTGGCCAAAACTAATTTTCAGTAGGATCAGCTAACAAAAGCTGCAAGAAAAGATTAAGCAAACATTAGGGTGAGTTTGTAAATAGTTTGGGTATTTTTTCATGCAAAAATTGTTTTGCTTACACTACTGATTCTCCTTGATCTGATGCATTCATAATCTAGGAAATTTAGATATGCCTTTAAGCAAATTAAGATAGTTTTGAATTGCAACTGTGTCCTTCCGACTCCAAAAGGCCCTCCTTCTCCAGTACATTTCACAAAATTAATAATCTCCCCTGGTGATGTATGAGTGTAATCAGCCACAAGAGCATACCTATTTGGATAATACAATAGTCACAAAGGCTTTCAAGTGTTGAAGTCTTAATATTATTCTAATGTATACCAAATAGTCATGGCCTCCATACTAATCATTCCCAGTGAGATATTAGCCACATGAGCTAAAGTCATTAGGAGAGAAGTAGGGCATTTTCTTGTGATTTATGCTGAAAAGACCCCAGTTATCTAAAACATCCTTTTGATTTCTTCAATAACTAGGATCTTTACTCTTTCACTTTATTTAAAATGACACTACTTTCTTATAAAAGTCCCCTTTACACTTCTTTCTATGTACGTAATTTATGCATAAATCCCAAACACGCATCTTTGTAAGATCACATCATTGGCGACGTGGAGACTTTGCTATATGTGTTCCCAGCATGTAATCCCATTTCTGTATGAGGGAAACTCCTCACTTCTACTTGAGTTTTCTGTGCTACATAATAGCACCAGATTTTTTTTTATTAATATAAGTCCATAATTTTCAATAGAAAGAAGCAGGTAAAAATTCATATTAGTCTTAGCAATGAAGTATAATGAGAATAAAACAAATACATATCCCTCTGTGCTGGTATTTTATTCCTGGATGTCACGTTGAGCTTTGTAAGCCTAGACAGCTCTTAATATGTGTGTAGGTTGTGGACGCGGTCTGTTCTTATACATAGCCCTTTATCACTGTGTGTGCTTGGAAGACGCTGTGTGCAATACAGAATATCATTACATTTAATGTTTGCTAGAAATATACGTATAAGTGAATATATATAAGTGGAGGGAATAGTATCTACTGGGTGTATCTCATACTTGCTTTGTGATTTATTAACAATGTGCATGGGTTCTACATAATATGACTATTTTAACTATATAAGTATATGCATTTTATGTTTTAAAGAAAAAAAAACAACACCAAATACTGTTAAAGTGATATGGAATTCATCAATATTGCTCTACATCTTCACTAAGGTACTTTAAGATAAAATAATATTTTGGTAGCTTTGGCTATCCAGAACAAGAAGTTGTCCGACTCTCCATGACCTAATGGGCCATAATACACTATGCTGATCCACTTGGTATTCATGGCAGAGATACTGGAGAGGATTACCAGTCCCTTCTCCAGTGGGTCATAGCATATAGCTCCTGGTATTCTTAGATGGTCTCCCCTCCAAGTAGTGACTAGGCCCAACCCTACTTGGCTTCAGGGTGGTTTGAACTCTTGGTTTCCTGACTGGAATCAAAACCAGGTTGCAGTGGTGAAAGCACCGAATCCTAACCACCAGGAAACCCAATGAAGTTGTACAAAAGACCAATTTGGTTATAAGGGAAAACAAAACCTTTTGCCCACTTTAAGACATCACTGCGGTAAAGTGAGGTTTGCGAGAGGAAAGAAACAGAACATAATAAATTAATATAGTATTTTTGCTATGTATAAATACACATTATATATGAACAAAAAATTATAAATCTATATACAATGATATTTAGTACAATCTATTATTATTAAAATAAAATGGAAAAAACACAGAGAAATCGAATACTTCAATTTTAGTTACTAGGCAGGCACTTGATGTTTTTTTGGAAATTAGATTTGTACACCTGGCTGTACCACATATCCACAGACAGTACCGAGCATTGAAACACGTAAACCCTTAGCTATCAGGTTGCAGCAAGGGATATTTTAATTTATGGCCCTATTAGAACTTCCCCATGAGGATTTCACCATAAACTCAATAAATCCTGCGGTGCAATCCAGACTTCCTGCCTACCCAATGAAAACAAACAGATTGAGTGCTATAAAACCCATTGTTTCAATTTAATTTGAGTTTGATGAGGTAGAGCAATGCAATGTTTTATTTTTATTTTCCATGGAATCAGAAAAATGGAATTGTAGACTTACACTGAAGTTGTCACATATGGCAGCTATGTCCACATGTATATCTGAATCCAGTCCACTTTTACAATCCCATCCCATCTCAGTTACTTGTAATATTCTGGAATGTTTTCTCCATGAACCTCTGTGATTGGTTGAAAACTGGCACAATGAGATTCTCACTGTAAAAGAAAACTTGCAAGGTGTTTTTCTGTTGCATCTTCACAGTGAATTTATAACATTTTTTTTTTTATCACAGAGGTTTCTCTGTTTTTAGATGTTTTATTAATTCAATAAGAGAAAGCATGAGAGCACGGATAGTCAATAGGTGGATCCTGGTCCAAATTAGGACCTCCAGCCCACTTCTCCAAGACTGTTGCTGGATTATTATTTTCAATATATTTCCCGTTAAAGGACCACTCTAACTTATGAAAAAAAACCTCACATATTTCAAAACAAATCTTAATGTTAACAGATGGAGTACTATATCCTTTTCAAGGCATTAGATACAGTTGTAGAACAGGTATACTTGCAAGCTGCCTTCTGCTGTGCAAGTGCAGGGGAGGGTTACGATTTTAAATGATAAAATCTTATCTGATTGAACCAACCAGCCAACAAAATTCCCTTACTCTCCCCTTTCTGCGCCAGAATAGATAAGAAAAATTAGCAGAACCATCCCTTCAACGTAGTAGAAAGTTTGGAAGTATAAAAATGTAATCTGTGAGGCACAAACTGCGTCTACTAAAATAAGGTTGTTGTGCCGCAGCAGTTAAAGAGAATGCACAGTACTGAGAAACAACATAAAAACATGGAAGTGCATTAGAATTCAATGTTCAACAGTCCCAGAGGAACAAATGTGATATTAGAAAATATATTTTTTAATTAACATGTCATAGTCATTAAGCATACTGGGAAAATTAAAAGTACTACAGAGACCTGCAAAATCAGTTAAAGAGACAGTACAATAATAACAAATCATGGAAAAGCTGCAGCTGTATTAGATATTAATATGTAACAGTCCCATAGGCACAAATATGCAGTTTAAAAATATATTTTTTTATTATTTTGTGTCATTATACAATATCCCGGGTAACATAGAACCCAGTACTCAATAGGTTAATACATATTAGGATCCAGAAGAGGTAGATCCTCTATCCCACTCTTATTAAGCATACTGAGTGCAAATTAACATACTGAGAAGCACGTTAGCACAAAGGAGCATAATCAACACTGAATATCTCAGGAACGATTTATTGTTGAGAAAAACTGCTTGTGCAATGCAAAGGCAACTTAAGATAAAACCAAGGTGTTATTGGGCTGATAGCATCCATTTTACTGTCTGCTGCAACCCCCTAGTGAGTCTTGGCACACTACTCAAGAATCAATGTCTTAGATAAAATGTAATAAACTTGGAAGCAGTTATTTTAGTTGAAGAAATATCCAACTGAAGTCAAAACTGAGAACACCCAAAGCGCTACTTCAGATGAGATAGACTTTTCTATGTATTGGATTTCTGTGTGGAGCTGTCAGTATTGTATCTGCTGTCAGTTTAGTTATACCGCTGTGTATTTGTGAGAGATCTTCTTATTTTTAAATCCAATTGATTGTGAGTTTTTTTGGCTAATATCGTCCAATCTGCTCTGCATATATTCCCGGGAATGTTTATTTTAGTTATTTGAATGCAGTCGTGTTTTTGCTTTTAGAAAATATATCCCCCTTTCGTTAATTATTCTAAATATTTTTGTGTAGTACGATTTATTTAAGTTAGTTTTTTTATTAGGTATCTGTTTCTGTAGATTGTAGACTGTTTAACTTTGGCATTTAAATGGCCACTGTATTTGAAAAAAAATATATTTTTTCAAATGTTTGACTTAGAGCATAGTTAATAAAGGAAAAGTCACATAGTTAGTTTTCGTTTTTTTTTTTTTACATCTCTGCTGGTTCTTGGGTATCCACGACACTTGTGTGTGAGAGCAGGACTTGCAGTTATTGCTTTACAGTGTTTGTTTGGGAGCATGTGCAGGAGAAGGTGATAGATGTCAAATAAGATCTAATTATATTTTAAATTTGCCTCTCCCTCTTCCTTTCTCCCCTAGCCCTCCCACCATTTATGAATAAAAAAGCACGTCCTTGTTCACACCCCATCTATCAGGAAGTGATGGAACCAGAAAAGCTAAAATTGTCTATACATAAACATTTGGATTATTTATATTCATGCTTACTCAGTTGATAACTTGTTATATACTTACATACATGTGCAGTTTTGCTCAAAGTACAGTAGTCCTTTAAAATAAAACCCATTTTGAAATATTCATACTGCAGAGCTGTAATAATAGTTCTTCAGATGAAAATATATGTATGCACCCATTTTTTAAATGTGTTTTAAATGTGCGCTCCACTTTCCAGCGACATTCCCTATGAGGAAGCTGGGCGCTGGTGTGGCCAAGGTGGCCCAGTCCCTGTGAACATATACCTCCCTCCCAGCACCCACGACTCACGCATCCATCCCAACCTAGCAACCAGTCCTTGTCATTATCCATTCCCACACAGCAGTGTTCTGGCCTGGGGTGTGTGTGGCCAATTGTGTGCCATCTGTTTATTTAATAACTGTTAACAATAAAATCAGTATTTGAAAAAAAAAAATGAATTAAATGTAGTTTTTAAAGTTTACATGTGAAGTCTAGTATCAGGTTTCCAGTGGGTGGGAGCATGCCCAGGATATATGATAGATGTCTATATCTGCAGTCATGATAACACTGTATATCTGTCTCCATCCCTGCAGTGGCTATTATAGGCTTATTTCTAGTTGTGTAAGTTGGTAATTATCAGCCTTATTAAATTGCAATTCGGCCAATTGAATAGGGCTCTATATAAGCACAGAGCATACTTTACATAAGTTTTTAGTTAGTGAACTTCTATCCAAAAGCAAGGTCTTCATTAACTAAAAACTTCTGTAAAAAAATATGCTCTGTGTTTATATAGAGCCCTAATTAATTGGCCGAATCACAATTTAATAAGGCTGTATATCTATAAATATGTGATTGTTATAGTTTATGTGCAGGTTGTTAATGGGTGTATTGAGTTATATAGTTACATAGTAATTGAGGTTGAATAAAGACTTTTTTAATCCATCAAGTTCAAGCTTTTTCGATCTCCTCTGATTCTTATAAAATGTAGAATATTTGTTAATCGTCCACACCCCACTTGCAGCTCCTCTTTTCCCCTTTCTGTATCTCAAGTCATATCTGTGTTTATATATATATCACATATATAAACTTTTCTGAACATATACAAACATATTTCAATGCACTGCATCTTTAGTCAGCCGGCTGCCTCATGAAAATGTGCTGCACTAGGCCTGCACCTTGTGGACCTGGGTAGAAGCACTGGTCCTTGTTACATGTGTCTTGGTTGTTACTTATATCTGTCTGTGTATCTGTGTGTGCTTGTTGCATATGGATTCTAGTGAGTGTCTATTATACATTAGCTGAGCGCTCTGCTATCTCCATCTTGCTCATCCCAGTAGGATGCATCTGACTGGGTTTCCATGGTAACAGCGAAAGCTCCAGCATGTGTAAGCAGCTCGCTCTCTGTGATGAATTGTGAGCTTTAGGTGGGGGGTTTCAGTCTGATGGCGGGGGGACTGAGTGCTAACCTGACACTGAGGTTGGAGTAACAGTGTAAGCTCAGCGCTAAACTGTTCAGTAATGAGACCGAGCTCATACATAACCTCAGTGAGGCCTTCACATATTGAGCAGCCAGGAGACACGTCTCGTCAAGGGCTAGTGATGCAAAGCTTTGTGTAAAAGAAACAGATGCAGCAAATCTGTAAAACTCTGCAGTGTTTATCTACGGCTCAGGGATAAGGAGTTTCTTATCCCGCTTTCTCCTCTTCCACCTAAAGTGTTATAATGTATTACATGTATTCGCCGTACAGTACTGTGCTGTACCAGACTCCCTCTATTAGCTTCACCCAACCACAACTTTCTGGTGCATTTACAGTGCCTTGCAAAAGTTTTCACCTCCTTTGGCATTCTTCTTGTTTTGTTGCCTCACAACCTGGAATTAACATGGATTGTTTGAGGATTTGTATCATTTAATTTACAGAACATGCCCACAACTTTGAAGATGTTTTTTTTTTATTGTGAAACAAACAACAAATAGGAAAAAATAGCAGAAAAAGTCAATGTGCATAACTATTCACCTCCCTAAAGTCGCTTTGGATAAGTCTCTATGAGCTTGCTACATCTTACCACTGGGATTTTTGCCCATTCCTCCTTGCAAAACTGCTCCAGCTCCTTCAAGTTGGATGGTTTGTGCTTGTGAACAGCAATCTTTAAGTCTGACCACAGATTTTCTATTGGATTGAGGTCTGGGCTTTGACTAGGCCATTCCAACACATTTACATGTTTCCGCTTAAACCACTCAAGTGTTGCTTTAGCAGTGTGTTTGGGGTCATTGTCCTGCTGGAAGGTGAACCTCCGTCCTAGCCTCAAATCACAGAGTGGTACAGGTTTTGCTCAAGAATATCCCTGTATTTAGTTGTGTATATATATATTATATATCATGTGACACTTAGAAATGTCTATATAAAGTGAAAAATCTTTGCCTAAGTAATCTCGGTGTCCCCTCCAATTTGTGCAAATGTGCACAGCATATGACAAACCTTATACATAATAGCATAACAAATATATATATATATATATATATATATATATATATATATATATATACATACAGAATGTAGCGTAATAACTGTATTTCTCGGAATTCTGGGCATGAAAAACGTTTTTTAACTTTTTTTAGACATTCAAATGTGAGCACAAATGTACTATTTATTTGCTGTACTACTGTACGGTGGAGTCTTCTATCACTCTTTTGCCCACCAAAAACTAAATGATTATTGTGGTAAACTACCTCCCCACAATATCTACTACATAAGCTAGGATCCAGCCCCATGCTGATGAAAGGCAGTAACCTTGAAACAGCTGTGCATAGGTCGGATTCCTGGCTTGTTTACAATCCAACCTTAGCTTTGCTCAAAGCTGTGTGATACAGCAGACATATGCTTAAAGGAAGCCATGTCTAAAATGTTAATGGATTTCAAGAGTGAAGCCTTTGTGGGCACTATATACATATATATATGTGTGTGTGTAAGGGGACAGAATTATTACCATTATATATATATATATATATATATATATATATATTAAAAATATATTCAATAACAACAATATATATATATTGTTGTTGGTTATCTTCATATATAATGCAGTGTTATCAATAACAAAATGTTGATTATTCTTTGTTAATAATGATGGAGAGGATGCTCTTATAGAATTACATTATAATTTAAAAATGGTCTCCTTTTTGCTGATTTGTACTCCACTGAGTCTTTTTATTTAATATGCATTTAAAAGAATATGCAAATTGGGTTTATACTGGCTCCCACATAAAAGTATTGCAGTACCTGCCATATTGAGTCTCTGCAGTCCCATCTAATGTTACCAGATGATTCTTTTATTTAATCACTTATTATAGCATGTTCATTGGAAAAAAACATGATTTGTAACTATAGCACAAGATTCAATTATATGTAGAAGGCACATTTCCGTTTATGTGCCTATAATGAAACCTGGCCTGTTCTTTTTGTTCTGTACTCATCGTACCACTGTAAGCCATTGTCTTCCCTACTTTGCTTACAGTGAATTTGCCAAAGAGAGGGAACGAGTGGAGAACCGTCGGGCCTTCATGAAATTGCGCAGGCAGCAGCAGATTGAGAGGGAGTTGAATGGTTACCGAGCATGGATAGACAAAGCTGGTGAGTCTGGGAGGTACAACTCGTTTAGATTTATCCAATGGAACTATTTTCTTTTCCATGTCTCTTCTAGATTCTTAAGTGAATTATAAGTATATAATAAGTAACTTTGATTTTTTTTTTCTCTCTAAATTTCCATTAAAGCCAAATCTAAACAACATAAACTCAAAATATAGGGGATTTGTTTTACAAAACTATTTACAATTTGAATACCTCAACTTTTGTAGGTTAAATTTGTCATAAAATGAAATCGCACTTTCAAATTGTTTCTGTAACCTTTTTTTTTCTATTATTTATATTTTTTAATCTATTTATTATTTCTGTATTTGGTTTTGCAAAAAAAAATATTAGATTATTCCAGCCACTAAACATTAGTGAAATTGGAAAATATAAATCAAGAATCTTTTTTGCAGATCTGAGTAGTTTAAATTTGTCTACCAAAAACACTTTTTGTATTAATTATTGCAATAAAAATAATTCACTCAAAAATAAGTATTTTCTAAATATTTTAGTTTTTTATATTTTAATACATGTATTATAATGATCCTATATTCCTACATTTGTTTAACATTTAGTTTTTTTTTTACATTATTGCAACTCATGTAATATGCCTAACTTTTCCAGAACAGATAATTATTGCATATAAAATTGGGTGGATATCAAATTCAAAATGCTACAATGGACTGTAACAATTAATAATATAACTGTGGTTTAAGTGCCTTGAAATGTACAATTAATTTACAAATAATTATAACTCGAGGGAATCTTCTGTGCTGGCATATTCATTTGGTCATCACAAGGTTACAGGTAGTTAGGATTAGAGGGTGAGAAGATCTGTGAGAGGTGAGGAAAAGAGTTGATGACCTAATAGTAGGGTAATGAGTGATAAAGACCACCTGGAATATAAATACAATGTGCAGACGTTATATTCAGTGAAACCACTTTATTGATAGAATTGTTTTGATATCATTTTTATGTTAGTTTTAAGGACCACTGTGGTCAAATTTTTATATATGGTATTGTAACTAAACATGGCGTAGGAGCTCAAAAAATCTGTGGGGGGGGGGGGGCATTCAACTCTACATATATATAATAAATGATAAATAAATACATATATATATATATATATACTGTATATGTTGTGTATATATATATATTTATATATATATATAATTCATATCTTTCTCTATGTGTGTGTATATAAATATATATATATTTTATATATATATATATATATATATATATATATATATATATATATATATATATATATATATATACATTTATATATAATATAAATTATGGCCCAAAGTTTTCATGGGAAAGATATACTAGTGACCAATTCTGGTAATGCATGATTAAGTTTAATTTCGTTATTTTTTGTGTCCCCGAGTCATTAAATCCCCCCCCCCCCCGCAAGCTCCTATGCCACTGTAACTAAACTATTATATTTTTATATATGGTATTATAGCTAAATTTGATAATGAGCAGCTTGTTTTATAAAAGCAACAAAACTCCAAAACCTTTATGTTTTTTATTTTCTTACCTCCTTATTTCTATTACCTCTACTTGGTGCACTGGCAATCGTAATTGCCAATTTCCAGTTATGCACATAGACACTTCATGTGCTTTAAGAGTCTCATCTAGCCACAGGAACTTGATCTGCTGAAACCAAAATGGTAGATCCCAAGGTACTTCTGTCTATTACCCTAATAGGATGGTGTTTCTTATGAGCGTCCCTTTAGTTCTACTAGGTACACTGGCAGTTGTGATTGCCAATTTCCAATTAGGCGCTTAGGCACTTCATATGCGTTCAAAATCTCATCTAACCTCAGGAACTTGATCTGCTGAAACCAAAATGGTAGATCCCATAGTAATTACACATAAAAAGTAATACATTAATATATGTTTAGTTTCTAAAAACATTTAGCCTATTTTCAAGTGTAGTTCCTAAATAGTAAATATAAATATATGACCACAGTGATCTTTTAAAGAAAAGCTACTGAAAACACGGTTTCACGATAGGGCAAACACTTTTAAAACAAAGTAAAACATCTTAAAGTTTGGGAAAATACTAAAGTCTCACAAGTAGCTCTTGGCATTTCTGCTGTGCTTGCTGGTAGGGGTGATTGACCTTCCCGTGTTTCTTCTGACAAAGGAAGGTTAACTCCAACAGCTTGCTCAACAGGAGCTTACCAGGTGAAGTTTTAACTTGCCGGCTTTCTTTCAAATTACAGCATTGTAGTAATTAATAAAAATGTACAAGCTCCATAAAAATATTGACCTAACAGTTTATTTTAGCATTATTTGTATTAATTAAGATGTGCATGCTTTTATGAATTTGCAATAGCTTTAGATATTTTTTCATATTTAATTGAGACCAACTGAAACATAAAAAAGTTGGAAATCACTGGTTAGCTATAAGCAATATAATTATTGATTGTTTTAGACTTGGCTGTAATTACATGCTGTACAGGGGGTTGAGAGCTGTAGTTGAGTATACAATTTTCTGCATTCATAACCTTCCTCTCCATTCCATTCTCTCTCTCTTCATACAGAAGAAGTAATGTTAGCAGAAGAAAATAAAAATTCTGGGACTTCTGCCTTAGAAGGTAAAAAATATTACTGCATAGCGTTGCTTATCCATGACTTGGATAACATTAATATTTTCAAGTCACTGAACCATTGCAAATGCATCTCTAGATGATAAATGATGACTATTGTTAGCCCCTGTTTTCTTGTGTCTTTGTAGTTCTTAGGAGAGCAACCATTAAAAGGAGCAGAACAGAAGCCATGAATCGGGACTCAAGTGAGGACCACTGTGTCGACATCTCCTCTGTCGGTGAGTGATTCATTACTTTGTGGCAATCCAATAAACAGATAGGAAAACCATTATTGACACATGTAGAATTGTATATTTAAATGCCCAATTGTTTGGGTCAATTTTGGAACTTCTCACTTACATTAAAAACATTGTTTTGTGAAAAGCAAAGTTACTGCAGTCCTTATGGAATGCTTTAGTCCATTTACTGGTAGCTGCAGCTCTCAGTTACTGCTGTGCTTCAAGATGAGGTGGCATTAGCATTGGCATTACCAAATTAACATTGTGGTAACCCTCCAGAAGAAGCCCATAGATGGTAAAACATGTAAAGATATTGCCACAGTTATTGTTACTACTGTGTCTCCTTGGCAATGCCAAAAGCTTACATCATCACGTTGCAACTCCACTTTATTTGGAAGCACAATAGGCCCTGAGTGCCACAACGATCATCTACCAACTGGATGGATCAAATGATTACCTAATAATTATGATAAGATTTCTTTATGCAAAAGATTGTTTTTAAAGTTATCTGAGAAGCTTCAAAACTGATCCAAACAAAAGAGATCTTTAAAGACAAGGACAAGGACTCAAAAAGTTTCACAGTTGATCTGGATTGGTCAAAAATTTGGATAACTAATGCTAGTACCCAATTTGCTATGTTTTTCCAGATACTTAAGTGACCAAGCATAGCATTAACAAAGCAAAACACCACTTGGTAAGGTGCTAACTATCTAGGTTTTCTTTCTTGGATCTACAGGCACTCCCCTTGCCAGAGCCAGTATCAAGAGTGCAAAAATGGATGGAGCTTCATATTTCCGACACAAAGAACGACTATTGCGAATCTCAATCCGTCACATGATCAAATCCCAGGTTTTCTATTGGATGGTCCTTGCAGTAGTGGCTCTTAATACTGCCTGTGTTGCTATAGTTCACCATAACCAGGTCACATGGCTCTCAAACCTTCTTTGTAAGTTCAGTACCCTACAAAAAACAACAATATTTTAGTATCATGCAGCAAACCATTCACTGAAATGACACATAATAAAATAAATGACTTCTTATAGTTCTGTTTTTAAATGAAATAATCATAAAACCATCATGCATGTTAAAATATATAGAATACATAGTGAGGGTAAGGGAGCATCTTTTCTGCAGATAAACAGTCCCCTATTGCCAGTTATATTTCTGTTTTTATTTTGGTATCTGAGATATTTTTGGTAATTTAATAAATTATGTTTTATTTGAAACTGGAAGTAACATAGTTACATAGTTACATAGTAATTGAAGTTAAAAAAAAGACTTTTAGCCCATCAAGTTCAACCTTTTAAGATCTCCTCTGATCTGCAATGAGGATTAGTTGCTAATTGATCCAGAGGAAGCAAACAGAAAAAACCCCAGTGAAACTTTGCCAATTGTCTCAAAAGGGAAAAAAATGAATTCCTTCCTGACCCAAGATACTGGTGATCGGATTCCTCCCTGGATCAATACTTCCTCTCTAATTAACACTTCTTAATGGGCAAGTTCTATCTTAAATTAAGTTTTTTTTTATAAACATCACGTCTAGACTAGGTTACCCATCTTTGTTATTACGTTTTTTCAAATTTGCCAGTTACTACTCACTGTGGAGAACTATTTGATATGAGTGCAATTTATTTTTAGATGAACCTTCACCTTTAATGGGATGGGTAGATAGGTATCTAAAAATACGTTTTATATATCTGATAAAAGTGACATAGGAAATTTGGAGCAACATCTCTAAATTTATAGACCTGTTAAGTATAAAGTGCAGCATTTGTATTTGTCTTGCAGACTATGCAGAGTTTCTGTTCCTTGGTCTCTTCTTGGTGGAGATGTCTTTTAAAATGTATGGAATGGGCCCACGACTTTACTTCCACTCCTCCTTCAACTGCTTTGATTGTGGGGTGAGAAATGTTTGCTCTTTTGGTTTTGTTGTACAAACTGATATGAAGAATGGTATTATACTAAACACCTAATGCATGGAATTATATGAACATAATGTACCTGGAACACATTACTTCCACACATCCATTTAGAAAAGTATATCACTAATGCTAGTAATTTTCAATAAACTTGTATTCTTCCATTATTTTCACAACTTTCTTTGACAGGTCACAGTGGGAAGTATATTTGAAGTAATCTGGGCTATATTTAGACCTGGAACATCCTTTGGGATTAGTGTCCTTAGAGCTCTTCGACTTCTGAGAATCTTCAAAATAACAAAGTAAGTTCAGATGCCCACTAATCATCGGTAAACCATTCATGATGCAGCAGTCCATTGTTAGTGTGATGGATAATTCTGTTATTTAACTTCATCGTGGACCCAGTGTCTTTATTTTTCATATACAAACCATTTAAATATTTATATCTACTATTGTAAAGCCCACACCTTTCCTGTTTTACAGGTACTGGGCCTCACTAAGAAACTTGGTGGTCTCACTGATGAATTCCATGAAGTCAATCATCAGCCTGCTCTTCCTCCTCTTCCTCTTCATTGTAGTTTTTGCGCTTCTTGGAATGCAGTTATATGGTGGCAGGTAAATACAAGCACACAGATAACATTAACCTTGCAATCTAGTAACTAGAAGAAAATAGATCTTAACCAGAACCGGGCAGCATTGGCTTTCAACCTTCCTTTGGAAGTTCAGTAACCTACAAATAAGTACAATGGAGTAGACAGTCGACTGAAATGACTCATTAAAGAATACTATTTAACGTTCTGGTGTTAATGAAGAGTGAGAAGGTTATGTTTTCTTGAATTTCTTTAATAACCTTTCTTTGCAGCATTTTACATTTTTTAGTTATTCAGGTCTGTTCAAAGTTGGTGTGCTTAACTAGTTTGCTCCTTCCTAAAGAATTTTGGCTATACACTATATTAGCTTTTGTCTTCTACAGTAAATCATTTCTGAGATTTCAGTACTGTTTGTACAACATTATTTTGCTGATATGCGGCTCGGTATGCTAAGTTGTGGTTCAATGTGCTTGAGAATAATGGGGATCTAATGTCATAATAACAGTGTTGGTAGATTTCTCTTGTTTGTTCACGTTCATAATAATGCTGAATAACTATGCTGAATATCTCTGAAATTATTTGCTTTAGTAAAATGGCTAATACAATGTATAGACAGTTTTCAGACTCTTTAATAATAACTTTAAAAAAAAACAAGTTTGTTTTTGAGGTGAAAGAGTTCTTTTAAATATACATATGCTGCTAAGTAGTTGCACACATTTATGCAGACAATATATAATATAGATAATTTGCGGATAATGATAGTTTCATCATGAAAAGTGTAATATACTCAAACAATAACTATGCTTTGGGTCGTGGTTGTCAAAATTGTTAGGTGGGGTAGGCCTTCTCTTTCATAGACAAATTTATTTTGATGTGCGCAGATGTGCCCAAAACCAAGAGGGAAAATCTATTATATTTGAGGGGGAAACTGAAAGCCAGAATGTTTTTTTTTTTGTAATACCTATGTGGGTGACTTAGGCCTCCATTCCATGGCTCCAGTAAGTATTGAACCAAGTGAAATTCACTCGTAAATCACTATTGAGCTATCACATCACACACATAAAACTAAACTCAGAGAAATGCCATCCGAGTGCTTGAAATGTCCTTAATATCTTAAGGCCCGGAACCCAAAACTATTAATAAAAGCACTATCACATGCCTCCCGTAGCAATATCTGATCTCGCAAAAGTTTACTGTAAAATCACCCCCAGGGCATAACATTTCAACCCCTTGTAAAGGCACAAAGAAGCCTGAATGCTTCAAGTCCGTTGCTCTTTCAAAGCTTGTGTCAGATTTATGTCAGATTTGAGTATTGATTGCTCAAATCTGACACAATAAAGGGGTTAATGTTGCTAGCTTCTATGAGCCAGGGGATCTTGTGGATCTCCCTCAATATCCGCTTCCCTATGTGAGCCAAAGAATACATGGCATCACCTCTCAATTCCTGCTTCCTCCTATAACCCTTATTACCTGCTACCAACTTTGAGCCGGGTGTCCCCCAACTACAGTATAACTATGATAGTCCTTATGGACTCTCATGGCACCAAATATTAACCTGTTACCATGGGGGTTCCTATGAACCCCCATGGTAATCTAAAGTATAACCATGAGGGTCCATATAGAACCCATGGTACATAATATCAATCCCCGTACCATAAGGGTCTCAATGGACCCCCATGGTGTACTTCGTTATGACCATGGCGGTCTTAAAGTTAACTCCTATGCCACCCTTCCTACAACCACAATGGTCTATATTAGATCCTCAAAAAAGAAAAACCTGTAAGGGAGGGGGGATATATTTTATGCATTATTTTGACGCCCTTCAGTGATGATCATCAAAGCTCTTGTCCTCGCTCTTGGATAAGAGTGAGGACCTCATTTTCTGCCCATGGAAATAGGCCTCTGCCTAAAAAGTCTGCCACTCTCTAAAACAAATGTATGTAATGGAACTCCTCGGAGCTCCCCCGCTGACTAACTTTTATTATGAGCATGCCTTTGTCTTATACACTTGTACTCTATTCCGATTGACTGAAATATATGTCAATTATAGTTCAGCCAATCAGAATTTTTATTACTCCCATGCCATATCTGATTGGTTAAAAGACTAGCCAATCAGAATGCATGGACAATCACAAAAGCTGGACTGTGCCAAACAATGAGCAGTTTGATGACATTTTCCTGGCAAATATCAGCATTTATTTATGGCCCTTTATGTATATATTTTTAAAACATTAAAAAGGTGCATGCAAAAAAAGAAACAATTAATTTTGCATCCACAATCCTACCACAGGCTGGTTTAATTTTGTACATAATATTTTTTTTACTATGTAGCTTGTCATTACTATGTTCATGTTGATAAATTAGAGGCTGAATGGTCCTGTGCCGTTCTAAATGAAAATGGAAGATTCAGCCACTTGAAGCTCTAATATCAATTATCTCTATTACAGAACCTTATCTGGATAAATATGTCAGTGAGTGATAGAGACCGGCTGGTAGTACTACCAACTAATAACCCTGTAATATTGATCAAGTCCTTTGTTGTGAGTGTCAGAACAGTGTCAACCTTCCAAATGATCACAAAAGAATTAATAAAGTGGTTTAATTTAAAACGACAGAGGAAATGGCTGGTTATGTACACGGACAAAGAACAATAAATATAGAGTGTGTTTAACAGAGTAACAATTAGATTAATTGTACATAATTCAACTCACCGCTGAAAGCCTTGCCTAGGCAGAGAGGACTTTAGTTACTTTAGATATAGAATGTTCTCTTATATCTCATTTATTATAATGTGTTGTGTTTGGGTTCATGTACAAATAACATAAAAACTAGGACCCTATTCTATTGCCCAAATTGTAAAGTTACACACACTTAAAACCACTCTTATAATTGCCACATATTCTATTAACTACTCGTAATCCGATTACGAGTTCCCCACCCACAATCAGTACGGGCCAGCCAAAAACGCAAAACCGACCTTAGAACTCCATTGGCTTTAGCACAGCTCAACTATTCAGAGCTCTAAATAATTAAAGTTACACAAAATCGATAATCTATTAGACCCATAGCTCTAGATCGCAAATAAAGTCTGTCCCGCAAATGAAAAAAATATCAAGTTTCTGTCAAAAATATTAAGAGTAATAAATAGGACTCACAAGTGCTTTTTCAAAAACTTATTAGAGCTGTAGCAGCAATTAAACACACAATAATGTACTTTAAAAGCATGGGAAGGCATGAAAAGACAGAATGAATTGCAAATCAGTACAAAAATATAATTTTTAACTGTTATTTCTGAGTAATATTGATCCAGGTACTCAAGGGGTTAATACATATCATCACGAAACCCACATGGACTAGAACAGATGCTCTAATGCATTTCATAGATTGCTTGATTGCTAGCCCGATCAGCAAGTATAACTTTTTGGCACTAATTAATTTGTAGTCTGCGATTGCAACTGATGTCATGATGACGTGTCCTTTACTATTGGCTGTGTCTAAGAAGTAAATTATGGACTTGCTTAAATATTGCCAGATCATATGATTACGGCCCCCTGAAATCAGACTTAAAAAGGCAGGCTTTACGTGTGGAGGCTGTAAGACGTAAATTGCGGCCTTGAGTCAATATAATACATCTTCAGCCCTGTATAAGAAGCTCTTAGTTGTCTGTTTATGATCTTAAGAGAATTATTTACTTCTAGTAAAAAAATTAAATTATTCTGACATAATATACTGCATCATATGGATTCTTCATCAGAGATTCCACAGTCAGTTTATACAAAGTTTATCTATGCTCATGTGTCCTTGTGTACATTAATCCAAAATGAATACACTTGTGTTTATAAAATTCTTTCAAGGATCACATGGAAGAAGTTTGCATACATTTGTGGAAAGGACATTCTTTAACTAATAGCCTTATTATAGAAGATTTAACAGGGATCCATAAATGGGAGGTATTGATGAAGATCAGGGCCCATTTACTCCTAGCGCATCCCTTAACAATAACTCATCTGCACCTACAAGGTTTGTTATGAAGTCAGTATTAAGGGACCTTGCAGATCCATATAAACATGCATGATACTCTGTGTATAGTACAAAACATCAACCCTGTTACACATGGAGTCACTGAATCCAAACATTACAACACATGTGATTAATTGTAAGGAAACTAATGTCATTTTTATTTTCATAATTGTAAATCTCTTCAGACTGGGTGAATGATTCCTGGAGTGTAGTGGCTTTGTAACTCTATTTACGCAAACACTAGTTATACAGCCATACCCTGGAACAATTTTTTTTTTATTGCAATGGATATGATACCTTTTAATGGCTAATAAAATAGGATTAGATTGCCAGCTTTCAAGGTCATACCCACTTCCTCAAAATAAGTTCTCAGTGTAAAGACCATTTTTTTAACTGATGTGATAATCTTGCCGATATGTACTACAAGCTTGAGGTTATGACCTTGAAAGCTTCCCATCTTATTCCTTATCAGTTAGCCATTAAAAGGTATTATCTCCACTGAAATTGTAAGAGTAGCACACTACTACACTTTACCTACTATAACCAAAAATGAATTAACTGCATTACAGAGACTGTCTCACTTATGCAATTACTAGCCAGGCACTCATTGGCTGGGTCCTCTATAACAAAGTAGTTATCCCCTTGTCTTTTTTTCCCCACACAGATTTAATTTTAATGATGGCACCCCTTCTGCAAACTTTGACACATTCCCTGCTGCCATTATGACTGTGTTCCAGGTAAGAGAATTCAAGTTTGTTGGATATGGGACACTTTATAAATATATCCTTGGTACATGGAACGTTATGCAATGTTTGGCCCACCATGTATAATTTAAAGAAAAGTTAATTAAAGGGAAGTCCAATTTTTGCAGCATATTGTTTTGAAAAACTAGAATTTGTATTCTTTAAATATTGAATGTAAGAGTTTCTTTAGTTTAAGTGATTATTGTACTGGTCATGTTTTATGAGCCCTATATGTTACACCAGGTGTTTTCATCTTAATTTTTTCTGTCCCGTTGCCTTCATCAGATCCTTACAGGAGAAGATTGGAATGAGGTTATGTACAATGGGATCCGGTCCCAGGGTGGTGTCCGATCTGGAATGTGGTCTTCCATTTATTTCATCATCCTCACCCTCTTTGGAAACTGTATCCTAACATTTAAAGTTAATGTACTGAAACTGTATTTATCAGTGTCCTCTTCAGTACAAATCTAAGCAAGTACAATGCCCCACCCATCAAGAAATACATATCTTTAACTTTACCTATATGATAGATGAATATAAGGATTCCAGTCACATTAGTTATCCCTAAGGATTTGCATTAATATGATTATACAGATTGCACTTAATCAATAAAATTGAGCTTCATTTCTGCATTGAAATAAATAGTGTTTTTAAGAAATAAATAACAGCACCCGTTCATTAAAAGAACATGGAACATGTCTGGATTTTACTAGGAATATAATATACCTATATACAGTATCTCACAAAAGTTAGTACACCCCTCACATTTTTGTAAATATTTTATTATATCTTTTCAGGCGACAACACTGAAGAAATTATGCTCTGCTACAATGTAAAGCAGTAAGTGTACAGCCTGTATAACAGTGTAAATTTGCTGTCCCCTCAAAATAACTCAACACACAGCCATTAATGTCTAAACTGTTGGCAACAAAAGTGAGTACACCCCTAATTGGAAATGTCCAAATTGGGCCCAAAGTGTCAATATTTTGTGTGGCCACCATTATTTTTCAGCACTGCCTTAACCCTCATGGGCATGGAGTTCACCAGAGCTTCACAGGTTGCCACTGGAGTCCTCTTCCACTCCTCCATAATGACATCACAGAGCTGGTGGATGTTAGAGACCTTGTGCTTTGCCACCTTCCGTTGGAAGAGGCCCCACAGATGCTCAATAGGGTTTAGGTCTGGTGACATACTTGGCCAGTCCATCACCTTTACCTTCTGCTTCTTTAGCAAGGAAGTGGTCATCTTGGAGGTGTGTTTGTGGTCGTTATCATGTTGGAATAGTGCCCTGCGGCCCAGTCTCAGAAGGGAAGGGATCATGCTCTGCTTCAGTACTCACTTTTGTTGCCAACGGTTTAGACATTAATGGCTGTGTGTTGAGGTATTTTGAGGGGACAGCAAATTTACACTGTTATACAGGCTGTACACTTACTACTTTACATTGTAGCAGAGGGTCATTTCTTCAGAGTTGTCACATGAAAAGATATAATAAAATATTTACCCAGAAATCTTCCATGTTCCATTAAATAAACATGTTTTCGTTGTTAGCAAAACACTAAACAATAAATATGTGTAGCAGGAATAGGTAAAGAATCTGGCCTTGAAGTTAATGGTAATGGTGCTATTACTCATCTCTTGCAACCTGACATTTCATTATGAACATTCTCTTTTTATAGTGTAAAAGTGTGTAATGGCATCGTTACTGTAGTCATCTTGTTTACTATAATGTGGGCATTTATACCTCCCTCACTAGAAGGTGTTACTTGGAGGCTTCCCTTTTGCATGATGTATAAGTGCTATAACTCTCCCACGTTCTGTAATTCTTTATGGAATGCGGGTTATTCTATGTTTTCCTTTGCCATAATCTGTTTCTCTGGTGTTATAAAATGGGAAAGTTGTTACCTGAATGAATGCCCTATAAATTAGGAACATAATGGAACATGTATATATTTTATTCTGTTTAGGGAAAGCTTAGGGTCAATGCTTCCTGGGTGCACAAATATGTTTGGACTGAACTGGACTGAGCAATGAAAACATGCAATAAAAAATAGTATGCATGGCCAAGAGTATTTTCCAAAGTTGTCTTAAAATTCATGATATTCACAAAAATTAAATATTTATTATTGTGAGAAATAAAAGCACAAGTGAAAACACAGAAAGTGCTATGGTGGAGACTCACAGACCTCATGGCAGCATTGCACAACTTCCTCTCTATTCAATGGTGGAGCTAAAGAATGGAGGGCCCTGGTGCAAAAAACATTTTGGGCTCCCTCCCCCAATGAGGGGTTGTAAAAAATGTTTTTGCGATAAGACCCCTTATTACCAATTAACTCAGTATCCCTCCCTAGTAGCACTTCCTATAGCAGCACCCATTACTAAGACCATTTTCCATAGCTACTGCCTCCTAGACCCCTTTCCATAGCTGCAGCACTTCCGTTACATTCTGATTGTGTGAATATATATACATATACTATCTCTACACAGCAGCCAGCCCCTCTCAGCAGCCATCTTTACATTGCACCGAGTCTCTCTCAACATCCACCCCCACTCAACACCCACCCCTCTTAGAATCCATCTCTTCATAGCACCCAGTCCTTGTCAGCAACCATCCCTCTATCCTTCCTTGCACAGCACTCAAACCTTCAAAGCACCCACCTCACAGAATCCACCCTTGTGGTTTCAGTAGAAATGCTCTTCAGGAAAAAATGTTGAGGCTTTTCCACAAAAAGTATCATAAGAATGAAGACAAGTTCATGCAGCCAATTGGTTATCAATTAAGTGAATGGGTTGAGTTAAGTCAAATCCTAAGCAGTTGCATAATCCAGCAGTCAATAGGTGTTACCTGAGATATAAATCGGGAAACAGTGACCTAGATTCACCAAGGTGAGTGTTTACTTTTCAGTGGGAAAGATCTGTCCCAACTCCCCACTGTATCTAAATAAGCCTCTTTTTTTCAAGCTGGAGAAGAAACTATCACCTTAGTGAGAATGGTAGCCTAGCCATATGGACAGTTTGAGTAATAGATCCTACAATGTGGGGAGTAGCGATAACCTGCTGAGCTAAAAATCAGCAAAACTGACAAAATTAAACTTATATATATATATATATATATATATATATATAACTTTTCATACATTTTATATTATCTCCAATTACAAAACCCATAATTAATTTTGATGATAGTATACCATTAATGTGTGCTTTCCATTCTTCCTGTCTGTATGTATGTCTCCGAGTTGTTCGAATGTTATATGCTTGACTCTGTCAGACACACTCCTGAATGTCTTTCTTGCCATTGCGGTGGACAACCTGGCTAATGCTCAAGAACTAACCAAGGTATGTCCTATGCACTATCCATTATAAATGTATAAATAGGAGCTATCTGAAATATATTATATTTAACACCCGGGCAGAGTCTTAAAAATCATGCAGGAAAACTGTTCCACAACTAACTCTCTAATAATAATAATCAAGTTAAGGAAAATGAGCGATTGACCACGTAGTCAATGAGCTGCAATGAGCTCAGTCAGTGGAGGATGAGACTCTAAATCTCAGGGATGTGGGTTCGCGCCCCATGTTAGGTGGCTTAGTTTTCTTTAGCAATATACATGCTAGATTTTAAGCTCAAAGACAGGACCCTCCACTTGTCCACAGTATTTTAATATTGTTTTGCCTTGTACTTAAACCCTATACAGCGCTGCAGAATATGTTGATGCATTACAAAAAAGTAAATAATCATCATATTCATGTGAGCAGTCAGTCAAGTGAATAGGACAAGAAGCTGCAGAGTTCAACAATCAGACTACCAATCTCCCATGAGCTACAGCAGGGTATAGCATATATGCTTTCATCAGTGTGCCAGGCTTTGTATAATCAGAACTGTAGTGGAATAATTTGCATGATTTATCCCATGCAAGGTCTGCAGGGAGAAGTGATGTTCTGTAATGCTCTGCAATTGGGGAAAAGAGTAATACAATCAAGGTGTGTAGCAAGGGAATAGGTCATTCTTCCTGTTACTGTAGACTACAAAGTGGTCTTATACACTACTTACAGTTTATTACTGTATTCTCTTTTGTGTCCTAAAATGATTAACTGAAAAAAAGAGAAGTTTATTTGAAGGACTGGCACAGCGGGAAAATGTTTACCATTGAACTATTTCTCTGTGTTAGTGATGGAGCATAAAAACAGCCCTGCACGGCATGTTCCAATGCCTCAGTTAGTGAAGTCTCATTGTATGTCTCATTATATACAGAGCAGTTTCATGGAGGAGTTCAAACATTATGTAGCCACTAAGCAAAAATGCCTCTAAATTCATTAAATTGGCTGCAATTCCAAAAAAGGAAAACTCTTGTGTACACACCTTTCACCCCTTTACCTAACTGTGCCGAACACAGCTGATCATTCTAGTGGCCATTTAACAGGATATTTACATATTATTGCATTGCCGAGCACCTAGTGTTAGATAATGTACTTTATCATCCTTGTATTCCAAATAGGATGAACAGGAAGAAGAAGAGGCCTTTAACCAGAAGCATGCCCTGCAAAAAGCAAAAGAGGTCAGCCCTATGTCTGCACCAAATGCTTCATCTGTGGAGTGAGTCTATATTATTATTTTTTCAAATTGCTTTGGAGGCAATATTATGAAAATGGGAATGACTGGTAATCAGCATAAAGGAGAAATAACTCATATAGAAACAGTATCGGAGGCATTAATCAGAATGTAGAGACTGGTTACTTACAAGGATTCTTCAGTCCCTTAAAGCAGTGGTTCTCAAAAAAAATTGGTTGTCTGGCCCCCTTCCAATATCCATACTTTGAGATCCAGTACATTTTAACAGGGTGATACTTCATTTGATTTACTAGATTTTCACTTAACTTTGCATTAAATTGACTAGAATACAGTTTAACTGCTTATAAGTTCCACTTTAGCTTATCTTCAACTATGACTAATGGTGATGGCATGTATAAAGTGTTAGGCTATCCTCGCCCCTGAGGACTGGTTCATTCGGTCTTAGGGACCAGCACAGGCCATAGGACAGCTGTTGAGAACCACTGCTTTAAAGCACACTAATTTGTACAGAGTGTTTTAATCTGATGTAATAACATTCATCTTAAAAAATAATAATAATAATAATTTAGATAACTTACACATAATGCCACCATCATTGTCTGTTAAATTATTTTTACATTGTTATACCATTTGTAGAATTATGTTGAATAGAATAGGCCTAGAAAAAAGGGGTCTGACTGGATAATAGCTTCATTAACAAGCATTTCTGTACTACCACAGTATTCTGTGAATCCCAACATTGTACCTTCTAATTCAAACAAAGCAGGGTCAGCAAAATCTGTGGTGGAGATTCTAGTGCAGAAACCACCCCCACATGCTGGTGTGAACCAATAGGAATCCTCTGACCATGCTTTGTACATTGGAAGATGCAATATGGAAATTCACAGGAGCTTTACAGCTTGCTGTCCCCCACTATAGAAGAGCGTGGGTGATGGAAAGATATAGAGACCAACATGGCTGCCTCTTAGAGAAAGGTCAGGGAGTAATAGTAACAGTTTTTTAACTTTATATAACTGAGCTATAAGTGCCATTAGTTTAGATGAAATGTATACTTTTAAAGGGCAATGGCTTACCTTACTACTATATTGTTCATCTAACATTATAAAGTCTTGCTAGTGAATCCATTAACCTACTTGGTAGATAACTTCATTTAACGGTTAGATAACTGTACTAATGTGATCTAGATGGTTAATGAATGTGTCGACACCTATAACTATTGTATGGCAGAGAGCTGCATTGTAAGGGCATATAGAAATTTTATCCTCATTTGTGTAAAACAGATCTACTCTGAAATAAATCATATCATATAGTACACCAGGGGTAGGAAATATTCAAACCTTGCCCTGAATTATCTTGTCCTTTTACGTTTTTCTCTCAATTTAACATAATTCTAAATAAATAAAAAAAATCCAGAGCATTAACTTTATTTTCACAAAGACAAATGGAACTTGGTAACATTTTTAAAAAAAAAGAACAATTTCTGTTGTACAGTATAGTACAATATATAAATGTGTCAAACGGTAAAACTCATTATTATGCCTTGAATTAGATTTTTCCTAGTCAATTATGGAATTAAATAATTTGCATAAAATAGTTAAATTACATAAGGGCCATAAATATATCTTATTATGTAAAAAAAAAATGGATACTTCCAGGCGTTGTGATTTTACATAGGGAATATTTGTTTCTCCTTCTTCCTCCAGGAAAGAACGCAGAAAACGTCATACCATGTCCATTTGGGAGCAAAGAACAAGCCAGTTAAGGCGACACATCCAGATGTCCAGTCAGGAGGCAATTCAGAGTGAAGAATTGGCAGCTCTAAATCCTCACTCCAGCATCTACCGCAAAACCAAAGGTGGTGAAGAACAACCAGCTGAAAAGGATGAAGGTCAAAAAGAAGAGAAACTGGCAGTAAACCCAGGGGATGTCCCTGTGGAAGGAGAAGAGAGCCCCTCTCACAAAAATCTGAGGGAACACTGGCGCCAGAAATCAAGGCATGGCAATGCTGAAAACACCGAGCCAAATGGGACAACACCTGAAGAATCTATTAGGAGGAGGCAGAGCCAGAGACGTAGCCGACACAGAAAAGCCAGAGCTGAAGGCCGAGAACAGACTAGTACTCCCAATAGTACATCCGCCAGTCGTGAAGGTGGGCTTGACAAAGTGACGACTGATGATAGTAAAGTCACAACAGAAGACAAAAGCAATGGTGAAGCAAAGGAGGTTCGTACAGCAGAAGAAGACCCTCCAAAGAGTTGCCCATCCGTAAGATACTGTGAAGAAAGGTAGGAAAAATAGCATTTTTGTCGTACTGAAAGATCTTAAACTAACTTACCTAATTCCAATCTTCATAGCCAGACAGGTTATTCAATATATCCCCATCTGAATACTGGTAACTTAATCAAAATGATTGAGCCATTAACAGACCCACTTATACTGAATCATGTAATCCTTAAAATGCAGAATATGTATGGCTCTGAAGGACTGGAATTGTACAACCACAATTCTAAATCCATATTTCACACTACTGTGTCACTGGTTCTCATTTTGTACTAAGTACGTTTGTCTTAATTTTTGAAGCTAAGTGATCACTTCTATTTGTCTAATGACCTTTAATCCTATTATTAGTTCTTAACATGAGTGTTCTCCTGTATACCTACTAAACCATCCCATGCTCCTTAAAAGTAATTTCACTGATAGTATGAACATTTTGAATTAGGGCTTGAAGGACTTAATTACAAAGGTAGAAATCAAGGACAGGTGAACAATATCCACATCAACAAAAATAAAATAATTTATTCACTAATATAAAAAAAGTATGTGCACTTACCTCAAAAAGTCTGGCATGTCCACACCGTTTCCCTGAATACACAGTTGTATTTAATGTTTGTGTCTTGATGCTCAGTGTCTGGAAAGGGTACGTCAGGTACATACTCCAGTCTGTTTACATGGAAGGCTGTCAGAGTTCTAGATACATCAACTTTGTACCATAAAATTTGCCCAACGCATTTCAACCTACAAAGGGTTCTTTATCAAGAGCTGATCTTGTCTACACAATAGTAGCTGGCCTTTTTTAAAAGGACAACAGCAGTTCAAGAAAAAATATGGTACCAAGCTTACAAAATTAGCAGCTGTGCAAACCATAGACATAAAACTGTTTTTTGATAAAATCTGAATTTTTAAAGATTCTGTTTATGAGTACAAGAATCAATGTGGTTTTTGCTAAATCACATCCTGAGAGCTGGATGGTGTGGTTGTGTGTATTGGCTCTCAATGGGCCATTATTTGATGATAGATAAGATCGAAACTGACATTATATATATATATATATATATATATATATATATATATATATATATATATATATTTATTTAAAATTCCATATAACATGGTCGTTAAATTCATGTTGCCATGCTGTAACATGTCCTTATGTCCTTTTTATTGTATATTCATGGTGTTGTTTTTTTTCTGAGGTTTCATACAAACTGATCTTTAATCTCACCATTTCTATGTTTTTTTTCTTTACACTATATATTATATAGGGGACATGATGGGAGTGCAGGATGTGAGGGTACTACCACCAATGAAGCTCCCCTACAGGAGCCCAACCAAGGAAAGAATGGCAGCCCACCTGACATGGATTGCAGTGAACAGGCCTTGTTGAGCAGCCTAAGAAGCCAAGCAGAGAGTCCAAATCCCACCAGTTGCAGTTTAGCAGATGTGTCCAGCAGCACTGAGAGAGTCACAGAGAGCACTGTGATCACTTTACCTGATGTCGGAATGGCAGGCGACTGCACAGTGGTACAGAGTGAGGACTTGTCTCGCTCTGTGTGTTTTTCCCTTAAGTTAATTCTTCCGGTGTTCATATCCTATCATACCTTCTTGTAATACAATGGGCCAGATGTACTCAGGGGAGAAGAATTGGAGACCTCTGGGAGAACCTTACATTCCTATATTATCATTTAGTGCATCCAAGAGTTCTCCAACTCGTAACTTATTGTTCATATGGCCCTATCTGTACCATTTACCTACATTACTTTTTACAATTATCACCACTATATGTTGACACAAGGCTTTTATTACTTATTACAGTGACTGAAGGGAGAGATGGAGAAATTAATCTTGTGTCTCAGGGAAAAGAGAAAGAAGAGGAGGATTTTGAAGACGGAGAAGAGAAAACTGTCAAGAGAAAACTGAAGGTCTTGGAGTCTCCCAAGGCTATAGTGCCATACAGTTCAATGCTTATATTTAGTTCTACCAACCCGTAAGTCTGTATGTCTGTATCTTCTATTCACATATCTTTGTAACTTTGCTTGTACCAGCATGGTTTCTTTAGAGGAACTCTTGTTAGGCAAAATTGTTTTTTTTTCTATAAATCATTTAACTATGTGACTTAATTAACTTTATCCTACTCCAGAGGAATTGTCATATGAAATGTACTCTTCCCTTCTAAGTGGCCCACAGAGTAACAGCTTTTCAGCATCTAGAACTTCCCCCTTTTCTATCATGCATGCTGCACTCTTTCACAGCTGTGACTGAAAGCCATACCCATAGGGCAGGGGCTTCACTCTACAAGTGCCTCACGCTGCTGCATGAGACACTGGTAGACTGAAATCAACCTCCAGTCGATATGACCTTAAGACACTGAAAACATGGCAGCGTACATGAAAGTAAACAGGAAGAAAGAGGGAAGTTCCAGAAAGCTTTTTAGAAGTGAAGTGTACATTTTTATATATCAATTACATTGAGGACAAAATTAAGTCACCTAGGTAAAATATTTAAATAAAGCAAAAAAAAAGCATAAAGATTTCCTTTAAAATTTACATATTCCACTAACGTACCTTTAGTTGTTCCTTAATCTGCATCTGTGCTGTTGTTGCAGGATACAGTCTCAATGATTGTTTTGAAGATGTTTACTTATGTTCAGAAACTGGACTTGCTTATTTGTAAGGTCTAATGTCAGATGTTTGTAGTATGTTATTTAGTTCTTTTCTATAGTCTCTCACAAACTCCTGATTTTTATTACATGAAATAGCTATTTCTTTGGGAAGAATTTGAATGTGTGGAAAGGAACAGTGTACTGTAATAACTTGAAAACCTTAACAGTATTACATGTGTACTTCCAGGTTGCATGAATGTTTTAAAAACTAATATATGCAATAGATTGCCTCCGATTTACAGCTTTATTAAATAAGGCTGATAATCCTTATTGGAGCTTCTTCTCTCTTTCCTTACCTATGACTATTACTTACATCTCAAAGTGGGGATGGGACAATAAAGAAGACAGAGTTAGAGAGAGCGAAGTCCTGCACAGATAATATATGCTTCAAATACCCAACTTTCAAATATATATATATATATATATATTTCTTTTTTTTTTTTTCTTAATATATTGAAAGGGCTAGGGGCATTCAGAGTAGAGTTGAATTATCACCCCAGATTTTTTTTGGCTCCTACACCCCTCCTACACTCTACAGTGTTTGTTTACATGCTCTTAAAACACTACTGTAACCATACATTTAATATGCATCCCTTTATATGCAATTATGCTGCCGTGAAAGTTGATATTTCAGTTCTAGACCACGTTCTTGAGATGGGAGGAGACTTTGAATATAGAAGAAGGTTCAATCTGTACAGTGTGAATGCATCAGCTACAACCACCAGTGGTTTCCATGTGATTCATAGAAAGCTTATTCATTTTTCAATAGTACTGATGGAAAGCTTATTTATTCATAGCATATCCTGCTATTACAAAAACTAAAGGAAGCAGCTCAGTTGAGTCCTACAGTAATCATCGATTATGAAAGTGAAATATTGAAAGGCTGTGTTTATTTTATTTATTTTTTTGCTTTAAAAATACACTTTGGCCATTATCATTTTTTGATCATATATAAAAACAAATGGACCACAGCATCACATTGTGCAGAAGTGTAGGAACTGGGGGGTATTGGGGGGGATCCACCCATATTATATGAGCAAGGGACACAAAAAATAGCAAAATTAAACTTAATCAATCACTGGAGAGTCTTTCCCATGAAACCTTTGACCCATACATTTTTATTTAAATGAAGTTATATATCTATATACAGTGCCTTGAAAAAGTATTCAAACCCCTTGACTTTTTACCTATTTTGTTACGTTACAGCCGTAAGTTCAATGTTTTGTAAATCTGAATTTTATGTGATGGATCAGAATACAATAGTCTTAAGTTGGTGAAGTGAAATGAGAAAAATATATACATAAAACTATTTTTTAGAAATAGAAAATAGAAAATTGGCATGTGCGTATGTATTCACCCCCTTTGTTATGAAGCCCATAAAAAGCTCTGGTGCAACCAATTACCTTCAGAAGTCACATAATTAGTGAAATGATGTCGACCTGTGTGCAATCTAAGTGTCACATGATCTGTCATTACATATACACACCTTTTTTGAAAGGCTCCAGAGGCTGCAACACCTACGCAAGAGGCACCACTAACCAAACACTGCCATGAAGACCAAGGAACTCTCCAAACAAGTAAGGGACAATGTTGTTAAGAAGTACAAGTCAGGGTTAGGTTATAAAAAATATCCAAATCTTTGATGATCCCCGGGAGCACCATAAAATCTATCATAACGGCCGCCCACCAAAACTCATGGACCGGGCAGGGAGATCATTAATCAGAGAGGCAGCACAGAGACCTAAGGTAACCCTGGAGGAGCTGCAGAGTTCCACAGCAGAGACTGGAGTATCTGTACATAGGACGACAATAAGCCATATACTCCATAGAGTTGGGCTTTATGGCAGAGTGACCAGAAGAAAGCCATTACTTTCAGCAAAAACAAAATGGCACGTTCTGAGGTTGCGAAAAGGCATGTGGGAGACTCCCAAAATGTATGGAGGAAGGTGCTCTGGTCTGATGAGACTAAAATTGAACTTTTTGGCCATCTTGTTTTTTATGTCTGGTGCAAACCCAACACATCACCCAAAGAACACCATCCCCAAAGTGAAACATGGTGGTGGCAGCATCATGCTATGGGGATGTTTTTCAGCAGCTGGGACTGGGAAACTGGTCAGAGTTGAGGGAAAGATGGATGGTGCTAAATACAGGGATATTCTTGAGCAAAACTTGTACCACTCTGTGCGTGATTTGAGGCTTGGATGGAGGTCCACCTTCCAGCAGGACAATGACCCCAAACACACTGCTAAAACAACACTTGAGGGGTTTAAGGGGAAACATGTAAATTAGGAATGGGCAAAAATCCCAGAGGTAAGATGTGGCAAGCTCATAGAGACTGATCCAAAGTGACTTGGAGCTGTGATTACCGCAAAAAGTGGCTCTACAAAGTATTGACTTTAGGGGGGTGAATAGTTATGCACATTGACTTTTTCTGTTTTTTTGTCCTATTTGTTGCCTCACAATAAAAAAAATAAAAATAAAAACATCTTCAAAGTTGTGGGCATGTTCTGTAAATTAAATGATGCAAATCCTCAAACAATTTATGTTAATTCAAGGTTGTGAGTCAACAAAACACGAAAAATGCCAAGGGGGGTGAATACTTTTGCAAGGCACTGTATATATTTTTTAGTTATATTGCTGGGTATGTGGGTGGTGCCCATGGGCATTGAGAATTGAAACAATGTTTTTGCACTGGGTGCTCCTGCAGTAGATCCACCCCTGTGTTGAATTGCACCACTCAGGTTCACATTTTTTTTGCCTCTTTAAACTTCTTCCCCCTCAAAAAAAAATGGGGTTCCTACACCCATGGTGTGGTGTATCAGACTTTGTAGATAAGTTGAATGCTATCATAAGTTCATTATATTACATTTCCATCTAAATAACTTAGGACGCTGAGTGATGGCACAGTTTATGTTTTGGGGAATGCAAAGCTCCCTCCGGTCCATTAATTTATAGTCCCAGACAGAATACTGAAGTGTCAGCAAACAATCACAGCCTTTTATTCAGTATGAATCCTATCAGCTTTGTCTCCACTGCTTAAAAAGTGCAGGATCATCACAGAGCACTTAGCTGTCTTGTTAGTAAGTATCTGAAAGCAACAGGAAAACATAACATCATTTGGAAATATTACTGAAGCACTAACTCATCATCTACAATGATCATGACCATAAAGTCACATTTAAAATCTGAAAGTGAAGCTGACACTTTAAAATGATATTATATTATGAAGAAACCGACACTTTTTGGGCTCCAACTTGGATCAAAATGTAAGAACCACTTTTGTCAAGTATGCAACAAATTAACATTGGCATCTGTGTAAGTCTTGAGCATGAAATAATTTTCAGTGAAGATCCTTATTTTAGTAGACTCTGCCAGTGCATGGAAGCTGCCATGACATCAGTATTTCCTTTTCAAGGCATGAGAGAGCAGTTGTAAAGTAGGGCTTGCCACTATACTAGCAATGTGGCTTTTGCTGAGAGGAAGGTAGCAAATTATATAAGCTTAGCTGAATTCACCAACGAGTCAACAAATCCCCCTCCTTCCAGTCCACAATCACTATTATAGTTGTCAGTGTTGGGAACGCTTAGGATGTTTGTGACGCTTTGCGAAACCCGCAAAGCCTTACTTGAGAGCCTTGCGAAGGCAGTAACTTTTAAACCAAGGTAGTAACTTTTACACAAAGCAGTACATTTTACACAAGGCAGAAACACTTTCACCAAGGTAGTAATACTTACACTTACACCAAGGCAGTAACACTTACACAGAGGCAGAAACACTTACACCAAGGCAGTATCATTTGCACTTACACCAAGGCAGAAACACTTACACCAAGGCAGTAACACTTGCACTTACACCAAGGCAGAAACACTTAAACCAAGGAACCAAGGCAGTAACACTTGCACGTACACCAAGACAGAAACACTTAAACCAAGGAACCAAGGCAGTAACACTTACACTTGTTGGTTACACTTTGAGAGCCTCGTGAAGCCTTACTTGCGAGCCTTGCAAAGGCAGTAACTTTTACACCAAGGCAGTAACTTTTACACCACGGCAGTAGCACTTACAAGGCAGTAACTTTTACACCAAGGCAGTAGCACTTACACCAAGGCAGAAAAACTTACACCAAGGCAGAAACACTTAAACTTACACCAAGGCAGAAACACTTACACCAAGGCAATACCTCACTTACACCAAGGCAGTAACACTTACACCAAGGCAGTAACACTTGCACTTACACCAAGGCAGAAACACTTAAACCAAGGAACCAAGGCAGTAACACTTGCACGTACACCAAGACAGAAACACTTAAACCAAGGAACCAAGGCAGTAACACTTACACTTGTTGGTTACACTTTGAGAGCCTCGTGAAGCCTTACTTGCGAGCCTTGCAAAGGCAGTAACTTTTACACCAAGGCAGTAACTTTTACACCACGGCAGTAGCACTTACAAGGCAGTAACTTTTACACCAAGGCAGTAGCACTTACACCAAGGCAGAAAAACTTACACCAAGGCAGAAACACTTAAACTTACACCAAGGCAGAAACACTTACACCAAGGCAATACCGCACTTACACCAAGGCAGTAACACTTACACAGAGGCAGAAACACTTACACCAAGGCAGTATCATTTGCACTTACACCAAGGCAGAAACACTTACACCAAGGCAGTAACACTTGCACTTACACCAAGGCAGAAACACTTAAACCAAGGAACCAAGGCAGTAACACTTACACCAAAGCAGGAACACTTACATCAGGGCACCAAGGCAGTAACACTTACACCAAGGCAGAAACACTTACACCAAGGCAGTAACACTTACACCAAGGCACCAAGGCAGTAACACTAATCGCGAGGCCCCTAAAATACAGAAGGGGGAGAGGCTCGCAATGAGCACCAAAGGTGCTGAAGCATGAGGCCAAAGGCGACCAGCGTAGGGCTCGCAATGAACGCCGCAGGTGCTGAAGTGCATAGCCTAAAAAGTACACAGGGGGAGGCCGAAGGCGCTCATTGCGAGCCACGTGATGAGCACCAAAGACTCTCATCGGGCGGCTAGCAATGAGCGCCAAAGTTGATAATTGCAAAGCATGAAAGTTGAAGTACACAGGGGGAGAGGCTTGCAATGAGCGCCAAAGGTGCTCAGAGGGGCAAAATCATCACATTGTGTGGCAAACAGCATTGCCAGGTTTACAATTTTATTCCCGTCATTTTCAACAGGCAATTCCTAGTAAATAATAACAATTAGCTGAACACACATCCTAAGATTCCAAGTCAGCTGGAAGTGGAGAAGATACAATCATGAATCCTTCAGGCACAAGTAGTTTCTGCAAAAATGAAGATTTTCCCTATAAATGTGTTTATGCTCATGGCATACATAGCTGCTAATGGTGATAATATATTAAATACTTATAAACATATTACATTTTTTCCCAAACTGCAGTGGATTTTTAATTCTCGATAAAAGTTCTCTGGCAAGATTGATCAACCATCTCCATATATCAGAGGAACATACTATGGTGTGAAGCTTGAATTCTTAGATTCTCCATATCCTTAGTACATATAGCCCTAATTTCACTGTTTAAAAAGGCTGGATGGCTTTGGCCAAGCTAAAATTCCCAAAGTGTAAATAAAACCATGTAATAATGAGATGTATGGCCCCCTTGAGATGTATCTTTTGTGTATCATGACAATTTTTGGGCTCAAGTTTCTTTATTTATTTTTTAGGATAAGGAAAGTCTGCCATTACATTGTAAATCTGCGGTACTTTGAGATGTGTATCCTACTAGTTATTGCGGCAAGTAGCATAGCGCTGGCAGCTGAGGATCCTGTCCTGACCAACTCAGACCGTAACAAAGTAAGTACAATGCCTCATCCTATTTAGATAATTGTATCATTACCACATTCATATATTGCAGCTTTGTACCAAGTGGAACTAACAAAAGACAGAAAGGCAAGTATTACTGTAAAGCCTCAATATGGCAACTCTGAAAATAACTTGAGCAAACATGGTCAGTGTACATTAAATGGAAACATGCAAACTTATCAATGCTATTTTATATGAAAAAAATAGTACTAATAATTTGTGTGCATACACTTATACTTAGTATTCTTAATTTAACAAGCCCACACAGTATTCTCAATTCCATTTATAATTGTAATCTCAGCTATCATGTCTTAAAGGGTTGTGGAAATCATTGATTCTTCATGGAAGAACATGAAGTCAAACATATTTAAATGTGTCTCAAACTTGTTGTTAATGCACCAATCATTCAGCTGGATGATATCTCATTGGCTAAACCATTTGAGTCATTCACTCACTGGATGGCAGGGACAAGACCTAAGATCATTTATAGTTCCAAAGCACAAGAAATCATAGTATGAAAAATGTATCAGATAAACAAGAAAATGTGTTTTCTATTAATCTCCTCATATTTTCTATGTCTAGTTCCTCACTTTATTTTCATTGATCATTATCGCATGTCTCGTTCTTTGCACACTCACCTTTTCCATTATCTCCCATGGTGAACACTCCCACTATAGACCAAGCGCCATGTTTTTCATCTTGTATTAATTCATGCATTAACATATTTTGCTCTTGTGCAGGTTCTTCGCTATTTTGACTATGTTTTTACCGGTGTCTTCACATTTGAAATGGTCATAAAGGTAAGAATGGGACTAATTAAAGAGATTGGACCAAGTGATATCACTGCTCCAAAGAGTAGGTGCAGTGGAAATGTTACCCCACCCATTATAATGACGGATTAATCAGTTAGACACAACAACTTTAACAGTCTGCTAAACAAACATTTAGGATCAAAATACACAAATGAGTGCTGTCCTCTGAATGTATCAAACCTTTAAACCACTTCTGTAGTACCGTAACAACACACGTTAGATTATTTAATTAGCCATTGATCACTAATAACATTCATATTCAATGATTGAAAAAAAAAAACAATATTCAAGATTACACTTAATGTCAAAGTTCAGAGGTGGCTTGTCTCGCAGGTAGATGGTAAATTCTCAGACACCAGGCGTACCACTAACACAATGACCTCTACTGGCTGTCAGTGCTGGATCTACCTTTTTGGAGCCCCTGGGCAGTGAAGTGGAGGAGCTCCTGCGAGTGTGTGTGCAAGGTGTGCACACACCCATTCTTCTCCTTTCTGTCTGTGTATATCTCTCTCTTGCTGTTTGAGCAAATCCAAGACATTTCTTCATAACAGTCATTTTAACAACATAGCTACTCATACACATGCAGAGCAATCACTTGTTTATTAATTGCATTTGATGGTGGACCATATTATTTATATTTTTCTAAACTAGAAAAGGGGCGTCCTTCACAAGTAAGTGCCCCTAGGTGACTGCCTAGTTGGCCTAAAAGGTTATCCGGCCATGCTGGCTGGAGACTTAGGCCCTCATTCAATTGCGATTTGTCCAATTGAATAGGACTCTAAATAAGCACATAGCATATTTTTTTTAAAGAAGTTTTTAGTTAGTGAAAACCTTGCTTTTGGATAGATGTTCACTAACTAAAAACTTCTTTAAAAAAAATATGTTATGTGCTTATTTAGACCCCTATTCAATTGGCCAAATTGCAATTGAATGAGGGCCTCACTGTGTTAGAGGTTCCACTTAGCTCTCAAATGAAATCTGTCCGCAACTCGAAAATGTATCAATAAATATTACGAGTGCTAGATAGGACTCGCAAGGGGGTTAGTTCTGACAACTGCAGCAGCAATTAAACACACTCTACTGTACTGTAAAGGCATTACAATTAATTGCAGTCTCAAGCTCGCAAATCTGCAATAAAAATAATTATTTTTAACTTTTATTTCCATTTTATATCTATCCCTGGAATCAAGGGGTTAAATATGTATAATGGAACCTGCATGGGCTAGAAAAATTGCTTTAATGATCTTTATTGATTTCCACATTGCTGGATTGCGATTCTGATCAAAAATTTTACTTCTAAACACTAATTAATTGTAGTATAAACTCCATGTTTTACTAATGTCATGATGATCTTGTTTACCATTGGTTGTGTATTACGGGCTTGCTTGAATCTTGTCAGATCCTATGACCCTGCACCCTGCATGGTTTCTGTGGGGAGGCTGTGAGATGGCAGTTGTGAGTTAGAGCCAATTGAATGAGTTTAAATGTTTTAAAAAAATTGAACCCGCAGCCAAAATTTTGGGTTACAGGCAATTACAGGCTTGAAATATAATGCACAGCAGCCACATATTTTAAAAGGTATATGCAAGTGAGCTGGATTATGAATGCATCTGATAGAGGAGAATTAGAAGTCTATGAAAAAAAATGTTTGCATGAAAAAATACCAAAATAAAAATGTAAACAGTTACCCTAACGTTTGCTGAATTTCTTGCATTTGCAAACTGTTTTCTATCAATGTTGACACCCCCTGAAAATCCCAGCGAAAATGTGCATACATAATACATTGTCTGGTCTGTGAATTGAGCTTCTACTTTCCTTTAGATTTCTGTAATACCCAGAACAAGGTCTGTGTCCCTCCATTCACTGATTGCTTTATCTACATTCCCGGTGATACTTCCCCCAGCCTCAGCGATTTGCCCCATCACCTCCCCCAGCCCCAGTGAATTGCCCATTACCTCCCTCAGCCCAGGTGAATTGCCCCTGAGATCTCTCCCAGCCCCAGTGAATTGCATGTACTCACACAGAGACACATGCACAGACCATGAATGTTCTCTTCCTCAAACGTTGCAGGTCATTGCAGGACCATAAATCAAGCATACATGCTCATTTGCCTAATAGACAGATTAAAGTTGAAATGTTTGCTTTCAGTACAATAATAATTTGTCAGAATTTATCAAGGAGAGGGTGTATGTCTAAAGAACAACTGTATAACTGCTTAAGCATTTTTACTTAAATGTTGATTTTTATGGTCCTTTAAGAACCCAGTGTTACAGCCTCATCCATCTGGCTGCATACAGCATTGCTGCAAAGCTGGGCATGCTCACATAGGCAGGGTACACTTTTACAAAAATGAACCCTCTCTGGAGCCTAGCTCAATCCTGGGGGTGTAAACATCACCTGCAACAGTTGTTTTTTTTGTTAATGCAAAGCTAGAAAAACATAATGCATGCAAATAAATGTAATCATACACTACTAATTCCCCCGGGTTCCCTGGTGACCCAGTGATTAGGATGCAGGTGCTTTCAGCACAGCATCCTGGATTTGAAATTGAGCCAGGGAACTAAGAGGTCACACTGGTCAGTACTTGGATGGGAGACCACCTGGGAATACCAGGAGCTGTATGCTGTGGCCCACTGGAGAAGGAACACTCCAGTATCTTTGCTATGAAAACCAAGTGGATCAGCATGGTGTGTTGTCCATGAGGTCACGGAGAGTCGGACACGACTAAGCTATGCCATTTTTACTAAGTCCCCTCTGTCAGGTGCATTCATAACCCAGCTCACTTGCATGTATCTTTAATGGCCTCTTGCACCAAGGCCGAATTGACAGTTACTCTAATCCAATTAGCTCAGCATAGGTTGGGGCTCTTGTTTGTACCTTACCAAAACCATCTTAGACACTTTTCTCCTTCACAGATGATCGACCAGGGATTGATCCTACATGAGGGCTCATATTTCCGCGACCTTTGGAACATCTTAGACTTTGTGGTTGTGGTGGGAGCTCTGGTTGCTTTTGCTTTGGCGTGAGTTGTTTCCCTTCTTTTGTAAGCTTTTCTTGTCTAGACTGACTACTTAATGGGACACATAATAGCTTACTAAACATTCATCTATGTTGATGAGGTATTGTAGAAATTGAGTAAATTAACTAGTTTTCATGTGGCCCTTTATTGAATACTTATAACACCAGCCACAACTCGATATCAGATGTTTATAAGAAACATGCATTCTCTCTGCCCCTTTCTTTCTGATATAATAAAATTAGATAGCAAGCTATTAGAAAGCTAAAATAAACAAATACTAGTAGGTGGATGCAAGCCCACGTGTGGATGTAGGGAGACAACATTATACAAATATTGAGTCAATATTATATGCATTTCTAAGATGTACAATATTATTGCATTCAACATCTACATTATCTCTTTGTTTCTGTTTTTTGTATAAAAAGTTGTAAAATTACTATATTATTTGGGAACAGAGTGTATTAATATAAGTCTTCTGGAGGAGCATATCAGTATGGTTAAAACATGTATTCTGTTCATTAAATCTTTAACAAAAACTGCCTTTTCACTTTAAAAGCTCACATAACTTAGTTTCTCCTTCAGCTAGAAGAAGTAATGACTTTGCACTCATCCATTAAAATAATATCACATTTAAATCATCACATAAACTACCATCATCTCTGCCTTGGATGATCAAGAATTAGTGTAAAAGCATATATACTGTGATAAGTTATCTCTAAGAAACATGCATCCACTTAAAACTATTACATTTTTAAATAAAACTACATACATTTAGATTTTTTTACAAAATCATTGAGCAAATTAAGTGTTTTTAACCAAACTAACATGATTTTCTACAATCATTCTGCTGAGAGACTATGTATTTCTTAAATTACAGAATCAATTTTATGTATATAGTTTATCTTCATAATATATATATATATAAATAACCAGAGTTTGATTTTTGCTCTCTTAGGAACACTTAAACTTACTTTATGTATCCCCCTCCCTTGCCTAATGGTGGAATAGATGGATGGATATATAGATTAATTAATGGATTGATGGATGCGGGGGTGAAAAAATGTATTGGTGGACTGAAAGATGGATGGAAAGACTAATGGATGGAAAGATGCATGGAAAAAATGGATGAACGGATGGAAAAATGGATGGATGAAAAGATGGAAGGATGGATGAAAAGATGGATTGATAGAAAGATAACTAGATGGAATAGTTGGATTGATGGATGGATGGTTAGATAGATGAGAAGAGACGTATGGATGGAAAGATGGATAGATGGGTAGACTTCTCTTTGTAAAACAGGCATATACACTATTTGTGGTTCTTATTCTGCATCAGTGTTGCTCTTTTGGCATATATAGTTTTGGCGACAATGTTGCCCTTCTAGGCTTTGTTGGCCTCCTGTAGGCCTTACTATGTACCTGATGTAAATGCTGGTTGTAACTTCTGTTCTTTTATTTGCTATTCTTACCCTCATCTTACTCTTCTCTTGCTGGAATCATATGCAGAAATGTATTGGGGTAAATATTGTATATATTTTAAAGTTGTTGTTTTTGAAAGGCATATATGTCAAGTGACTGTGAGTCTTTGTATTTCATGGTATAGCAATGTAACACACATTTATATGTGGATTTGTTTTCCTAGTCAGTGACTTTATTCTGTATTCTATATACTGTATGCACGTTATCTACAAATATTTAAAAAGAGAAAATTATATATATTTTATTGTATGCCACAGCAGGAATGCACACTATAATCTAGCTCTCAGTTTGGTAGCCGCCTTATTAGGAATCATGATGTGAGATACAAGTTATTTCTTTCTGTGCATTGTTTATAATTTGTTATTGGTGTCGCTCTTAGAACTAACAAAGGCCGGGACATCAAAACCATTAAGTCTCTCCGTGTCTTGAGAGTACTGCGCCCACTGAAAACCATCAAACGCCTTCCGAAGCTTAAGGTAATGATCAACAATTAAGCTTATCAGACATGAAAGTCTACCAGCCTCAGTGCAATGTGAAACAGGGCCCAGTGTCCAATTGGATGTCTCTCTTTAGTGACCAAGTGGGTCCATTTTTACCCCACTTGTATGTGCAATTTGTAAAAAGATTCAGGGCTTAACCCTTAGTGCTAAACCTTCTCCTTCTGGAAACTGAATTCAAGTACAACCTGAGAATATATTTGAAACTTGACTGTACAGACAACTATTTAATTGCTGGGTTCTCCACTAAAAGCCCTTAGCCAGCACAGGAACTCAAGTGGCTTGTGTCTCTACCCAATCAGGTAATTACACTCATTGACACATAATGCAAAACACATTTCTGCCATTATATTTATTCTTTGCTAATGGAAATAAATTGCACACTTGCTTATGTACAATTGTAGCTCACAGTACTGCAACAAATGGATCTATTTTATTTGATAAAAATGTTTATAACAATGACACAGGATTAAAAGGAAATGTTTAGTCTGTATTTTGAATTATAAGATTTTTTTGAAATAGGTAACTGTATTAATTTTATGTTCCTCAAAATAACTTATATATAATTTACTTTTGCTGTTTAGTCATTCAGTCAAGTCCAACACTCAGTGGCCCTGTGGAACACAGCACACCGGGCACATATTTTATCCAGTTGTGCCAATCCATAAGGTTTTCATGGCAAATATACTGGAGTGGGGGCCAGTTACTTCTCCAGTGGACTGTGATTTGTCCTCTTTGCTATGACTTGCCCAACTTGGGTGATCCTACATGGTATAGCTCACAGCTTCACTGAGGTACACAAGCTTCTGCACCATGAAAAGGTAGCGATCCAGAAGGGGCACTTACTTTAACAGATTCTCACTTTATGGAACCTCCCCCCTCATCCTGTTTTCTTTCATATACAATTCCTTATTACATAGTGGTAACCTAACACCATACCTAGAGAGGAGGGACTTCATCCTACCAGTGTCCTATGCTGCCCAGACACACTGCGTGTCACTGTTTGTTTGCAGCATGAAACACAGACAGTGTAAAGCAAGTGGATGGCAGCATTCATGAGGAAGAACATGAAAATAGGGGATAATCAAGAAGGTAAAATATGCGATGCTGGGGGCTCCTTAGAATCAAGTTAAGTGTAAGTTTTACATCACAATTAGATTGAGGGGGAACATATTAACTAATTAATCTAGTTAATAAAAGTCAGCCAGCCTGTGACACAACAGGATGCAGCACTTGCTTTTCTGTAATTTAGCTTCTCTTCTGCATTGAGCTTAAAGTCACACCTGATGAAGCTAAGATCTAGCAACTGCTTCTGATTGTATGGCAGCAGCCTGAAATATCCCATTGGGCTGTCCAAGCACGGCGTATTGTTGTGCACAACATGTTATTTATCTAAATCATGTTATACTACTTTTGTCAACATCATGCTTCATCAGCCTTCTAAAACGCCAACTAGCCAAGTGATTTGATATTTTAAAGGTCTCAGCAATATCTTTATGGCACATGATAGTAACATAAAGAAATGTTTAGTTATTCGAACAGCTATATAGAAAAAAATTACCATGATATCACTAAACATATTTTTCAATTTGGGTGAGTGACTTATCACAGATCTTAGAAACTCACTTCTTGATAATATGATTATGATGTACATTCATCAAAGATTCCTCAGTAGCTCCCGTGAGGTAAATATGGCAGCTTCCTACTCTATGGAGATTACACATCAAAGTGTCTAAAATGTTAGTCTTTGTGAAGAAAAAACTCTACAGAATGGGAGTTTGCATTAATTATCTTACTGGAGTTAATCAGAACCCTTTGATGAAACTACCCTCTAGTGATATGTTTAAACAGGAAATAAAATATCTGTGTTTGATAAATGTAGGCCTAGTGCAGTATATCTAACCATATGTTTGGTTACGTCTACTCACAGTCAGGGGCACATTGAAATTCAAAACTGTGTATTTAAAACAGCATGTTTAAAACATTACAAATGTTTAAATGGGCACTTTGAGCTGTGTTGTTTTATTTTTGTTTTATATAAATGTGTTAAACCAAGTTTTCTGAATGACTTTAATCCTCCTCAGTGTAAATTTTATATAAAATTATAAATATTTCCCCCACCAGCAGTGGTGTGCAGTGGTCACTAGGTGGTGTGACAGAGGCTTGCGATACTTTGTTCAGTTGTTTCTTAGAGTGAGGGCTAGACTTAGGGTTTAGGGTTGGGGTTTAAGGTTATGGTTTAGGGTAAGGGTAGTGGCAGATGTGAAGTTTTTCAAAGTAAAGTAGTGACAGTCACAGCACAGAGTGCCCCATCTGCCATCATCTGCCACTACCCTAACCCTAAACCCTATCCTTAACCCTAAGTCTAACCTTACACCTAGCTAACAACAAACTGAAAAAAGTCTCCACTCTCCACCATGGCACTACCTACTGGCCTCTGCACACCACTCCTGGTAGAGACAAAACAGGATAGGTCCAAATTATATTCACCCACTTGTAAGAGTCCCACAGAATATCAGTTTCTCAGCTTCTGGAACTTCTCCCTTTCTTCCTCTGAACCTCTCCTGCAGGCTCCCATCTTGCAAATTCTGGTGCACTTAATTTTTTGAGCTAAGGGTAGTCAAACAGGGCAGGGGATTCACACTATTAGTGATTTTATACAGCAAGCAGGCAGTCGCATGCTGTCTATATGAAGAGGATTTTCATATTTACACAGCCCCTCTTTTAAATTCTGTGCCAGCAATTAATTATTTTAAACAATTATAAATTATAATGTGGTTCTGAAGCACAGCATGACACTGTATGCTTGCTTTCTAACAGCATACAACTGGTGGTATGAATCCCCTCCACTGTGGCAGTGTCCTTAGCTCACAAAATAAAGTGCTGCAGGTCCTATAAGATGAGAAACCCTTACATTGTGGGTCTCTCACAAGTAAGTGACTGTAAATGTGATATGAAAAGAACAGTGAGTATAATCAATTTAATTATTAAACATAGTTAAAACATGTTACATAACATGATGTTTTGCCTAATAAATCCCTTTCATTTTCGTGAAGAATGGGCCATGTTTAGTTTCCATGCATATATGTGAAGTTCCACCTAAAAACTTCTCTTACATAGACTACCTGTATAAAAATTACAATAGACATGCAAACATTTTTGCACTTGCCTTTTATTGCTGCAAAACCTGAGTATATAAGGTGATTTGAGCTTCTAAAGAGCACAGAAAACTATTTGTAACTGTCACATTTTAGAAATGCAGCTGTAACTTGATGTAACTGTTGCCTTATTCATGTGATCAGATCACATAGCTCAGAATTAAAATCTCAGTGAGAAAAATGGAAACATATTTTTTTCCCCCATGGAGGTCTTCATAGAAGCTTCAGCGAAACGCGCGTAAGGCAGATATTCAGAAGTTGGCATTGAGATCTTTTGTGAAAAGCATCCTGTTTGGAGAAGGAAAAAGTTGGCCTTTCCTTTTTCTCTGATAATTTATATACACATTTGCAACTATGGTGAAGTTTGCCTGCCTGAGATGGAAGTTTAGTTTTTTTTCAGGACAGGGCTTGTAATTTTGGGTAGGGTTGAAATTCCAAAAGATCAGATTTTTTAACAAACCTCCTTTCGCCCTTCCCTCTCCGCTGATTGATAAAATAAACACACCCTAAGGCTTCAAGCTGTTAGGAGGGTCTCAGGTAAGATGAAAACTTTCTAATACAAACAGCCGTCAACAATCAAGATTTACACTAAAATGATTTTGTGTTCATTACTGTTAATGCTGATTGCTTAAGACATGTTCTTTTAAATTCATGATACTGCAATATGTATTTAAATTAATTTAACTCTAATGGCCATGACACTTAAAATAAATAAGAATGAGGAAAGTCTTCCCTTTCTCGATGACTATCGTATCGTGGTGAAGTGTTCTTTAATGAAGCTGTAAGTCATGTAGGGTCACCTAAGATGGTCAGGTTATAGCAAATGGAGGTCCACTGGAGAAGGAACTGGCAACCCACTCCAGTATCTTTGCCAATAAAACTTTTGGATAAGCACAACTGGACACAAAATGTGCCTGGTGTGTTACATTCCATAGGGTCACAAAGAGTCGTATATGACTGAATGACTAAACAACATCAGCAAGAACTTTCATCAATAAAATTCCTGATATAACATGTTGTATACATGCATATATGTAAGAGGAACACATTTGTGTCACTGTTTGTGACATCTGAACCTCTGCTCTTTCTCCAGGCAGTGTTTGATTGCGTGGTTAACTCTTTGAAGAACGTCTTTAACATCCTCATCGTGTACAAACTCTTCATGTTCATATTTGCCGTCATCGCAGTCCAGCTCTTCAAGGGCAAGTTCTTCTACTGCACGGACAGCTCTAAGGACACAGAGAAGGAATGCATGTACGTCTGGGGAATTAATGTGTGTCTGGGGATGGTCTGTAACTCTACTATGTAATCAGAGATCTGCTGGAAAATTCATGTACATAATGATACCGCCATTGAATCATTCTGCAGTTTGTCTGCTGTATCGCTCCCCAGACAAGGACACAACAGTTAGGAGATACATATTTCAATGATAATCATGAGATTGAAGCCAGTACTAAAATAAACACTAGTTTTAGGTCCTTATAAAGCATGAGGATGGGACATATTTGCTACTATACGATTATAAAATAGTAGACTTTAAAGTTTTGCCACCAAGAAAAATCAATAGCAAAGTTTCAGCAAAGAACTGGAAGCAGTTGTATAATTCTACCACTTCCTTGAAGCCTCCAAAGCAACAAAACAAAAAGGGTTTAATATGCTTCTGGTGTTGCCATACACTGTTAGATTGTAAGTTTGCAAGTTTTCTATCTTGCAGGGAGCTTTGGGAAAAAAGCATCTTCTACTTAAGATACTACGCACAAAGACACACCCTCCATTATTTTGCATTGTGTTAATGTAGTATGTTGCCTTGTACCTAACCCCTGTATAGCGCTAAGTAATATGTTGGCGCATTACAAATAGTAATATAATAATATTAATTTGACAACCAAGGAAATTTTCAATGGTTTTAGAAAACATGAATGGAGCAGAAGTAGAAGTTATAAAAAAGCTACTTCTGAGCTAAGTTGGGGTACTGAAATTTTAATTGGATTATGCTATAATAATATAATAATGCTAAAATTTTCAGGACAATGCCACGAATCTGCAAGCATTGGGAAATACAATAAAAAAAAAAAAAAAAAAAAAAAAAATATATATATATATATATATATATATATATAAAAATATAAAAAATATATATATATTTATATATTTATACTAGTAACTTGCCCACAATAAATGACAGTATCTTGTTATGTTCAATTGTCTGTGTTGCTCTTTGTGCTTTCTCAATCTGTGCTGTCTCTCTTTGTGTGCCCTCTTTCTCTGTGCATCCTCTTTCTCTCTGTGGGCCCACTCTCTCTCTCTCTCTCTCTGTGCGCCCTATATCTCTCTCTGTGCATCTTTCTCTGTGCCTTTTGTCTGCACTCTGTGTGCTCTCTGTTTCTCTCCTTGCCCTCTCCCTTTCCCTCCCCCCTCCGTCTCTCTCCCTCTTCTCTCTCCCTCACCCTCTCTCTCCCTAACTTTCTCTCTCCAGTTCCCCTCTCTATTCCTCTCTCCCTCCCTCTCTCTCTCCTCCATCTCTATCCCCCCTTCTCAACCTCACCCTCTCTCTGCCTTCTCTCTCTCTCACTCCCTCTCTCCCTCCCTCTCCCCTCTCTGCCTCCACACTCTCTTTTCCTTTCTCTCTCACTCCCCCTCAGTGACCCAGTGCCTCTCTACCTCTTTTTCCCCCTTCCTCTCTCTCTCCCCCTCCCTCTTTCCCCCCTCCTCTCTCCCTCCCTCTCTCTCTGCCTCCCTCTCTCCTTTTCCCTCTCTCTCTCCCTCTCCCTCACTTCTCTCTCTCTCCCTCTCTCCCCTCCTCCTCTCTCTCCCCCCTCTCTCTGTGCTCCCTTTCTCTCTCTTTCACTACCTCCAAGTTACAAAGTGCTGCACATTCAAAAATATGATGCAACTGTTGCACAATAGTTGCTCAATTTGCCTTGATTTAGGGATAGCAGCTTGTGAGTAACGCCATCCTGCGCAGAACGCATCGTGCAGGTGTTACTCAGAACTGAAAACTAGTGTATATATATATATATATATATATATATATATATATATATATATATATATATATATGTATATTTTTATTTATATATTTTTATTTATATATATATATATATATAATTTAAATATATATATATATATATATATATATATATATATATATATATTATAAGTACTTTATAAATTACCGTAGATGTTAAATCAATGCATTTTCCTATATTAAAAATTAAATTTTCTAACAGTAAAAGCACATTGAAGTTTGTAATTTTAAGCTGTCAGTTAGCAGTTCTGATCCACCCCCAAATACATATATATTTATTTATGAGAGATCATTAACATTAATTACAGATAAGCCATTGAATATATTGTTTGATTGTAGTCGGCTGCAGTCAAGACAAAATTAATCAATGCTGCAGTGCCTTATTAGTTATTCCTTCAATGTATTTTGTGGGTGGATCAGAAAGGCTGTCTGACAGCTCAAAACTGTTAACTTCAATCTCATTTTACTGTAGAAAAATGCAATTTTATATATTCACTTCAAGGGACCAGCGGTCTGTCTCAAGTTGCCAGTGCAGTGCCATTTAGTAGTGTGCTCATATGCACAGCATTGACTATATGCAGTGATGTTTGTCAGTGTATATATGTAACACACATACATTTATACTTGAAGGGCCACTTAATGCAACACAATTTGGACCACATCACAGTAAAGATCTCCAAAAGCACATTGACATACTTTAAAATGTTTGAAATCCATGCATTTTTCACTGAGAAATCAAATTAAATAAAATCTGTGCTTACATGAGTAACTGACTGTCCCTGACCAGACCTGCAGCTACAGCTCTGTGTAGCGAGCCAAAGAAAAACAAAAACTAACCCTTAACAAATCTATCTGTACAGAGCATGGAATGCTGGAATCACTTAAACAAGTCAGTTATGGGTTAACTGGTCAGTACAGTCCTGAATCCAGGGAAAACTTGCTATCAATCACAGTCTTCACCATGCACTCGGCATCTGTTATTACTCATGTAAAAGTCAGTAGGTAGGATAGACTTTTTATGTAAACCAACTTAAACCTTGCCATTTTTAGCTGTTAGTGTAATTCCCAAAAAATTCAATTTTAACATATAATCTTGTTCTCTTTACACCTTGAAGACACTAACAGTGGTGTAGATGGTCGTCACTGTAAGCTTTACATGGCTGCCCCCTTCTCCTTTTTGTGCATGATTGATTTCATACAGGAACCACCCTCCATACAAAAAGAAAATATTTAAAAGAACATTTTGCGCAAAACTTTTAGTGCACAAGTATAATTTTGCCCTATTGATAATAGGGTGGGGACTTAAGAAGGGTAAAGGAAGATTTGTAATACATATATGGGATGTAAAAGATTTCAATTGGCGGCACGAAACCTTAATATATCCTTGTGCACAGAACACCATTTAAAAGAGACCAACTGAAAATAACCATATTTGTTCATATCCCATCTACCAATAAATTGCATACAAGGAAAAAGCATTATGAACACGTGTTATTTGCTGTTCTGTAATATAATAGATTTCTAAGATTACACAGAGTATTGCTCACATCTTTCATCCAAAGCAAATTTGAAAGACAAGATTCTTTTTTTTTATTATTTAAATTTAACAGAAGTGTTGTGTTGATAATTGTAAATTGAGACGTTCTTCTGCTTAGTAAAAGAAAAGTTCAAGAATGATAAGGTTCCATGCAATATTTTGAATTTTATTTGAAAAAAAAGTAAATATTAAGGAGAGACTAAGCATTCTATTAGCAAATGTTATCTATAGTAAATCATTCTTGATATATACCAAAAAATAAAAATAGTTAACCCTTAATAAATCTATTTGTGCAGAGCACGGAATGCTGAAATCACCTAAACAGGTCAGTTATGAGTTAACTAGTCAGTGCAGTCCTGAGTTCAGTGAAAAACTTCTAACAATCACTGTCCTCACCATGTGGCTCCACTAGCTGTTATTACTCATGTAACAGTCAGTAGGTAGGATGCACTTTGCATGTAAAGATACTTAAAATGTTAGATTTTTTAAGCTGTTATTTTGTAATTAAGAAAATAGATAATTTTAACATACAATCATGTACTCTTTACACTATTAGGTGCAATTACAGTGACGTAAATGGCCCTTTAATGGTGTAAAACTAGTTCTTTAAATGAAATGTAATCCAGAACATTTCAAATAAGTAAACCATCTCTAAATTGTAGATAGGTATATTCTATTGTTTCCTAAAATTTCTTAATTGGCATAAAATAGCCCCTAAATCTCGTTCTACTCACCACTAATAGTAAAGCTTTTACTAAACACAGTGATGTGCTGTGAGCATCCAGGCGCTCAGTTTACATCATGTACAACATATATTTCCTTCTTTTCTCCAACAAAACACACCTTCCTCACTTTTCCCCTCACATTATGTCCTTCTTTTCCCTCTTAATGGCTTCTGAGTCTCACTATATTTGCACATTTCTGCGGCCATTTCTCAATCTGATAAAAGTTTGCACTTGAAACAAACATGTCTGTTGCAGTTGCGTCGTGATCGCTCATACGAGGCAGAGCAGTGGAGTTGGGTGACTGAGAGGGGGAGAGAGAGGGGAAGATAGATGGAGGGGGAAAGAAAGAAGTTATGGAGGGGGGTAGAGAGAGAGAGAGAGAGAGAGTGCGGGAGCGAGTGAGGGAGGGAGAGAGAGAGCACACAGAGCGCAGAGAGAGGGCCCAGAGAAAGAGAGGGAGCACCCACACAAAGAGAGAGCACAGAGAGAGAGGGTGCACAGAGATAGTGACGGTGCAGAGTGAGACAGAGGCATCACAGAGAGAAAGATGGAGCACGGAGAGGGCGCACAGACAGAGGGAGAGGCCACAAAGAGGAAGACAGAGGGTGCAGAGAGAGAGAGAGAACAGACAATTGAACATAACATACAATACTGTCATTTATGATGGGCAAGTTACTAGTTACTGTATAATAATACTACTAGAACACTATCTTAGAGTTGATGGATATACTGTAGTAAATGAACTCTGATCATTTTTTTTTATCCCTCCAGAGGTAGTTATATAGATCATGAAAAGAGTAAGATGGAGGTAAAACGAAGAGAATGGAAGCGCCATGAATTCCACTATGACAACATAATTTGGGCTTTACTTACCCTCTTTACTGTATCTACTGGAGAAGGATGGCCTCAGTAAGTATATTTCTGTCAGTCTTTTTCTTAAGGAAGCCAAGATATATAAGTATTGTGAGGAATCTATTTAACTCTAAATTGATTGTTCCCAGGGTCCTCCAACACTCTGTAGATGTGACTGAAGAAGATCGGGGACCAAGTCGCAGCAACCGCATGGAGATGTCAATCTTCTATGTTGTCTACTTTGTAGTCTTTCCCTTCTTTTTTGTGAATATTTTTGTTGCTTTGATCATCATCACCTTCCAGGAACAAGGAGACAAGATGATGGAGGAGTGTAGCTTAGAGAAGAATGAGGTAATGGTATAAATAATGATCTGTCCCAAGATTAGTTTGACTTAAAGAGTCATCCATCGATGTACTTGTTATGGGGACATCTACTAAATGAAGAAACCATGTACTGATCATAATTTTGTATTTCAATAATTTAGATGGTACAATGTTCTTCCAACGATGTCATGACATCAAAATTTTGGCATTTAAAATGCATATTGCAGTTACTGTAAATGGATTATATTTCCAAAACTGTTTTTTTTTCCATAAGATTTTCATTACATTTTAAATAAAAGTATAAATGATATAAGTTTACATGGTCTATTTAACATTTATCAAATAAATCAATTTATGAGCAAAACAATATATACAAACAATATGTCATAAAGAATATAGTATAATAAAAGAATATATAGAAAATATATAATATCAATAATTATTGTTTGACACAGTGTTTTTAACGTGTAGTAATAATTTTATTATAGAGTTTGTGTAAATTCATAATTAATACAGTATAATTGAAATATTAATAATAATATTAAAATGAGCAATGTAATAATGACAATTTATATTAGATAAATTAAAATTAATCCGTTGTCAATTGTTAAGATAAAAATGAATCCAAATCCCCATAAAATGAAGTAACTAGATCATGGGCGTAGGAGAATAAATCTGCGCGTGGGGGGGGGGGGGGATAGGAAGCAGGGGCGGATTTCCCTCCAGTGGCCAAATCTGTTAATCTATGATTAAATTTAATTTTGCTTTATTGTGTCCCCTATTCATTTAATTTGGGGTGGGATTTGTCCCACCCCCAGTTCCTACAACCCTGAACTAGATGCTTAGCATATTTAAAGTTTAACCAGGGTGTCCAAATATTTTAACATTTTACCATTTTTTCCTCTAAAATACTGGAAATGTTTTCCATTATACATATATATGATTAATTCTTAAAATTGAAACTGATGTTTCTTTAATGTTTTTTTTATGTGAGGTGTTAAATAAACAGTGGATTTCATGGATATAGTTTATGGGAACTAAATAAAGTGTTAATTAGTATGTTACTTCTTTCCCTAGAGAGCCTGTATAGATTTTGCTATCAGTGCCAAACCTCTCACCCGCTACATGCCCCAGAATCGCCACACCTTCCAGTACCGTGTGTGGCACTTTGTGGTCTCTCCATCCTTTGAATACACTATCATGGCTATGATTGCGCTCAACACAGTGGTATTAATGATGAAGGTAAGAGAGAATCTGGATTATTTTCATATTTATTATCGATGTGTATTTTTTTGTATTGTTATTTTTATTTTTGTTTATGACTTATTATAACGTATTGTTGCTATCAAAAATTGTAAGAATATGACCACTAAGTCCCCCTTCTATGTGACAACACCTGTCTCTCTCTTCCTTCCTCTCTATGTCCCTCCCTCTCTGCCTCCCTCTCTCTCCCTTCCTCTGTCTCCCTCTCTCTCTCTCCTCACTCCTTCTCTCTCTCTGCCTCCCTCTCTCCCCCCTCTCTTCCTCTCTCGCTCCCTCCCTCTCTCTCTCCCTTCCTCTCTCTGCCTCCTCTCTCTTTCTCTCCTTCTCTCTTTCTCCCCCTACCTCTCTCTCTTCCTCTCTCTGCCTCCCTCTCTCCCCCTCCCTCCCTCTCTCACCCTCCCGCTCTCGCCCCCTCCCTTTCTCTCTGCCTCCTCTCTCCCTCCTTCTCTGTATCATATGTTATGTTGTATTACATGGCATATTGATATAATTGGTGTATTTTTGCACATTTTCTGGTAAGTAGTTCTTAAATAAGCTATTTTTTTCATTAAACAGCACAAGACCATGGCTGATGAAATAGCAGCAAATAGTTTAGTACAAAAGTAGTACATTATAATTATTATTATATTTAAAATATGGGAAAAAATGAATAAAATAATATGTAGTAAAGCTATTTATAATACATGCAAAATCTAGGGCCATTTTATAAATAAATTCAACAATTCCACCTGCATGTTGTAATGAGAAGAAACAAAATTGGTCTACGTGTGCTCATGAAAACACCAGTGAACATAAATTACATATTTTAAGATAGTTGCCACCCCACAGGCTGCATTATTGAATGCACTGATTTCTTGGAATATTTATACAGGTAAATCCCAATATGTTTGTTGTTAAATATGGGATTACTATACCTTTAATTGATATGTACACCTTCAAAGTATTGCTTTTTAATTGACTTGTATAAACATTTGTAATGGAATATGCATGCTTATACATGATTTTATTCTTTTTTTCTCATGGGAATTTCAATTGAGGATTTCAACATGTATTTGATAAACTGGGGCCTTAGAGATGTTAAATTATATATGTAAAAGTTACAAAATGTGCCTAGTTTACCAGTTAACCCTCCATGATTGCAGAGAGCAGAAGCTACCATTTTAGTTATTTTTTTATACTAACGTTGGGTCAAAGGCTAAGAGCCAGGACAAGAGCCAATCTAAGTTTTAAGGTGTGAGAATTACAATCATGTTCTGTCTTCTTCAGCAACTAATATCACCTAATATATACACCTACCAATAAAAGGCAGTTGCTAAACTGTTTACATGTGTTTGGACTGCTATAATAAACTCAAGAGGTAAAACTTCACCTTTAACTATTGAGAAACAACTCATCTGAACATATCTTGTTAAAATTGAAGATTTGTATATAGGTCCTAAAGAAACAACGAACATTGTAAAAAACTACAAGAACCTTTAGAGCACTGTCCTACAACCTTTCAAAACATAGAATAGTTATATAAGAATACAAGACTGTTTACTTAATATTATGTTAATATTATTGATGATTCATAAGTTTTTTTAATAATAACATGCCATGCACTTGCCAAACAGAAGTTTAAAATGCATTATGACAAGCTATCAGTCTCTACCGGGTTTGTGCCCTTGTTTACAGCACTTTTGATGGAGGAACACAATTTCAGGAGGCTTTATTGCTTTTCCAAAGTTTTATATAGAATATACACAACAGTGTTACAATATACACCAAATCAAAACAGAGAAAATAACAGGCCTGGATCTCATCAGAGCACTAACTTCACTGATAGATCAGTTACTAACAGAGCTTCGATCCAGCTAAACTCAGATGGAGTAAAAACAAAACATAAATAGTTCAATAGTTAATTTGTAATCACTGGCCTGTATCCTTGAGAAGTCCAGCTTTCAATTCTTCTGCATTTTGCTCCTCAGATCCACACTGCTGTGGGTCTGTCTGTGTTTTTTTTTTCAAGCTGCAGTAAACACCTTTCTGTCTTTCTCTATAGCATAGACTGTACACTAAAACTGAACTCAGCAGGGCTAATAATCTGCCTCAGGAGTTAACTCTTTCAGTCCTCCTGGGGAAAGAGAGTTTTGCAGAGTCTGTGGCTTATATAAACCCTATGTATAAATTTGTCACAGTACGTAAAATTCATAAAACTAGTCTATAGCTTTCTATTTCTCACAAAGACTTGGACAAACTTTCACAGAATGGAGAAGGAAAGAAGCAAATTGACACGGATTAGAATTCACAACTATATTATTTTGTCTGTCCATAGCAAACCTGTTTTTTATCCTCTTAACATACTTTTCATATAAGGTGTGATCACATGAAACCCTTTGCAAACATTTCCGTGCATGACATTATAAGTGTTTATTAATTTTCCTTGTCTTCAAGTAATTATGTTTTCATTATTTTCAGTATTATAATGCTCCATACACTTACGAATTGGCACTAAAGTACTTGAATATCGCCTTCACGTTGCTCTTTTCCCTGGAATGCATCCTCAAAATTATTGCGTTTGGATTTCTGGTGAGTAGTTAATGCTTTTCCTGCATAGCGAGATATGGCTGCTTGTATAAGCCATTTATTGCTTCTTCCTGTTTCCTTTGTGCTGAGTGAAATGATATTTATTTTCTAGGAACAACAAATATTACGGGATCACATCAGGTTTCAATAAATCATTAGATATGTGGGGAGAACTATAATAAGCATTTTTAAGTTCAGATTACAAATTAAGTGACACAGCAAAATTCCCAGTCTTCTTTACCCCCCATTACCACTGTGAGAGTTAATGAATGGCCTTAGATTGATATTTAGAGTTTGGGAGGTCCTTTATACATAATACATGCTTAACTAAATTGGAAAAATGTACTGGGGGTGCTTAAAACCAACTTACAATGGATAAGTCACTATATAAGGTTAAAGCGCCATATACAATATAAATCTTTATTTCTATATCTCAACAGCGTCAGTCTTAAAAATATAAATAATATCCTTACATAACTATATTTGTAATATTGGGATGGAGTTATATATGTCAACATGAACATACCCAAAGGCATAGATTTCTTAAGGGTCCTCCTACCTAGAAGGCTCACTAGTTGCTGCTGCAAATCTGGCTAAATCATGTAGTAGAAAGAAACAGATATCTTATTATGAAAGAGCCTGTCTTAATGTGAAATGTAGTAATGGGACAAATTCCTACTTATTCAAATTTTATCATAAGCCATAACATCTAAAGTGGCCATCTACAGTAATATCCCAATCTCTTTTGATGCCCGTTAGGCAGACTCACACTAGATTCAATCAGTTAGTAAACTCCAAATAGTATCCCCACATATTAATCCTAACATCGTTTTGCCACTGAGATGGATACGTACGTTTCTCTAGATGTTATATTGAGTTATGACATATGGCTAGGACCTATGTTGGTGATGTATGGCTGATTGATTGCCTATCAACCTATGTAAACAACACATGACCAGATCAGCATCGATATAATAAAACTGATCAGAGTGTGGCTATCGATTGAATGTGCAGCATATACAACTATGTATATTAGATGATAATATCAACTGCTATGTTGCTAAGTATAACAAGAAGCTGACTGTCATGCCTGTAGCATGCCAAGGTACAAGCTGTGCAATACCTTACGGACTGTTGCCCTCAGCCTTATAGGATAGGCGTATTGTGCCAGGGGAAAGGGGCCCACTGAGATATGGGTTAACATTGGGGACATTGTGTGTTATTCCTTGTTATGCCTGTTAAAAACATAGAATAGTGGAAATTGCCCAGGTACCACTAGGCCTATACTATGGTACCCATGTTTATAGTTGGGGTGTGATGGGATGTATGTCTATATTGTGCTTTGGTGGGGGGGGGGGGGGGCTAGCACTTGCAAGGGAGATATTGTATATGCCCAATATTTCTTAGTACTGGACTAATTCCTTATTAACCAGATTAGGGAGATAACTGACCCCTAGGAGCATCAGAACACAAGTCTCTCTCTCTATTATCACAAACAATTAGCCTGGTGTCTCTATTATTATTATGTGTAGTTACCCCCTACCAAGAATACAGCCGTGGAAAGGGAAAACAATGGGTGATTCTCTTAGACTTTCAGCCATGGGTGATAACGTCAATCTAGAAGATGATTGGGGTGACCATGGATGCCAATTTGAATTGATTGGCCTTTTGTTGCTAAGAGTGCCGTATAAATATGTTTGTTGTTTCAGTAATAATGGTGATATAACTGGTTCACATAATTAATGTGTTTATTTCGTTATTGATGCTGGATGCTGGTTCCTGGAGTAGGTTCTTTTCAGAACTTAGAAAAATCTTTATGCTATACAAGTCCACAGACACCTCTCAGTCTGACCCAAGGGCTGAAGGTTCTTCCTGCTGTACAGAAGTAAAACGAACTGGGCACACCTGTGGGGAGAGGTTTGGGCAATAGGCTCTTATCATACCCCATTCAACATACAGGTTGTCACACTGACTTTATGACTTATCTTCATAGCCTGATATTGCTGTTTGACATGTCTCATCTAACACTATTAGTGAGTATTGAGTTATATATTTGGTGACTGTTGGCATTATTTGCCATACTATAATAGTCTAAACTATGCTGTATTTTATCAATTAAAAAGAAAATCTGTATTGCTAATTTTTTTGTTTATTCAGATAGCTTGGTAGTGTCGCATAGGGTGTCTCAAATAACATTGTTAATTTTACTGAGGAATGACAAGTGTATGTTTATGAAGTGTGATGGATTAATAACGTAATGACCAGTCTACACGCAACATAACCAGGCAAACAATGGTATGGTAAACACTACACTGAGTACGGGCATTAATCAAATATTGCAACACATTTACACAACTATGTTGCTAAATATAACCAGAAGTTGTCTAGTTTCTTTTGGCGCTGCGTTACGTAGCTGACAGATGACCAAGATCTTTATCAAACTCAATTATCTAACACTTTCACTCAAAAAAATATAATATCAACCATTTGCAATTATTTCCATTTTATGAGTATTATAATTTCTCAATACCTGGGACCTTCGTTGGATCACTATGGTCAATTATTCTTTACTTCAGGCTCTCATTTTGTTTACTGGGTCTGCTTCTTTTAGCTTCTTTCTCAACAGGGTGTGCTTGTAAACCAATGAGCATTCCATTAGCCTTCATGAATGCACTGGCATCTGTATATGCTACATCCCCATTGTGCAGATACAAACATCCTGTTCATTCAAATTATTCTCCCATCTCAGAAAGCAGGTAACTGGAAATTCAAATGGCAGATTCCACAGCATCATAAATTACATATCAAAATAATAAATTAGGGGCTGTATTCTTTTTTTTAACATTCTTAAAACATATTTTGAAATGTTGTTATCTAAAAGGGGGTTTATTCTAAATGTTTGACCACAGTGACCCATTAAGTTCTAGCCAGTCTCTGATTCACTGACCGGGGAGAAATTTGTAATGTGACCATCCAATTACTCCTCCCACAGCGCTGTTTACGAGTGTTGTAAATGACCATGTAAACCTTTACATTACAAAGTTCTCTTCTTTTAAATGAACATACCAGAAGTCTAACAATTTGTCTTCCCACAGAATTATTTCCGGGACACTTGGAACATTTTTGACTTCATTACTGTAGTTGGAAGCATCACAGAGATTATCCTGACAGACAGCAAGGTGAGAAGTTACTGTCATTTGCTGTCCTCATGTATCTATTCTTTGCATTATATTAGCTGAGTCTTCAAGAGGCAGTTTTTTGTGCAAAGATCTGAAGGGCATTTAATTAAAAAAAAATATGATATGGGTGCATTTTGCTTCTGGGGAGGCAATGCATGCCACCATAGTACTGTAATGCACTTCCCAAATTTTAAGAGGGCCATAATAGGGAACACAGATTTTATTCTGTTTCCAAGGCCAATGTGAGCACTTTTCAAATTACATCTAATTAATTAACTTTTTTTAATTAAAATTAAAAACACATGTGCAAACAGCAGCAAAGAAAAGCTTTAGCAAGAGAAAATAAAGTAAATGCATAGTTACAACCATCATGGTCGCTGCTGCCTTCCTTACCTGCCTCCCTCATTATCAACTGCACAATACAATGAGGCAAACACAATCAACGTAGTCTGAATTAATTATACAGGCCAGATAACATGGAGCATGCTCACGTTGGAGAGGCCGGGTTATAGTATTGCAGCCATACTTCCCCTTTTTCTTACAGAGCATGCTCAAAGTTATCAACATAAATTTAATTATACGAGCCAAATAACATGAAGCATGCTCTGTAGGCAAAATGGTTTGTGCCATCAACCCTGTGTGTGTTAGTGGGTTTATTATAGGATTAATTCATTGTTTAAAACGTCACTTTGATCTATTCAAAACAGGTTCCGAGACCAATCTCCAAATGCCTTGATATGGAGGCTGAATTCAGCTTATAATTGTGATTAGAATCTATTCACTTTAAAACAAATATTGCAAATATATTTTTCATTTTCTAAAAACATTTTGCTCTTTATAGAGTCATGTTCTTTAAGAAAGCTACAGTATAAGTATGATATATCAGTGGTTCTCTAACAAAAAACACATGAATTGCTTTAAATACGAAAATATTGCAAAAATAGCCAATTCAACTAGAAGTTTGATAGAATTTCCTAAAAGCAAAGGTCCCACTCACCTGAGAATTTACATAAATCTCATTGGAGATGGGAAACTAAAGCCAGACAATGAATACTGATAGATGATTTTGCAAGACATGTACAAATTAACTGTGATCTATAAATATATTGTAATGGATATACCCTTTAAATTACTTTTATTAAAAATGAAGAACTTCACTGTGTGAGAAACATCAACTTCCCTGAACAACAGAACCGAGGAGGAAATGTCTGTGTAGAAAACGTTGACCTTTTATACATATTATATTGTGAATAATAAGTCATCACACTTTTTTTTCTGTACATGACCTCTTACTGTAGGGGCACATGAACACACAAGTACACATGAACTTGGAACATATCAGTCAATGGAAATATATTAGTGATGACTGTCACTGTTAATGTCTCTTGTCTAACCCTCCAGTTGGTCAACACAAGCGGCTTTAACATGAGTTTCCTGAAGCTGTTCCGGGCAGCACGACTCATTAAGCTTCTCCGGCAGGGATATACCATCCGAATCCTACTATGGACATTTGTACAGTCTTTCAAGGTAAAGAAAATATTTTTAAGATACCTCCTCACAGTTCTGTCACACATTCATATGGATTTTCATATTATTGGTATTTCAATCAAATTAAACTCTATTTAATTGATTATGGACTAGGTTAGAATTTCTGAAAGGCCTGCTCTCCAACTTTAAACTTAACTCTTCCACACTTTCTAATCCACGTGGATACTTTCCCTCTCTTCATTTCTTCTCTCATCCATTGTCTTCCAAGTTACCCATTTAATTTCCATCTTTACCCCTTCAATTACCCTTTTCTTCATTTCTCATCGCTTTTTCTCTGATTATTTTCCCAATTATCCCGACTGACTCTTCCATTTCTACCAGATTTAATTTGTCCTTATTCCTCCCTGTGCCCTTCTCGTTATCTATCCCCTTTCTTCCTCTCTCCTCATAACATCATTGCACTCTCCCCTGAAGCCTAACTTTGGGTAAATTATTAGTTTAATTCAACACATTTTAAGTCTTGACTGTCACTTATATTTATGTCATATTGTTCTACAGGAGGAAGTCTTGGACCTAAATACCTGTTTGTTTAGAAACTATGTAGTTGAGAGACATTATAAAATAGCCTCCAGTCCTAAATTTGTTTTTCATACTTTACCATGATTTGTTCTTTATTTTCAGGCTCTTCCTTATGTCTGCCTTCTGATAGCAATGCTATTCTTCATCTATGCCATCATTGGGATGCAGGTGAGTTTGGTATCTTCCAAAATATTGCATTTTTTGTAGCCGTACAAGAAAGACAGGACCATGGTTTTGTAAATGTTAATGTGTTTTATTTAGGTGTTTGGTAACATCCATCTGGAAGAAGACAGCCACATTAATAGGCACAACAACTTTCGAAGCTTCTTCAGTTCCCTCATGTTACTCTTCAGGTCAGTCAACAAATATTCCTGACTGTGTATGGTAAACTAAAAGCTCCATCTTGTTTATTCTGTATGCAGTTTTGAGCATGCTCTACACTGGTGCATGCTGGGAGCCACATCACATCCCCCAATTCTACAGCTATAAAACACCACCATGGATTGCTTTGTTACCTTACCTTTATTATAATCGAAATGAGATTTGCCTGTTTTATGTATATAGTAAGAGAACAATTACTGGATCCTGCTTCTGTTAAAGGGGTTGATAGTCAATGATATACAACTGGTAAATTGATACTGTGTACATGCAGATAAAGGGTATGGAATCTGGCCATCCACCTTATTTTAGGCCTAAGAAGTATTGAATTTACAATGTGTAGATGCAGTGGTAGAGCTAGAAAATGGAGGGCCCTGGTGCAAAAAAAAACATTTGGGCACCTCAGAGGTGTTTCCTTCCATTAGACCCCATCCCATAACAGCTCCCCTCTCTATATGTATACTAACTCTACATAGCACCCAGTCCCTCTCAACATCCACCCCCACACAACACTCCTCTTCGCATTCATCCCCACACAGCATCCAACTGTCCTCTCAGCACCCACTTTACATAGCACCCATCCCTATTTCCTTTGCTCCCCTCACAGAACCCATCCTCCCTGTACCTTGCAGTGAAAGTGTGCTTACCATTCACAGGAGTGCCACGGGTGAGGCTTGGCAGGAGATCATGTTGTCCTGTCTTGGGGATAAAGGCTGTGAGCCAGACACTAGCGCTGCCTCGGGACACAATGAGAATGAGCGCTGTGGAACTGACCTGGCCTATGTCTATTTTGTTTCATTTATCTTCTTCTGCTCCTTTCTGGTGAGTGTCCTGTAATGAAGTAGAGAGTCTACATTAAACAGGCAAAATTAAAAGGAAACTGCTGTCACCCTGTTGCAAGTTTATTGAGATATTTTAATTTAAATGAACTCTGTCACCTCAAACACAAATTGGGTTATTTTTACTGTCTATACATTTTGTTAATTGGTTGATCTAAATCATGTATATGCATTATACAAGTCATTCTTGAGATATTTAGCATTCATTGTATATCTCCTTTATGGTAATATGAAGTTCAATATTTTAATTAATAATTTAGTGCTTGATAACAGTGATTGAGGGGATCAAACCTCATGAAAATCTTAGAGTGGACATTGTTTTTGACACCACAGACTAGCAGACTGTAATCCTAATTAGCACACTAAAGCCGCTTATTAGTATTTGTGTCATTCATTTGCATCTGAATACAATAGTCTAAGCCTAGGTGGCGAAACAGCAGTCAGGCAATCTCCTGAATAGTTGGTTAGACCTAGCAATGAGCAGATTGAATCAGCCATGAGGTTCCCTAATCTATTGTGTAACATCTAACAAACACTATTGTGTTTGTTAGATGTTATAGTCTATGGTTTTTTAGATCCATCAAGTCCACAACTATTAACTTTCAGGGACTATTGAGTTGTTCATTTTATATTTTTTTCTATATTGCAGTCCATAGATTTTTAGTTATACTTAGGGCTACAACACTCTCTTTTTGTAAGTCAGTGTAAGGGACCCAGGAGAAAATATTTTACTGAATACAATTCAAATAATATATCAAGAATGATTCACTTTAGAATTAAATGGTTAGTAAATCCAGTTGTATTCCCTATCAGATCGCTTTAAAAACATGCAGCCTAATTAAATTGCGATTCAGCCAGTTGAATAGGGCAATATATAGGACCATAGCATATTTTTTTTACAGAATTATTAAGTTAGTGAAGACATTGCTGTTGGATAGACGTTCACTAACTAAAAACTTCTGTAAAAAAAATATATGCTCTGTGCTTATATAGAGGCCTATTCAATTGGCCAAATCGCAATTTAATTAGGCGGATGGAGTCTTTTTAAAATATATACCTTGATTGTGTGTCTAACATATGCTAATTTGTTGTTCCAATTGTGCTGATTTGTGGCATATTGACCTTGATTGTTCAGAAAGGCACCTACTACGTTATAACACTAGGCTAGGTAATGTTGCCTCCTTACAAATTAATTAACACATATTGGAAAATATTGGTTAATCATAATAGCATACAAGAACAAAAGAAACAAGTAAATTACGAGAACAATATATACTGTAGACTGTTTTTAATGCTGTATAATCATCTTAGCTGAGTGATGGTGGAACTGGGTGCACCCAACTGGCACCTGCTTCAATTTTAATATTAAGACATTTTCAGGCTGTGTGAATTTTTAATGTTATTTAACAATTGTTTTTTTTTAGATGTTGAATCTTTTTGTTGCTGTCATCATGGATAACTTTGAGTACTTGACAAGAGACTCCTCCATTTTGGGGCCTCATCATCTTGACGAGTTCGTACGAATCTGGGCTGAATATGACAGAGCGGCATGGTAAATTGAAATTCCCAACTTTTAAAAAAAATCCTGAACTTTCGTATACCCAGCAAATTATTTGGAACAATTTGCAAAATATGCTCCATAAATGCCCAACCTGCACCCAGTTAACATAAATGACCCAGAAACAATTTCTTGTAAATATTTTCAGTTATAGGACCTCTATGGTTTGATGGTTAAAGTTACTGTATGTTCATGACCCTTACAACACCATATTGTTGGGTAACCTATGCCTATTTTATGGCAGCTGGGGGTTACATGCGGCCTATGAGCTCTCATGGTGCAGTGACTGAAGTTGTGGGGGGGGGGCCTCCTCTACCCTTGGAGTTATCCTCAGCTCTCCGGGTTTGAGCTTTGCTCTGATTAACATGCCTGTGCTTCTCTTCCAGTGGCAGGATCCCCTATAAGGATATGTACAAATTAGTCCGAGTCATCTCGCCTCCGCTGGGCCTAGGAGAGAACTGCCCCTACAGGGTGGCATGCAAGGTTTGGTGCCCGGTCTCTCAGCCCTTTTCACTCAGCAAGGGCACAGCTTACCCTTACCTTCCCACCTTACCCTTCACCTAACTTTCCTTCCCCCTCCACCGCTCCACTACTGCACCATGCAAGGGACCTTGGGCTGCTGCCTCCAGGTTTAACGATCGACAGTCACTCCCTAACTTTCCCACTAAATCAGCAGCTGCACCCAAACTAGTCCCTTGGCCTCAACAGTAGTTTGACCAAACTATGGGTGGGGCTGTAGAACCAGTCCATAATAGGAAAGGGAAGCAAAATACCTGAGCTTCAGGGAAGTTGAGATTATTTATAGGGTGTGATGGAATGTCGTAATGCTCTGTGGTCAGGGTATGTCTGTCACTCCTCCCCTGCAGGGCTTTGCTATCCAGCCTCAGGCCTTTGTGCAGGACTTAGTGGACTGGTGAATACTGGGGTCTGTGGATGGAAATAGGGCTTATTGTGCATAACCTAAGCATCCACATTCTCCAAAGATCCAGGGTGGCTGGTGTTGGGAAGCAGCTGGTTGACTCTTTAAACCACAACTTAGCATATCAGGCATGATGGTGGAGAGATTTGTTGGGAGGATGCATGAGACCCTGTATGCAGTCTGGAGCATGCTCTACACTGGTGCATGCTGGGAGCCACATTACAGAGCCAGGAGGAAGCAACTGTGGATTCCCTATCCTATAGCTGAAAACCACAGCCACACCCTCTATACAATGTCTTAGGGGGATACACGGCTCCTTTACAAAAGCCTCATATAATTACATTATAATGTACATGGTACAACTGCAATTGCGGTCTGAACTAGGCTTTGGAGACGGGTATCTGAACTTATACCATGCTTGCAATACCACTGGGAGGGAGAGGTAAAAGCCCTAAAAACAGAAGAGAGGAAGCAGGTGTGGGAGGACATGGGCTACTAAAGGGAATGAGTGTGGTGTGAACCCACCTTATTCTTCTGTAGAGGGTGAAGGAATTTATTAACCCCTCCCTCTTCTCTTCTGTTTCCCTCTTTGTCTCCTGTTTCCTTTGTGTTTTATTTGTCTGTTTGTTAACTTTACTTTGGTTTTTGCTTTTTTCTGGTTATGCTGCTTTTTGTCCCTGCATCTCCCTGCTCGTTCCATCATTCTCACCTCACTCCCTGCCCTCTTCTCTGGCTCCCCCTGTCCATAACCAGTGGCCGTATCCATTACACAGAGATGTATGACATGCTGACCCTCATGTCACCACCTCTAGGCCTCGGAAAAAGATGCCCAAACAAAGTGGCTTATAAGGTACAGGTTACCCCTTGATGTCTGTTTTGGTGACATTTTCAGGAAATAGAGAAGGGAGACAATAGTCAGGTGTCATCTCCACAATCTGTAAGGCTTTGAAGCAACTGCAGATTAGCTTAAACTAAATGTATAAGACACATGCTCATTATCAATGATAGGAATAGTATTTGTGCCATTTATGGTAGTAAGAATTTTTATAAAGTAAGTCTGTTTCATAAAAATGGTAAAACCTGCAAAAACAGCTTCGTTATTAATATATTATTTTTAAGAAGGCTCACTTCACTTTTGAGAAACAGCTTCGGAAAAGTAATTATAGTATCGCCAAATGATATGATGCCTGTTAATGCAGTACGAGTCTAAATCTGAGCATATAATGTATACATTTATAAATGGATATCTTGTATAGATAACATTTAAGGTAATTGCAGAGCAGAGATAAATAAAGATTTTTTTGTATAATAAGGATTTTATGGTAGCATATTTTTTTAGGGCAAGCATAAGGTTATGATATGCCTTATAATGAAGTAATAATGAATTAATTTATAATAGTACCAGTCCTATAATACTATCAATTGCTGGTTCTGGACAGTTAAACGTCCCACTTGTTGTAAATGATCTAGTATATGACCTGAGAATTTTGGGGTACAAAGTTTACAATTCTATTCACCACAGCAATGTTACCCTTCTATGTTACACAGGTCTAGGGTGGAGCTGGGCATGTGGAGGGAAGTTTGGGAGTGATGTCCCTATCTCTGTTTTGTGTAAAGTGTAGTGACGCTGTGCATAGATGTGGTTGTTTGCTTTGGGTCCCCTTGTCGATATGTCTTCCCATATATTGGGCACCCGGTGTTTTTGTGCAGAGATTGGTCCTGATGAACATGCCAGTAACGGAGGACATGACGGTTCATTTCACATCCACCCTTATGGCTCTTATCCGCACAGCACTGGATATCAAAATAGCCAAAGGTAAGAATTATTGGACAGTTGTAGATTTGTGCATAATTTTTAGAATAGTTGAGACCTTGTTTCTTGAGCAAGACTGTTCTGTTGACCAGACAATCCAAACAATATCCTTGGGCTCCTGGCTTGGTTGTGCCATCAACTTGACAATCTAATATATAAAAGCATGCTATCTAATTGGCTTGGATTAAAGTAATGCATGGAGTTAATACAAACCGGTCATACTGAACTGCAGTTATATATACAAGAAAAGTGAAAGAGTAGGGCCTGGTGGTTCTTCGCTGGAGCACCATTTGATTTACATCTGGCCCTTAATGAGTTACTTTGCTAATCAAATTTCTTAGCTAATCCAGGCCATTGCATTTGATATCTAATTTTGAAAAGTATATGAATGTAATCATTCCCTTTGAATTGTTATAGGTGGTGCTGATAGGCAGCAACTGGACTCAGAGCTGCAAGGAGACATACTGGCTATCTGGCCCAACCTCCCCCAGAAAATGCTGGATTTCCTTGTACCAATGCCAAAAGGTAGAGATATCTCCAATTTTAATTCTCTTTATAAGAAAAATCAGAACATTTAATGTGATACATCAGTGACATTAGGAAGTAGAGAAGTAAACAGTTACTTCATCAGTTACCAATTCATGTTTGGCCTTTCTACATTATCACATTTTAAGCCTACAACAGCAAACTTCCAGACCTCAATGGAGAACTATCTTTAAATTCCTCCAGGAAACCAATTAAACTGTAAATAAAAATAATTAAAATATCCATATACTTCATTAAATTGCTTTCATATTTGACTTATTTTTAGGCACATGACCCAAAATGTTGAGACGTATTCAATAGTTTGGTTTGTGTATCTCGTATATAGCGTTGGGTGGTGTATTTATTAAATGTCTGAGACAGCATAAGGATTACTTTTTTTTATACTGTATATAAATATAATGCCACCAAAATGAATTAATGTTTGTTCAAAGAATATTATTAAAGTTCTCTCTAATATTCATGGCTGCTACAAAAATCAGTGCTAATGGTTTGAATATGCTTTCATATAACGGTCTCATAAATAAAGGGAAAAGGGGTGTAAATACGTATCCTCTGTCCTATAATACCTCCATGGTATTAATTGAAAATGTTACAAAATGAGCCCTTTGATACAGAATTCACTATTGTTTTAATTGTTTCTGTAAAATAACTCCTTTGTATACATTTTTGCCCATTTATCTTCTCCTATTCTAAACGATTTTGCTGCTTCTGAATAGCTTTTACGTCTTATATCTGAGAGTCATTATAATGCTGGCATTTTCATCTACTCAGAGCACACTTAAAGTGGCGCTCACACCCATTGCGTTATCCTCTGATGCTTATTTCAATCCCTACAGAATTTCAATGGTGGCTTTTATTCAAGTTAAAAAGAACATAAAAAACAATATATTTTAAATGTGGTTCTTTGAACAAAAGTGTACATCATTATTAAGTCATAAAAATAATGCAAATTATTAAAGTGTAACTGGCGTGCTGGATATACAGATATATTAGACAGACTAGATGGGACTATTGTGTCTATTTGCCAGGAATGAAACAGGGAAATCCTAAAAACTTTACGCCTTTCCCTCCTACATACAGACAAGGGATGGAGTCGGGGAAAGCTCTTCATCCCATACAACTCAATTTATATAACTTTGTACTAACATTTCTAGATTTTTAATTATTTCATATGTTTTTTATAATACAACTCCAATAGAAACTTTCCATTTTAAAAATCCATACACTTTTTAATACTTTTTCTGTGATCCTTTAACATAGTTCACAAGTATCTAACATTCACACATGCACAATAGATATATACTAAGTAGAGATGTCCGCGGGCGAACTGTTTGCGGCGATGTTCGCGTTCGCAGCGGATTGCGAACACATGCGCTTTTTGGTTCGCCCCCTATACTTTATCATTGAGGAAACTTTGACCCTGCACCTCACAGTCAGCATACACATTCCAGCCAATCAGCAGCATACACTCCCTTCCAGAGCCTTCCATCTGAAGGACAGCAACCCAAAAAGCCCTTTTTAGGGCTAGAACATCATTTATTTTATTTTATATTTTTTTTCTGTGTAATCTAATTGCATATGCCTGCCTGCCTGCCAGCGTGTGTGTGTGACAGGCTAACACCTAACAGCTTATATTGTTCTTAGTGAAATAAAACAACACTTTTTTGACTGTAATAGATTGAATAGCAATTGCCTGCCTACAGGCGTGTGTGAAGCCTATTGCATCTACTCTGCCAACTTTTGCCAGTGCACAGTGATACGTCATATCTGGTGCAACCGTAGTGTACAGTGACATAAAACAACACTTTTTTGACTGTAATCGATTGAATATCAGTTGCCTGCCTACAGGCGTGTGTGTGAAGCCTATTGCATCTACTCTGCCAACTTTTGCCAGTGCACAGTGATACGTCATATCTGGTGCAACCGTAGTGTACAGTGACATAAAACAACACTTTTTTGACTGTAATCGATTGAATATCAGTTGCCTGCCTACAGGCGTGTGTGTGAGGCCTACAGCGCCTACTCTGCCAACTTTTGCCAGTGCACAGTGCCACTCATATCTGGTGGCACCTTAGATTGCACGCGCAGTGCCCCAAATTTGAAGTGGGAGGACCGACCAAGCATCTTTTTCCATCTCCCTGTTCCAAAAATCAATGCCATATACACGTCCTCTAATAGTGGACGTAACAGGGATTAAACCGATAGGAATAGTACTACTTAACAGTACACACCTTATAATAACGCAGACAGAGGCAACGCAGAGAGAGGAGTCTGAAGAAGAGGAGTCAGAGGAGGAAGGTGGCTTTGAGGAGGTGGAAGACCAAACACAGCAGGCGTCCCAGGGGGCTTGTTGTCACCTTTCGGGGACCCTTGTTGGCTGGGTGGAGGAAGAGACCTTCAATGACATCAGTGAGGACAAGGAACGGGACATGGCTAGCTTGGTATCCAACCTTGTGCAAATGGGGAGTTTGCAGTTGTGCAAAGGGACTGTTTGCGGTTGTTTGCGGTGCATTAAACGGGAAGATTACTGTGAAGCGGGTGTAACCCTTACACTACCTGATCGATACAACATCATACCTGATGTTTTAAAGCATGTTATTCCAAACAATTTAGGAATGTTAGGTGATGTATGCCCTTTATGGCTTAAAACCAGACTCTGCATCAACTATGTAATTTTCCGTGGGAGTTTTGCCATGGATCCCCCTCCGGCATGCCACAGTCCAGGTGTTAGTCCCCTTGAAACAACTTTCCCATCACTATTGTGGCCAGAAAGAGTCCCTGTGGGTTTTGAAATTCGCCTGCCCATTGAAGTCTATGGAGGTTCGTCGGGTTCGCCCGTTTGCGAACATTTGATGGAAGTTCGCGTCCGCTGTTCGCGAACAGAAAATGTGATGTTTGCGACATCACTAATACTACGTAGTCTGGACTCAGCACACAGATAGAAACAAGATAGCCAAGTGGACTGCACAGGCTGGAGGGGTCATTACCTGCATAAAACACTTCAATCTGTGTATTTTGTCAACTGGGGAAAACTGGTTCAGTGGAGGAGTTTTTGCCTATGCAAGCACCAGGACCCACAAAAGGGTTGAGGCTTCTGCTATTTAAGAGCCCCTACAGGCATTTACTTTGAACAGACAAGTTGCATGGGAGGCCCCAAAAATATTTTGCATCAGGGCCCTCCATTCATTAGCTCCGCCTCTCATGTGGTCACTCTAATCTATATCATGAATTTTATTCAAAGTTTCTTCAATATATATTTGTATATGTAAGCCTGTAAACTATCTTATAAAACAGTTTGGTATAATAGTTTGTTCAAACAAATCTAATTAGCTTCTATGAGGAAGTTAGTAGGAACCTGGATCAAGACATCTCAGTGGAGGTAGTCATTTTGGATTTTGCAAAGGCTTTTGATACAGTACCACGTGGAAGACTATTGTGCAAACTAAGGGATACAGGAATTGCAGTAAATATCATATGCTCATAGATTGAGAGCTGTCTGAAAGACAGGAAGCAAAGGGTTGTTGTAAATGGAACATACTCAGATTGCACTGATGTGGTAAGTGGAGTCCTTTCAGGGTTCAGTATTAGGTCCTCTCCTTTTTATTTTATTTATCAATGGCTTAGAAGTATGACTGGAAAGTATTGTCTCAATTTTATCTGATGAAATTAAGTTGTGCAAGGTAATTAAATCAGAAATTTTTGTACTTTCCCCCCAAAGGGATTTGCAGAAATTGGAGAAATTGGCAACTAAATGGCAGATTAGATTTAATTGAAATAAATGTAAAGTTATGCATTTGGGAAGCAAAAATAGCCATGCAATTTATATTCTTAATGGAGCAAATACAGGGTATAAAATATTGAAAAAGATGTGGGAGCTTGTGGACAACCACCTAGATAACAGTGCTCAATGTCAAGAAGCAGCTGCAAAGGCAAGTAGAATATTAGCATGTAATAAGAAGGGTATAGAAGCAAGGGAAGCAAATATAATTCTACCACTATAAAAATCCCTAGTACGCCCTTATATGGAATATAGGGTATAATTGGGCACCACTTCATAAAAAGGACATTTTAAGAGAAAGTAAAGAGAAAGTAAAGAGGAGAAAGTAAAGAGAGGGGCAACAAAACTAATAAGAAGAAAGAGTATTCAAAGTATACTTATTTTCTCTAGAAAAAACATGTCTAAGAGGGGATATGATTACCTTATATAAATATATCCTGGGTCAGTAGAAAGATTTGTCAGGGGAACTTTTTGTGCCAAGAGGTTTTCAACTCACAAGAGAACACCCTTTGAGGTTAGACGTAAAAAGATTCCACCTTAAAGTAAGGGTGGTTATTCTGTGGAATTCTCTCTATGATGGTGGTGACCACAGAGTCGATAGATAACTTTAAAAAGGGATTGTAAAAAACATTTTTTTTCATAAAAAGGGCATTCAAGGTTATCTTAGATAATTAAAGAGGGAGTATTGATCCAGGGAGCAAGCTGATCGCCAGTATCTGGGGTCAGGAAGGAATTTAATTTTGGCAAAGCTTCAATGTTTTTTCTTCTCTTTGCCTTCCTCTGGATCAATTAATAGTGAATAAACAATTGACAATTAATCTGCATATTACAAAGATCAGAGGAGATCTCAAAAGGTTGACCTTGTTGGACTAAAGTATTTTTTCACCTCAATTACTGCGTAAAGATGTAATAATGGCTCATCCAGGACATACAGATTATTGAACAGAAGAAACTTAGAAACATACAAAAATATGAAAAGGCTATCTATTCTATACTTTCTATCTAATTAAAAATCCTTAATTTGACACAGCAAATATATCAGTTATTGCAGCAATGAAAAGTGCACAAATAAATAAGTATAACTACAGCTGGTTAGAACTGTATCATTTATAGCATATAATGCAATACTACTAAAGCAGGACTACTTGAAAGTAGGTTGTTGGGAGGGGAAATTATGCATGATAGTAAGAGGTTACTTGTTTGTTTTTTTTGTCTCTAGACAGGTATAGGCTATACACGTTTAGACATACAGTGATCTGATAAGTTTTTTTGTTATTTCTCTTTAAAGTATATTGTGTTGTATTTCAAATAGCAAGTACACCTCAAAAGTGTCCAAATTATCCAAACAGTTTCTGCTTCAGCCTATTGTTAGGAAATCATATGAGATCAAGATAATTCTAGGTCCCTCATGTATGATGTTTTACATGTGTAAGGCTACTGATTGACTGGTTAAAAGGATCCTGACACAAGCCTTTTACTGTTTCATTGGTGTTGGGAGAACCTAAGAACCATTCCTCAAGTTGATATTTTTGTTTAACGTGTCTGATATTACTTTTAAGTCAAAACAGGCGTAACAAACCTTATCATCAGCTATGAAACATGTACACCACTATCCAGACCACCCTGTAGCAAAGCCACCAGAATCTTGGAGCTTGAATAGATGACTTTGGTAAAGACAAGGTCTGGCAGGTCAACACAGAAGGCCAACTACATAGTGACTCAGTATTAGTTTCCCATCCTCTGATCCTCCTTTGCTTAATCAATATGATCTTAATGACCTTGATTGTGGGCTGAATTTAAATAACAATCAAGCTTTACCAACAGCTTCAAGATTGAAAGTGTTATTTCTATAACCTCCCAGATGAATTTAAACATCTATTTTTAAAGGTAGCACATTTCATGTATTGTAATGACATTGGTTCTGTTCCCCTAACCCATGCTGTTCACATCAAGGAATCACCTATTGATTGTTCTAAATTTTCTCTACAGTTAATTTCTGAAATATGTAGAATTGATTTTGCGGCTCACTATGCTAAGAAGTTTTTAGTTAGTAAACATCTATCCAAAAGCAAGGTTTTCACTAACTAAAAACTTCTTTAAAAATATATGCTATGTGCTTATTTAGAGTCCTATTTAATTGGCCAAATTGCAACTGAATGAGGCCCTATATAGCCTAAGAATAACCTAATATACTTGATTTTGGACTGACAGATCCCCTTTAAAGAACATGAAAATCTGTCTTTACAGTTAACTAGTTGTTTTCTCTACAGTATGCCATTCCTGAGATATTCTGCATGAAACTGCAGCTCATTTCTGCTAATGACAGCTAATTGGTAGCTTCTAGTGCTTGATAAGCTTGGTAGAGAGAAACTAACAGACTGTAATGCTAATTAGCACATCAGTGCAGCTAATTATGTTTCTGGAGATGCTCATTTGCATAACAATACATCAGAAAAATGGATTAACTCAGGAATGCTTCACTTTAGAATCAAATGGCTAATACATTATACAGCAAGCTTTTCATGCCTTTAAAAATGTACTTGTTTTGTGGGGTGAAAGTATCCTTTTAACTATTTAACATTCCTTTATTAATAAAAGCTAAATGTTGTCTCACCTTATAACATAAGAATATAAAGTTAGATGAGGAAGAGAAGTAAAATAAGGACAAGGGCATTTTTTTCCATTATCACTTTGGGGGCTGAAAGATGGCGTCAAATGCAGAAACCGTACATAACATTGACAAGCTCTGCTTGCGCAGACACTAATCGCTCTCGTTTTATCAGCGCTGCATTTATTTTTCACATCAATTATGAAGCGCGGCTTGTCTTATTTCAGTGTGAAATTAGCTGACTCTCTGAGCACCTTTACTTATCATCTTGCTATGCACCATTACTTATCTTCTTGATGTGCACCATTACTTATCTTCTTGCTGTGCACTATTACTTATCTTCTTGCTGTACATCTTTATTTATGTTCTTGCTGTGCACCATTACTTATCTTCTTGCTGTGCACCATTACTTATCTTCTTGCTGTACACCTTTATTTATGTTCTTGCTGTGCACCATTACTTATCTTCTTGCTGTACACCTTTATTTATCTTCTTGCTGTGCACCATTACTTATCTTCTTGCTGTACACCTTTATTTATGTTCTTGCTGTGCACCATTACTTATCTTCTTGCTGTGCACCTTTATTTATGTTCTTGCTGTGCACCATTACTTATATTCTTGCTGTGCACAATTACTTATCTTCTTGCTGTGCACAATTACTTATCTTCTTGCTGTGCACAATTACTTATCTTCTTGCTGTGCACCATTACTTATCTTCTTGCTGTACACCTTTATTTATCTTCTTGCTGTGCACCATTACTTATCTTCTTGGTGTACATCATTACTTATCTTCTTGCTGTGCACCATTACTTATCTTCTTGCTGTGCACCATTACTTATCTTCTTGCTGTACACCTTTACTTACGTTATTGCTGTACACCATTACTCACCCTCTTGCTGTACACCTTTATTTATCTTCTTGCTGTGCACCATTACTTATGTTCTTACTTTACACATTCATTTATCCTATTGCTGTACACCTTTATTTATCTTCTTGCTGTGCACCATTACTTATCTTCTAGTTATGCACCATTACTTATCCTCTTGCTGTACACCTTTATTTATCTTCTTGCTGTGCACCATTACTTATCTTCTTACTGTACACATTCATTTATCTTCTTACTGCGAACTTTTACTTATGTTCTTGCTGTGCACCATTACTTATCGTCTTGCTGTGCACCATTACTTATCTTCTTGCTGTGCACCATTCCTTATCTTTTTGCTGTAAACTGTTACTTATCTTCTTGCTGTGCACCATTCCTTATCTTTTTGCTGTAAACTGTTACTTATCTTCTTGCTGTACAACATTACCTATGTTCCATATGTGTAACATTATTTATATTCTTGATGTGCACCATTACTTATGTTCTTGCTGTGCGCCATTACTTATCTTCTTGCTGTGCACCTTTACTTATCTTCTTGCTGTGCACCTTTACTTATATTCTTGCTGTGTTACAATGATTAGTATGGTAAGTACTTTTCCCATACTTTGTCATATAACAATATTGACATATGGTATATTGATACCAGAGTGGGAAACACTCATGGGATTTGATAAATCCAAGTTTACCCCGATTGTGTTACAATGATGGCAGAATACGTGGCAAATCACTTATATAAGACGCGTGAGATCTGATAGTTACTTATTTACCAAAATGCAGCAGTTGATTGATCATAAAAATTTCCATTTTGTTACACATAAACCAAGTATGGATTATAAAAAAATGTTTTCTTTGTTAAAATTGCTTTATACTATAATACTTCTACTTCCATATGTACTTCATATGTCTCTTCACTGTCATTTTGTAGAAGTTGGGCCCAAATTTACATTGCTGATTCTCTAGTTCTTCTGTGTCATCAACTTGTTTAATGTGGTAAACAGAGGTAGAGAATTCTGTCCTTATTAAATATATATGTATTACGTATAACATTATGGGGGATCTTACCTGTCTCTAACATTTCACAGACCGAAATCACTGATTTATCAGTATTTATAAGTAATTAACTTATTGTTGTATGTAAAGAAATTCTTAATAAGATTAATTAAAGAGAGATTAAAATGTACATTGTACAATTTCTTGCTGCTTTTAAGGCACATGAGTCATTTAAAGATAATATTTGAAAATAGGATGGATTTTTGGAATTGCCTTCTCCTACCCTGGCACCTAGTTTTTGCCATCCTAATCACAAGATATTTTGAGTCATGTGAGACAATTTCCCAGAAGACAGTGGCATAATGTAAAAAACATCCTTGGGTGTATTCTCTGATTGGCTGATTAGCAGAATATGTGATTAGGGGTAACAAAAAGTCATTCCGTAGAGTAAGACACCTGTAAAAAGAAGTTAGCAAGTTTTTTTTCTACTAAATACAATGACACTTCCGTGCTTATATATTATCTATAGATGACCGCAAAGAAAAATAAATCCTTTACAATGATCCTTTAAGCTGTTCTCAAGCTTCTGGGATGCCCTCTCATCCTCTCTCATTAAATCACAAAGATTACATTTCACATCTCCACATCATCCAAGCAGATCTACCACATCACATATTGCCACTTGATCAAATCCCCAAGAATTCAACAAGTTCTCCGCCACCTCATCAATTTATGTACATTGCAGATAATTTTACCATTCTAGCTCCAACCTTAATTAGCTCTTTATCCACATACTTTGGGGTGACTCTTACAACACTAGTGCCTATAGTTGTTGACCCCTATCATAGAGGATAAGGTGATAAAAGTATCTCTAGGTCGGCCCACCAGCCAAAATATTGAACTGATTGGGAGCTCCTGAAGGGGCCATAAATTACAAATTCACTTTAAATGGTCATTTGTATCAGTGTGTTTATGTGGTCTGCATATTTATGTGCACAATAACTCCCACCATATTTAGTATGTTGTATTCTAGTTTATATATATAACTTTTTTTCTTGGAGGATATAATAAGCACTTCATCAGATGAGTTATATAAATTATTCATATCCAGTATGTTGCAGTATACAAACTATAACGGATACAGGAACAGCAGCCTTGCACGTAAATCCAGTTTCAGGCAGTCACCATCTGTCCGTCTCATTGTCACTCACCTGTGCTAACTTGTTTCTGCAGCCTCTGACCTGACAGTGGGGAAGATTTACGCTGCGATGATGATCATGGACTATTACAAGCAGAGCAAGGCCAAGAAGCAAAGACAGATGCTGGAGGAGCAGGTGAGACATGTTCAATACACGGCAAGCCCTCCAGATAAAAGTGTGTGAGGTGTATGCTGAAGGATTAGTGCAGGTAAAGATGAAAGAGCAATAATAACTCTTTATTATAAGAGAAACAGATGCTTAAAGGGCCATTGTAGTCAACGTAAACCAGGGCATTGCACAGTGTACTGCCATTGTATGGGATGTGGGCAGCATCTTCTCTGGACTGTCTTGGCCATATGTACAATGCTAGGTACAGGAGAGCACATTGATACCCCTAAACACAATATTTACCATAAGTAACACTGCTATATAAAACCTTCTATTTTTTTCTATTTTAGTAATAGCTTCCATATAACATACATTTTTTTTTTAAATAAACTTAATTTATAAAAAAATACAAATTGCACTGAGGCCCCCAGGAAGAGAAGGGCCCTGGTTCATTGCACCGCTTTCACCATCGGTAGCTCAGCCTGTGGTCCAAAACTGTCTTTCATACATTTAAAAGCACAAGCTTTATACATTGGTAAAACATTTTCCCCTATGGAAAATAAATTATAATAACTGAAGAAAATAAACACTACAGCAACAGACAGGCAGATCAAAAATAATGTGTTTGATCAGCTTTTCAAAGTAAATGAGGAGATACATATAAACAAGGACTCACGGGAGACCCTGTTAATTGTGTTTTTGTATATTATTTACAGTAAAACCATGGGAACAAAAGCACAATATGTTACAGTTCAGATATCCATATGGCTCACTACCCATCTGTTTCTAGAAAGTTTAAAATGTGGCCTTTTAAATGCATGATAGAAGATTTGGACTACAATGGCCCTTTTTGCATCTGCTTACTGATATAAAAATCATCTTCTCTGCATACTAATTCCTGTAATATGAGTCAATAAATTGAGAGATATCATCACGTTCCCACAAAGTTATCACTTCCAGAAGTGCTTATGGGAACTGTGTTGTCATTTACACCACTGGAGCTATGACCCACACAATAAGCGATGTCAAGACATCAAGACAGGTGAAGTGACGACCAATACAGAGGAACCTGATTTTTATTTTGGCTTCCTGTCCATAAAATTAATCTCGCATCTTGGAGTTCAAAAACGACAAAGAAGATTTTCAACAGCCTCATAGAACGAGTTTAAATCACTACTAATGTCAAAAATATATAATCTATATTATGCCTTATAATATATTTATAGGCATAATGATACTTACTCATGATTACTCACTCATTAGGCTTTCTGTTTTCCATGATAGAAGCAGCCATTTTGCTGTTAACACTCATCCATTGTTGGCATGACCTCCATCTTGTTGATTTAGATTAATCCCACACTCCTGTGTATTTCACTTGACCCTGCAATGTCTCCCACTATAATACGTCACAAGTTACATCACAGGGGCATGTGACATATGCTCGAGCCAACCTACGTGGTTCAGTGTCACAAATATATCTACAGTTGCAGCATGAGCAAGATGGAGGTCATGCAATCAAGGGAGGACTGTTGTAGTGTAATGGTTTCCTCTGTAGTGGAAAATAGAAAGCCTAAATCAAGAGTAAGTGTTATCCCTTTATTTTATTAATGTACTAGTAACTTGCCCATCATAAATGATGGTATCATACAGTATGTTATGTTTCATTTTCTGTTTTGTGTCTCTCTGTGCTGTCGCTCTTGGTGTGCCCTCTGTCTCTCTCTCTCTGTGCACCCTCTACTTCTCTCTGCATGCAGTCTCCGTGTGCCCGCTCTCTCTGTGCACCCTATCCATATCTCTCTCTCTCTGTGAGCCCTCTGTCTGTGTGCCTCTCTCAGCGCGCCTGATCTCTGTCTGTGCCCATTTTGTGTGCACAATCTTTCTCTGTGCGAGTTTCGTCCTCGTTTTCATCCTTTTGCGTTTTTTCGTACGCCATTTTTTTTCTCACATATGCGATTTTTGTTTGTGAAAAAACGGTAAATATGCCTCAAATTAAGTTGCAACCTCAGTCACAGGCTCCCTGGTTCTCCCCCTGTGGTGTGTGTGAGTGTGTAAGTTCATTTGAGGCATATTTGTTGTTTTTTTCAGCTTTTTACTGTTCAGTGATTCAGCCGTTAAAGTCTTATTTTTGCGAGCCCCGCAGTCAATCTACGTGCTTCAGGCCCTAAGTCATACAGGCCGTAATTTTGCGTCCATCGCTAAGTTGCAGGGGCAAAGCCTAAGTCCTGCTTGCTTCAACTGCCCAGGTGCGAAGTTCTACTGCCTTGTGATGAGCGCCTGCGGCACTTATTGCAGCCTAACTCCCTCGTACATCAACTGCTCGCCTCGCTTTGCGAGGCTTGCAGTGCAATGAGCACCTTCAGCGCTCATTGAAGCCTAAGTCCTGCATGCTTCAACTGCTCGCATCGCTTCGTCGCTCATTACAGCTTAAGTTCCGCGTTCTGCAGCCATCAACGGCTCGCATCGCTTTGCGAGGTTCGCAAAGCGTGACCAACGGCCCGTATATCCACAACTATTATATGTGATCTATATAGCTATATGTATATATATCTATATCAGGAATATATTTCAGATGTCTAGAAGTATTTTAACAATTCTGTAAAAAGTTGAGGGATAACTATATAGGCCATTTCGATGGTAGTTAGATGTTGTGGCAACTAGTTTAGTGAATTGAAAAGAACAGGAGTGGGCAAGTTCGGTCCCGGAGAGCCTCACACAGGCCAGGATTTGAGCAAATCCTACTGCTTACATTTAAGTCAATCGCTTCTTCAGTCATGCTGATTCACTCACCTGTGTACAGAAAGGATATCCTCAAATCCTGGCCTGTGTGTGGCTCTCCAGAAGCTTGCCCACACCTGGTATTAAAGACCTAGCAAATATCTCATCATAAAACACATCCCAAGCCCCGAATCCAAGCCAATGTCCATTTTAATTTGGAGATACCACAGGATAATTGCTTTATTTATACTTTTTGTTTGTTTCAAATTATAGCTTTCAAGAACTTTTAAATTGTGTGGATTCTTGTAGAAAATATCATGAGTCTGTTAAATTGACTAACTGACCATAACCTTAATGACCTATAGAGATAGTATATTACAGACACATAAATTTATGGTATTGTGAGATCTGCTACAGTAACTTAGAAACAACATCACCATGGCTTTAAATGCATAGTGGAACATGTCCATGGTCTGTGGGAATCAGATTGGTTTGTATGAATGTGGAGGCCATGATCTTCTAATCTTTTCTTTGATGCAGAAAAATGCCCCAATGTTCCAGCGGATGGAAGCATCATCTCTGCCTGAGGAGATCCTGTCCAATGCCAAAGCCTTACCGTACCTCCAGCAGGACACACTGTCAGGATTGTGAGTTTTTATATGGTGCTACAGGAGCAGCTTCCATGATTGTGCTGTGACAAATCCTTAGGCCAGGCATTAAGTGTATCCCGGCACTTCACTCTGTTATGTGTTTTCAGGGGTGGTTTCCCTTCGCTGAGTCCCCTGTCCCCTGAGGAGATTTTCCAGCCATCTTGTTTGGATGCAGAAGATGAGGACTTTGAGGAGCAGCTGTCGCTGGTAAACACTAAAACTACAGGCTTAGCCAATTCACTAAAACCTCTTAGTTGCTTTATGAAGATGTGTGTGTGTTGCACAGTTGGACACTGGGTGTTCCTGAAAGCCTGACTGCTTGTGGGATATATGACGAATAGATTGTGCAGAGATTGGATTGCAATATCCTATATAAAATATGTCATATTTACAGTAACAATGAAATATATTGAAATTCAGGAGGTCCATATGCACATAACTGAAAGCTCTATGAGCATATTGTATATCCTACAATGTCTGATGAAGCTTGAAAGAGATTTCTTGTGTGGTACAATAGAGCAAGCTGTGTGTTAACACAGAATACTGGTTGTGAATTATGCAATATGTTTATTATTTATCATATTATAACCTTTATATGTCTGAGATAATTAACAAAGAAAATATAGTGAGGCAAAGTCTCATTTATTGGAGGTTGTGTATCCATCAACCAAAACTGCTGTATTTTCTTGTACCTGTAAGAACATCAGTAAAAGGATACATTGGCTTCATATTTTGTTTAAAATGCTATATCATAATAATAATGTATAGCCTAGTTACTTTAATATGCATAGTACATGTTTACTTGGATTAAGCCAACAGACTGACAATCTGTTGGCTTCATCAATACCTCCCTAGCTTCCTTTATTTTCTTATGTGCATTGCCAACCAATCAGATTTATCTACATCTGTCAGAATGTAAAGCTCCATCAAGCTTATGTTTGTTATTTGAGTCTTCTCTAAGGAATCCTGGCTTCTCATGATATGGCCAAAATATTTGAGCTTCAGCCTCATGATTATACCTTCCAGTGAACAGTTTGTCTTGATTTCCTGAAGTACTGATTTATTGGATCTTCTTTCAGTCCAAGGGACTCTAAGCAGCCTTCTCCTACACCACAATTCAAAGGCATCAATTCTGCAAAGCTCAGCCTTCTTTATAGTCCAGCTCTCACATCTGTATGTCACTACTGGGAATACCAGCGTTCTAACTATGCAGACCTTTGTTAATAATGTAATATCTTTACTTTTGACTAGCTTGTCCAAGCTTGCCATAGCTTTCCTTCACAGAAGCAAATTTATTATAATTTTATGGCTGGTGTAACCATCTGAAGAGATCTTGGATCCCAGGAAAATAAAATCTGTCACTGCCTCTACTTCTTCCCCGTCTTATTTGTCAGGAAGTGAGATTGCTGTTTGCCATGATCTTCGTCTTTTTAACGTTGAGCAGCAGGCCAGTTTTTGCACTCTCTTCTTTTACCATCATCAGTAGGTCCTTTAGTTCCTCCTCACTTTCAGCCATCAGAGTATTATCATCCACATATCTGAGGGTATTGATATTTCTTCCAGCAATATTGATTCCGGCTTTGGAATCATCCAGTCCAGCCTTACGCATGATGTACTCTTCATGTAAGTTGAATACATAAGGTGAAATTATACAACCTTGTTGCACTCCTTTTCTGATCTTGAACCATTCTTTCGTCCCATGGTTGGTTCTCACTGTGGCTTCTTGGTCCACATACTGATTTTTCAGGAGGAGGAGGAGATGATCTGGTACTCCCATCTCTTTAAGAACTTGTCACATTTTGTTGTGATCCACACAGTCAAAGGCTTTAGAATAGTCTATGAAGCAGAAGTAAATGCTTTTCTGGAACTCTCTTGCTTTCTCTATTATCCCAGCAGACATTGGCAATTTGATCTCTTGTGACCCTTCTTCTGCAGAACCCAGCTTGCACATCTGGTAGTTCCCGGTCCATATATTGCTAGAGCCTAGCTTGTAGAGTTTACTTTGCTGGCATGTGAAATGAGTGCAATTGTTCGATAATTGGAGCACTCTTTGGCACTGCTTTTCTTTGGAATTGGAATGTAGACTGACCTTTTCCAGTCTGTTGGCCATTGGTCAGTTTTCATTACATGAGGTCAAATGCTGGTGCATCAAGAACTAAAGGCTAAAGTCTAGATATAGCAGTAAGTGAGAACGCTGCTAGGAAACAGGAATCTCATGGGCACAATATTACACAGGTCAATTTTACAAGTGCCATTCATTACTAATGTGTTCTGAAAGTAAAGTAGAGCAGAAATAGATGATCCACCAGACGTCTTAGGAGGAATAAGTTTCAGTTAGAACAATACAGCAAATACACCATGGAAATCAGCTTTTTATATGTCAAAACAAGTATTTTTTCTTAAAACTCAAACTGATACATGTTGATACAAGACTGGCACCATTGGAAAATTGAAATATGTACCTATAGGTGAAAATGCAGCATTTTTTTATCTGCATGCACAACCTCTGTAGTTAGATATAGGTAGTATAAATGATATGCGTTATATGTATAAATAGTATACAGGTTGATTGTGTTGTGTATGATGGGTTTTCTGTGCACATCATAAAGATTTGCATTGTTGATGTGGGTATTTCAGAATGTTCATGTCCTAGATATGTTATCACCTAACATATGTCATATTCTCTGCACCAAATTTGGAAGCACAAATTCTCTCAATGTGAATCCTGTTGTCATCATGTTGATGCTGCCTAGTCACTCCAGTGTACAGCTGTTGTCCCCCCCAGGGTAGTGGTGTTAATTTGTGTCCCTGTTGCAGTGTCATTGCACTGTGTGTGTCTTCAAGTCTTTACCTTATTTCTTACACACACAGAATCCTGAATAAGTTGAGTAACTGCATATTCTGCCAAGACTTTCCATATATTCTATCCTGGCATATCTAAATTACAACTAGTCCAGTGTGGAAGGATGGAGATGCCCCTAAGACATGTTATTTACACATGTTTATGCCATGCACTTCCTATCTACAGGTACTTACCCTTAAGCTGAAAAATATATACCTTCGGTAGCCATTTCTTGAGACTGTTTAGGCAGTTTCTTATTTTATGGAAGTTTTCCACCATTTGATAAAAAGGCTCCAAATACATGAAATTGGATCTTTAATAAACTCTACTTTTTAAACAGTTAGTTAAATTCCTTACTTTTTGGTCACAAAAATAATTGTTTGTTTTTAAACATTTATGGAAAGAGGTAGCTTGAACAATTTTTTGTTCAGATTCTTGGACTTTTTGAAGAATCATGCACTTTTAGAGAAGCCCTACCTTTGCATGTAAACATCTTCAGGTAGTGTTGATTTAAGTGATGACCATTCACAAAATCACAATAACTGTATAAATACAATTGCCATTTTTAATGCATTGCACATATTTGTAAGGCCAGTCCAACAGGACGTTGGACGTATCCAAAATCTCACATATACTTGTGACATTAATTACTAAGTTGTTTTTTTGTGACTAAAAGAATTAAGTTATAATTCTACATTTTTATGCTTACAAATAAGAGTCATTATATTCCATCTACAAATTATTTTTTGCAGGATGGACTAACGTTCATAAGAATTCCCAAGCTCATTGCAGTGAATTCCTAAATGTAAAATCTCTTGGTAGGCCCCGTAATCATAGTCAAAAACACAGTCATGCTTCTTTAGATTTTGATGCAAAACATCTGGAACTGTTGTTTCATTTAATCATCCAACAGAGAACAAATTTGACATTTTGGAAGTATATTTTTGGAGTTGCCAACATCCTCTCTGATTTTGGAGATTAATTAAAAGAGCAGCTTTGGCATCATATCGCAGCTGGGATGCAACTAGCTGGAATGTCCATGCAAATCATTACATGAGGTCAAATGAAGGTGCATCAGGAGCTGCCAAGGCTCATCACCATATGGTAGTAGAGATATGCCAGATAACTGATCTGATGTACTGGCTCAATAACCTTGGAAGTTCTGTACAGTAGGAATTGCTTGATTATTTTGCAATCTGGTGGTAGGAGATGAAAAGCTGGTTCCACAAGCTGGATGTATCTTTGTTTCCAGGAGCCTGAGGTTAGAGAGTTTAGGGGGGAGCAGCTTCCTAACCGAGGCAGCTACATCCCAGTGGAGATGCTGGAACGCCCAGCGTCTGTGAGAGCTTCCTCCATGCCACGTCTGGCCGTCCACCCCCAGGTAACAAGGAAAAATCCCCTTGTTAAGAAAAGTAATGCAATGCCTCTAGGATGTATAGGAGACTGGTACAACCATAAGATACCACACACAGAGCGCCCTCTAATAACATCTAATCCTATGCCATCTCTTGTCCCCACTATCCCCTTAGCCATTTGGCTCACACTGACCCACTAAGCCACACGTTCTGTTGCTTTGCTTGTCTGTCCATTTGCTCTTTTTGTTAGTTTTATATATATATATATATATCATTTCATTTGTTTTGTAGATTTCTGGGGATTCATTTTGTTTGTTTCTGTTGCTTTTATGGGGTGTTGTTTTGTTATCCTTGGTTGTTTTTCTGGGTCATTTTGTTTGTTTTCTGGGGGGTGTTTTGTTATTTTCTGTAGTTCTTTGGTTGGGTGATTGTTTTACTTGATTTATAGGCCGGCATTATGATTACTTTTATGATTATTTATCAAATTATTTATTTTATTAATCTTTTTCTTCGAGATTTTAAAATGAAAATCTAGTAATGCTCGATAGTTCTCTGTCTCCTTAGGAGCACATACTACACTTTAAAACCATCACATTCTGAATAAAAGCAGGGACAGGTAAAGATGGACGCCATAATCAGCGCCATGGGAGGCTGCAGGTTTTATTGACATGGAGTTCAAAGGATACTGAAGATTTGTATTTGCTATTATGTTTTGAAAATAAATTACTCCAATGGTTGGAATGTTAATTCTTGTACAAAATGTTCCCACCTGAAAAAAAAATGGCTGCATTCAGCTATAGCTAAAAGAGGGAATACATTATTGTCCATAGAGCTGCATAACTCAGCTGGTGCAATCAGAAGAAGGTGCAAACTTTGCTGCAAAAGCAGCTTGTACAGGGAATGAAGAAACATTTTTAACCATTGCAGTACCTATTTTTGATAGCGAAACACCACTTGTGTTTGTTTACAAGCTGCTCTATTAATTATTTGATAGAACATTTGTAACTTCATGTCCTTTGAATGGTACACCCTAACAATGAGCCTCATTCAATTAGGAGACGCAAGTTATGGAGGTATAGGCCTTATATCTGCGGGTCTGCAGAGTTCGCAAGTTATGGTGCCATTCAATTGCTCAAGGCCGCAAGTTATGGGCCAATAGTGAAATTCAGAAACCACGGCGTTGTATGTAGCATTTGCGAGCTTGAACATGAAGGCCGCAACTCCTGCGATCGAAACAGCCAATGGAAACGGAGATCTTCATCATTACGTCTATGGAAAATTGAGTTTTGATTTCAAAGTCCTATGGGCTTGAATTACGGGTTACGATCGGACCCACATTCCAGATATAATGCAATATCGATAAAACCGTAAATATGATATTCTATTACATGAGAGTTCCATTATACGTATTAACACATTGATTGCCGGGATCGATATAACATAGACTTTAGACATGAAAGAAAGTATTTTTGGGGCCAATTTGCGAGCTTGAGAATGTTCTGCTATTAATTCTAAGATTTAACATTACTTTCGCTTTTAATAAAAGTACAGTAGTGAGTGAATACATATGAGCATTTAAAGTGCTTTGGACATGTCATTAAGCACTTTGCAAGTCCTCCTTGGTACCTGTGATTTGTGGTTCGAGTTTTGCCATTTGCGGAGCAATTGAATATCGGTTTGCAATTTTAGCGTTCAGAAGTCTTGTGGCCGTGAAAGATCAAAGGCTTGGAGGGGCATTAACTTTCGATGTTAACCATTGCATTGAATTGGAGACCAGAGCCCGTAACTCGATCAGAGCCCACAAAATGATGCTAATTAAAAAGCAAAATAACTTGAGGGGTACATTTCCGTATCCCGGATCTCCTAAAAGCTCAATTGAATGAGGCTCAATGTGTGATTTACTTCCTAAAGAGCATTAAAAAATGGTAAAATGTACTAGCGGTTTTAGTATACAGTGAACTATTCTGAGCATTATTATGCAAATGTGTAACTCAGTATGCTACTTTGCAGCACAATGTGCTTGATGTGGATAGGGGATCTAACCATGATATAACACTGGGGTTAGGTTGTGCTGGCTTACTTATGTTTAGAAAAACAGTGTTTCACCAATTAATACTGATTAGCACATTAGTAGCCCAAGTAGCCAATCAAACACAAGCTGCATATTTGCATAATAATGCAGCACAAACAATGATGAATATTTACTTTAGGAAAAAATGGCTAGTACATCTTAGAGCTATGGATCTATCCTATGTTTGCCCCCCCCCCCCCCCCCCCAGCAGTGGCATGCAGCGGCCAGTAGGTGTTTTAATGGAGACACAACAATACTTTGTTCAAATTGGGGGGGGATAGAGTTATGGGTTAGGGTTAAGGGTTAGGGTAGGGGCAGATGATAGGCTTTAAATAGTAAAATAGTGGCTTGCACACACACCACAGTGCAGTGCGCCACTACTTTACTATGCATCATCTGCCACTACCCTAACCCTAAGCCCTAACCCTAAGAACAAATTGAGCAAGGTCTTGGAGCTCCATTCTTGTGCCATCTCTGGCGGGGACAAAAAGGAAAGGCCCCTAGCGGTATAATGTACTAGCCATTTTTTCCTAAAGTCAATATTCATCATTCTTTGTGTCTTCCAGGCCCATTAAGAAGAACTACTTGACTTTAGGGTGACAAAGTCCCTTTATCTCCAAAGAAGACTTGTTCACCTGCTAAGTAATTTGATCTTCTCTCAAAATGTTTTTTTTACGTTTTTATATCTAGAATCTATTACGTTGTAGCTTTTTTACTTGCCCAGGGCTGTTTTGCCGATTTTTGGTAATGTAACTGGCTACATCTGTACCTGATACAAGGTTTCAGGAGAAAAGATTTTCGGTAGTTGTTTTCTCCTTTTTGGCTTCCCCTGGCTCTACAGGTTTTGTCGGATGTCAGCTCCATGCGCCGCTCGTTCTCCACCACAGCAGACAAACGAGCTCGAAGCTCCTGGTTAGAAGACTTCTCTCTGGACAGGAGTGGTGCAGACAATGGATACAGACAGCAGCGCCGCAGCTACCACCAGTCTCTAAGGCTGTCTACTCACCGTCTGAATACAGACACAGGTCAGGATGTCACCCAGTGCATGTCACAGGCAATTTATGATGAAACTGTAACACTGAGAGCCCATTCATCAGAATCTATTTGTTCAGAAATAGGGCAAAATGGCATAAAACAACAGCACAACATTTATCAGAGGAAAACAACAGATTTTAATGAAAACATTTCAGCTTTTCCACAGTTCTGTCAAGGGCAAAACAAATGTTGGATCTTAAAGGGATGTCATACTATGGCATTTTTATTGTACTATATTAAAGAGCCAGAGACCTTTCCTATTAGGTGGCCGCTAGTACTTGCGGCAGCAGTGGTGGTTAGTGGCCGCTAGATGGCGCTGCCAAGATTTTACTGCTGATTTTACTGAATTTCATATGAAATTTAACTCAATATTATTAGGGTTAGGGTACTGGTTAGGGTAAGGTTTAGGGTAAGCAGGGGTGTAGGAACTGGGTTAGATGGGGGGACAAATCCCCCCCAGATTAAACTAATAGGGGACACAAAAAATAGCAAAATTAAACTTAATAATGCATTACCAGATTTGACCCTTACAGATTACCGCTAGATGGTCAACTCTAGCGCAATGGAGCAGTATGTCTTTCTTAGGAAAGCTTTGACCCATAATTTATATATATATATATATATATATATATATATATATATATGATTCACCACAACAATTTAAAATATGGTGGGCAAACGAGCGATAGAAGCCCTCCACCATACAGTAGTTCACATTTGTATGTCTAAAGCAAGTTAAAAAAACGTGTTTCCTGCTCAGAATTTTGAGAAATACAGTTATTACACGGCACACTGTGAAGCTGAGCAAAGACATGCAAATGTGCCCACAAATGCTTCGTTCTTCAAACCATGACCATGGCTTCCTTTAAGCTTATGTCTGCTGCATTACACTGCATTACACAGCTTTTATGCAAAGCCAAGGTTAGATTATTCACAAGCAGGGAATCCTACCCATGAACAGACGTTTCAAGGTTACTGCCTATCATCAGCTTTGGGTGGGATCCCAGCTTGGGTAGTGGATATTTTCAGTAGGTAGTTCACCACAACAATCAATTAATATATGGTGGGCAAAAAAGCGATAGAAGCCCTCCACCATACAGTAGTACAGTAAATACATCTGTGCTCAACTTTCTAGAGTGAGATAACTGTTTTTCTCGGAATTCTGAGCTGGAAGCAGTTTTTCTTTAACTTGTTTTAGGCATTAAAATGTGAAGACATACGTACTATTTATATACTATATACTGATATATATATATATATATGTTTTATTTTTTGGGGGCGGGGGACAGGGGCATTGAGAATTTAAACAAAGAAATACAAAAATAAAAAAACATTTTTGTGGAGCCCCAGAGCATTGCATTGCAACTGGTGCACCAGCAGTAGATCTGCAGTTCCTACGCCCATGAGGGTAAGGGTTAGGGTACGGGTTAGTGTTAGGGTAAAGTTTATGGTTAGGTTAACTGTTTAAGGTTAGAAATTGTGTAAAATGTCGACATCTACTGCTGCAAGCCACCCAACAGGAAAGATCCAAGAGCCTGTATTAATAAAGAGTGACAGTTTTTATTAAGATAAAATTCATTCAAATGCAATTTGGCCAATTGAATAGGGCTCTATATAAGCACATTGCATATTTGTTTACAGAAGTTTTTAGTTAGTGAACTTCTATCCAAATGTAAGGTCTTCACTAATCAAAAACTTCTTTAAAAAAATATATGCTATGTGCTTATATAGAGCCCAAATCGCATTTGAATGAGGCTCCTAGTTAGGGCTAGATGGGGCTTAATTAGTAGGTAAGCACTAGTTTGTGTGTGCAAGGGTGCCCATCTAGCTCACTGAGCTGGTAATGGTTAGGTGGACTAGTTAGGAAGAGGATTGCTTATTTATAAATTTCTTAAAATGTGTTATATATATATATATATATATATATATATATATATATATGTTTTGGACCTATCCTGTTATGGTTACGGCACCAGTCTGCCGCTGCAGTGCGGTGACCAACCGCTAGATGGCGCTGCTAATATTCCAGTGCCATATCATAGAGTCAAGGATCTATATCAGGAGCACCATCTAGAGGTTGGCCGCCGCACTGCAGCGGCTGACCTGTGCAGTAATTATAACAGGATATTATTAACAATGCATTAATTGTGGTAATCATTAATAAAAGGTTCACTTTTATAATCAGGAACCATTTGGGACTTCCCCCTCCCCCCAATTCCTACACATAATTTAAACTGTACAATTTGGGCCTACCCCTTTTTCTTATTGTTTGGGGATCTGGAGAATAGAAAACATAGGATCTATCCGGTTATAATTACGGCACAGGTCCGCCGCTGCAGTGCGGGGACCAACCGCTAGATGGCGCTGTCGATAAAGAGCCTTGACTCTATGATATGGCACTGGAATATCAGCAGCGCCATCTAGCGGTTGGTAACCGCACTACAGCGGCAGACTGGTGCCTTAACCATAACAGGAAAGGACCCAAATCTCTTGCTTCCTCCGTGGGGATCTAGCCCTATATTTATTATAACACTGCCAATGAAGTATATGCCAGTGCATAGGGGGTGGGGTGTTTTGCTTAGTATATTGCATGGGGTAGTATGTTTATTTTCTCTTTAACATAGGTAGGCTCCCTACTGTGCTTTTTTGAGTGCTTTGATTGGTTGAATAGTTGTGATCTGTTGTGGTTAGCAAATGCTTGTCTGGTTAATGAGGGCTCTGAATGTGAATTCAAAACAAGAAAACACGTTTAGCTCAGGTTTACATTTGCAAATAATGTGTGATTTGTATTACAATTTAACTTTGCCATAGGCTTTGCATTTTTTTTTAAACTGAGCTGTGGTCCACACGATGCCTTTATTAACTACAGTGGCTTAAAGAGCCCCTCTCTTACCCATCCCCTATGTTGGTGTGTATGTGGAGAAATATAATGTTAAACAGCTTTATTCTTTTTTACACCCCTTTGTGTGGTACAGTTGGGAGTACACCATATACAAAATGTATTAATGTATTCGTTATTACAGTTATTAATATAAAAAAACTCATACCTACCACGTCTACTCTAGTTCTTACTATTCTGTTGAGCAAGTTACTCCAGCCCTCCTCTAAACTTACCCTACCCAGGCCCTCCAGCCCCTACTAGTCAGGTGGGCTAAAGGCACAAAATACACAATTATCTATCCCTCCCTAAAGAATAAATCTAGTCCTCCCTTCTTATATACTTTTGGGACCCACAGCCCCCATGCCTGCTCATTCATCATACACTCAACTTCTGTAATTTTTGAGGCTAACCATGGGCCATATTAAATTGGGGCTATGTTTTAATACGGAGCCCGTAACTCTCATCTTAGGGCTATTTGCATGTTAGGAAGCCCTATAACGCAGGCCGCAGATGACTTGTGGGTTACCTGTGAAAAAAGCCTATGGGTTGAGCAACGTTGAACTACAAACCACTACATCTTCAATTTAGTTATAAAAATGTAACAAAGTCACTCGTGAGCTAGCCTGTAACACGTAAATGGAGCCCAAAGCCCAACGTGTGCTCGAGAAGCACCTGTAAAGGAAATACAAACACACTACTGTACTCATATTAAAATGTAAAGTGCTGTTAGGTCTTAGAATTAATAGCACAGCTTTCTCAAGCCTGGAAATCGTCTCTGAAAAATACTTAATTTTATGGGGGTGTTTTGTGTTATATCTACACCGTCAATCAATGTGTTAATCCAGCCTCCATTTTCTTGTGACGCAATGCTGGCAATCTCGGTTTCAATTGGCTCCATCTCAACCCGTAACTACGGCTTGCTTAATTGTTTGCGTACTAGCCCGCAACTCTGATGCCCAACAACTGGTTTTTGATTTAGCACCTCCAGCTCATAGCTCGCAGCCCTTTTAATTTAATAGGACCTTAACTCTGGGAAATTTCAAGCCCGCAGCCATTACGTGCTTCACGTTGGACTTACGGGGCTGCAATTTAGTATGGCCCCATGTGTTTACCAAGCCGGATGTGATGATGCTCTAGAAATGACTTCTGGGAAATTTCAAGCCCGCAGCCATTACGTGCTTCACGTTGGACTTACGGGGCTGCAATTTAGTATGGCCCCATGTGTTTACCAAGCCGGATGTGATGATGCTCTAGAAATGACTTGTAATAGTAAGTAGGATAAGCTGGCTCGGCAACATAGTGAGGCTAGTCCTGTAAGTCTGGAAATTGGGCTGGCTTTTTCGGTTATCCATAAAAGCACAACTACATAATGCCCAAATATCAAATAGTGGATATATGGTGGTAGTCAGTAATATCTTACAAATAGGCTTGCCTAGTAAACATGAAAGTTGTTGCTGGTCACACATATACCTTTGGGAAATAAGTGAACATACAGAGCTGCACACTGACATAGGGAGCCACTAGCATATGGAGCCAATGGCATGTGGAGCCAATGGCATTTGGAGCCACTGGCACATGGAGCCACTGGAATATGAAGCCACTTGCATATAGAGCCACTGGCATATGGAGCCACTAGCATATGGAGCCAATGGCATGTGGAGCCAATGGCATTTGGAGCCACTGGCACATGGAGCCACTGGAATATGAAGCCACTTGCATATAGAGCCACTGGCATATGGAGCCACTGGCATATGGAGCCACATCAAAATGATGATTTAATTTAGAAAAATACTAGTACAATGGGTTGCATTTTATTATTTTATTAAAGGGACATACATTCAAAGCATTGAATCTAAATATCACAAAAGAGTAGTACAAAGAAAACTAAAAGATCATGACATTATTATTTTTCTGACTTGAAGTGTACTATTTGGAGCAATAATGTTAAGTATAGTTAATATTCAGTAGTCCTGATACATTGTCATGATACTGGATTTCATGCCATCCTAAAATGTCCCTTTTTATTGTAGTAATGAAGTAATGTTTAAAAAATATATATATATTTTTAAATGATTTGTATATAAATCTAATGCAGATTTATTAATACACTTGTGGCCACATTTTTTTAATAAAGTCTTCTAGAGTCACTGAACAGAAGAGACAAACACATTGACAGAAAGTGAAGATTAGGTCCCGCGACAGACAGATGCTACCATATATCCATCTACTGTCTGATAACAATATTGTCTTGTCAGGTCATCGATCAGAAACTCACCGGTCCGGGGGAAGAGAGCGAGGTCGTTCTAAGGAGAGAAAACATCTCTTGTCCCCTGATCCCTCACGTTGTAACTCTGAGGAGAGAAGCCCCCAGGCTGCCTGTGAGCACCGAGACCACCAACTGTCTCCAGGACACAACCACAGCAGTGTTCAGGTGAGTGACGGGAAAAATATACACCATAAAAAAGCAAATAATGCTGTGAATGGAGAAAAAAACATGGGACAGAGGCAAAGGGATTTATACTGGTGCAAAGTATAATTATACTGAGGAGAATAAGGTAAACAATATGACATCACACTTAGATAAGATATAAATGATTACAAAATCTTCCCAGAATTGCAGGAGTATGTGCTTTCTTGCTGTGAGTGGAAATGTCCCCAATATTGATAATAGTACTATCCTATCAATTTTAGTACTATCCTATCAAGTCTATCCAGATACCATACAATTGAGTTTACATTTATACATAAAGCATATTGCACTCATTTTAGACTGGGTAAGCTAGACCAGGATAAATGTGGCAGATGTGCCACTTATAGACCAGACTTAATTTTCTGGGATAAGATGTTGAACTGGATTCGGAATTATATTTAGGCCTTCAATTTAAATGGAATTATAATATAGCCCTTTTTGGAGAGTGAGGAAAGAATAATTAAAAAATTCATTTGTATTGTTAGTCTGTTTACTGGATATTAATGAAGTAGATCTGGGGGATTGCTCTGACTCGTAGAACTTAAACACATGATAAATCATCAAATTCTCCTTGAAAAATATGTGCTCTGGCAGGCCACCTTGTGAGATTACTGAAAGTTTGATCTATCATGTATCACTTAAAAAGATGGATGAAACTTTGTGTATGTCTCAGTGTCGGTCCCTTGTTTGCATCTAAAATATGTTCTTCTATTAAAGCTTTTTTTTGCTATCTAGTTGATGTATACGGGATGTAATGATTTGGTCCATTAAAAATCTTGGATTCTTTATTTCCGTTTTAGAAAAAAATGTATTTTTAATGTGATGAATTGATGGTTATGTCATAAAAAAAATATGCTATTCAGGTAATTGGAATGATATTTTAATTGAATACAGCAGAAGAGACAGCATCTCCTTCTCACTGGGTGACAACATTCTGAATATATTTGAAATTATCCAGACAGGCTGAATTGGTGCTAACAAAATGTATTTATTGCAACTAGTTTTATACTGGTAACATTTATACATCTGCTTGCAAAAATACCTTCTTCAAGTTTGAATTTATTTTTAAAAGGGCTGAATGATCCCTATCACTGATGATACTGTGTTTTTATTTGGTGGAATGCATGTCGATGTTAAAGGGATATGGAAGGCTTCTAGTTTTCATTAGGAATATAATATCCCTGTGTATTTGTTTACTTTTATGTACTTTACTTTTATTAAGAAGTTGTTATAAGATAATTTTTTATGATGAAAATCATAAATATGAATCCTTAATATGAATGCTTTATATAAATAACTAGTTTTGTTCAGCCTCTTCTTACTATTAACACAGAGCTTTTATTTCTTGGAACCATTTTCCAGTCTCCAGTAAACATTAAGTTGCTATATCTTTTGTTTCATTCACCTCTACAGATTCTTGATTCTTTGAGTGAAAGCTGCACACCTTCAGACACCAGCACCCCAAGACGAGGCAGACGACAGCTTCCCTCTGTGCCTGCAACTCCAAGACCTCTCATTTCCTTCTCTTCATTGATCCGCCGACCAAAACACAGCTCTCCTCCTCTGAATGGTGGTGACACCACACCTCCCTTACCTAGTGAGCCCGGCCTGAGTGAGTCTTCCTGCTCTCTCCAGGGGCGTCAGAGCTCCCAGTCCACTCCCCAACACTACATCTCAGAGCCGTACCTAGCACTGCACGAGGAGTTGCAAAGCTCAGACTGCCCCACTGAGGACACACTCACCTTTGAGGTAGCTGTGGCTACCAGCTTGGGCCGCTCTAACACCATTGCTACAGCCCCATTACGCCATGGTTGGCAGATGCCAAATGGCCATTACCGACGCCGGAGAAAGGGAGGGGTGCCAGCTGTCATAGCCTCTCGTGAATTGAGTGACACAGAAGAGGATGACCGATGTTAAGGGTGGGGCGAAGCTTGCATGCTGTATCACAGCAGATATTGTTCAAATGGCCCCTCCATCACATCAAGAGCTTCTTCCTGAGGAGCCTCACAGCACTCACTGCCAGCCCCCTAACCAAAACCGCAAGACCTGAGGCAAGACCGATGCAATGCCTCATTAGCGGCTGCAGCCTATATTTTAATATCTTGTGCCAAAAACAACGAAAGAAACTGAGGGGAGATAAGTGTATTTCAAGAGAGATTATATGGTATATAGCCCCTTTAGAGAACTAAAGGTAGTAGGGAGGTATGTGTTAAATAGGTTTGACAAAGGCTGTGGGGAATACTGCCACACATGTGGATTGACCATTGACTGACATCCTATTACTACTTGCCAATAATAGGACTTATGTTTGAGATATTGCGGATTGATTAGCAGATACAGAGCAATCAATCTTTTTGATCACTCAATAAGGAAATAAATGTTTAAATGGCATCTGGATTGGTGATTAACAATGGTCCGGTAAATTAGCTTGTTAATTGGTTTGCTTGGTGGACAGCTGTCAAGTGTTGGTTTATTAATGGGTCCTTTGGAGGACTGAAAGATTTCTTGTCATGTGCTATTTATAAAAATGAAATGCAATGATATAAACTGGTAAATGGGAATCTATAGCTTCATGTTAACTGCTATCCTTGAGCCCTCGAGAGGTAATGGACTATTTCTTATACTCAACCCATAAAAAGAACAAAATCCGGTATATGTTGAATCCTTCTTGACATTACATAGAGAAATGTTTAGAAGAGGAAGTAAGGACGGCTATCAGTGGAGGGCAATTTTGAGCAAAAACAATCAGGTATTTTTGCCCCATCCAACTGCAGTGCGTTGTCTAATTTTCTTATTGTGAAGCATTTAAGAGTTTCTGTTTAATGACCAAACCATCATGTTTCATCTCCATGTATCATACTAAGCAGCCCTTCCTTAAAGGGTAACATGTTTCACAGCTGTGACCTAAGGGCATGTCCACATGGAGCCACCTCACACTCATGATGTTTAGAAAAGCATTACTGTCTGTTAGAAGCATGAGACACTGGTAGAGTGAACCTCCTCACCTGTGGTAGTGGCTCTAGGTCACAGTTGTGAAACATTACACCCTACATGAGAGAGAACAGCAAGAAAGGAAGAGAATCTGTTATTACAGGGATTTCTTAGAAGTAAGTAAAGTGTTAACTTGATATGATAATTACATGGAGAAGAAAAAGCTAATGAAGTTACATACTAAAATATTTATACAACACCAAAACTAAATGATAGAGTCCCTTTAATGTTTAAAACACGCTTTTTAATACCTGATTTAACACTTGCAAGCTCCATGTCCATTTTACTTCATCAAAGTTTGGGCAGCTGGTGTATAAAAATCAATATATACCAGGAGAGACCCACTACGTCCTATTCTGTATTACGTTATTATTTTTTAAATTAAAACTGTTTTGCCATATGACCTAAAATGATGTTCTGCAATGTATACCATTAGCTTTCCAGTTGTTTTATCAGTAGCTTCCTGTACTCAGGTAAGGAATCATGGGCGTAAGAGCACAAAAAAATCTTGGGGGGATAATTTAACTCTACTCCCAGGAGGGGATCTACCTCTGGTGCAATTCACCAGGACCCTGCTCGGGGGGGGGGGGGTTGGGGGGGCATTGCTGTAGTGCCCCTCAAAAAAAAGTTTTTTTCATTTTTTGTTTAAATGTTCAATGCCCCCTAGTATAATAAAAAAAATGTAAAAAAAAGAATATATATAAATATATATATATATATGATGATATATAAATAATTGGTCAAAGCTTACATGGTAAAGATATACTGGTCCATAGTGCTGTAAGTCCTGGTAAGTCCCCAGTTCCTATGCCCCTGGTAAGGTTATCCTGAAACCCTAATCTTATATTGACCTCAGATGTCTGGTTGGGACAGGACTGGCTTAACTCATTCCATATGAGTATGTGATCATTAAAGATCCATATAAAAATGAAAAACACTTGTCATAAGTATCATACACTTGCTCCTAAATTAAGTGCTTAGGAAAGATTTGAGCATTATAAGTCAAACTGGACAGAAAAGAGCATATTTCAGTATAATACTTAAGTGCTGCTCTTTGGCTGACTAACTAGTAAATCGGTCTGCCAAGCCTATAAGGCAGCCTCATAAATAACTTCCAATATGTTGAGGCTGAGGTTCCAAGCAAAATATTGTATTAAAGGTCAGCCACTTTTATACAGAATACTACTCCAAAACCTAAATAAACATTTGTGTATCCGGTTGCCAATGATATGTCTGTGCAGCCATTTGTTTCAATGTAGACAGAGCCGTAAAATCTGAGTAATAAATTAGATCTTTAGGTAAAACTAGTTGTTTCATATAAAATGTTTTAACTAGATTTATATAATAATTTGATCCTCCTCAGTGTAATTTTCATATAAAATGTACACACTTATCTTTAAGAAACCAACAAATCAACAGTTTGTAAGACCTCACCCTTTATCCCTGTGTACTCTCCTGTAGGCTGCCATGTTGCTTATCTGTGACTCGCAGCACTATATTTTGTGAGCTAAGAACTCCCCCTCCAGAAAAGGGATTGACACTACCAGTGTCATGCTGTTATACAGCAAGCAGTGAGTTCTGTATGTTAGAAGTTGCTTAAAACTCAATTGACAGGATTTGCTATCATAAGCATAATATATAATCAGGTATAATAACACTTTTTTGGGTATAGGAGCAGGATTCAGAATTAAACTTGGATAAGGAATTTATATAAAATTAAAAACATTTTCAAAATATCCCTTTAAATTAAATATATTAGTTCCATGCACTGCTGTTTTCCCAACACAACTGGTATAAACAGACAGGACACACTTATATCTGTGCACAACAACATTGACTCCTACAAGCATGTACAATGGGACTTTCCATTCAATAGCTCTGTCCAGAATACATACAATCTAAATTAAAGGTAAGTGCACACACCTATGATATTATCCTCCATTTGTGCACTGTGTGCTCACTTCTGATGATAGCATCCCATTAAATGATGGGGTGAACCCAGAAGTAGGTACTGCTACCCATCAATTCCTATTTGATAAAAAGTGAGCTTAATTACATGGCTACGGGAACATTTATAACAGTATTTATGTAACTATTACATGGCTTCCATAGGTTATTTCTCACAAGAGCTTACTGCTACATCACTAGGGGATTTGTCATATAAGGGAAATAGCTTTCAAGGGTCCTCACATGTTACTTAAGGAACCGCAAGTATGGAGTTTTACGTCAGATGCAATCAACCCTTGTAGCAACCCCATAAAGTTAAAGATCATTAGTAAAGATGGCAGCAGAGCTATGTGTCTCCCACCCAAATATTCACAACACATTGAAACTTCCTAATATGGCCTCTTTAACATTGCAGTTAGCACACATCAAATTATGTATTATTTTCACACTTATTACATAGTATTACATGTCATAGGATACACATAGATTGCTTAGACAGGATTATTGTGAGGGGGGCTGTACATGTTTATGTAAGGCAGGTAGGTAGATGTTAACCCATCTTTAGCATTAGTTGGGTGTCTAAGCTTAATTCTGTGAGCATGTATTTGCAATTGACATTGTGATTTATTAGACTGTTCTTTAGTATTGCTGTGTATGTCTGGACTACCCATTAGAAAGGCTCTTTTGTGCTATAGTATGTGTGAGCTTTAATGTTCTTTCATTAGAGTCCTGAATACGCTTCTTTAGGCTATTTTTTTTCTTCTTGTACCGGGAAACTCGTAGCTGCTTAAGAGACTGTAAGTCTTCTTGTAAGGGGTTTATCTGCTCTTGTGGAAGATGTGTCTCAGCGTGGGCACAAGAGCTTTACAACAATTATATTGTCAGTAAGCTCTTACGAAGTCTTTACTCATAAGGGCTTGCTGAGGGTGGAATATAACAGCTACATGGCTGCCTACATGAACTGTTCATTCACCCGGTTTCCAGTTTGAGCCATGTAATCGAGCCCAATAACATGCAAATATATATCTTTTTTTTTTTTAAATAAATCTTTAGAATCCTTCCTAGATTTTGAAATGAACCCATCATTTCATATGATTTTATATATCTGCTTATGCGTGACAGTGATTTCAGGTCTCTTTTTCCAGCTCCCTTAACACAGACCCAAGCAGTTCTTCATATACAACTCTGCATATTATACATGTATGTAATCCCTTCACTACCAGAAGAACATGAAATGCTCTATATTTATGTGTAAGCCACTATGGCAGCCACAGGATTAAAAATGCTTTTTAATAAAATCACACATCATGTTTTTATCTTTTACTACTCAACGCCAATAGTAAAATAAGTAGCTTTTTTCCATAGGTATGTTATTCTTTAATAGAAATAGACAATACAAATATAAATGAATGAGCTAAACAATTAGTTGTGATCTCACGCTCTTGACTGTTGTCTTTCAAAATGGATTTGGACAGCATAATGTGCATTAACCTTGTAACTTAATATATAATATGTATATATGTTTATGGCACATCAGCTCTCCAAACACCTGTTTTTCTTTAAAGTATCACTGATATATATATTTGAAAACTTTGAGTGTAACTAAGAGCATATTTTGGTTCCCTGGTGGTCCAGTGGTTAGGATTCTGAGCTTTCACCACTGCTACCTGGGTTTGATTCCAGTCAGGGAACCAAAAGGTCACACTATCATGAATCCATACAGGGTTGAGCCTGGTCAGTACTTGGATGGGAGACCACCTAGGAATACCAGGAGCTGTATGCTGTGGCCCACTGGAGAAGGGACTGGAAACCCACTCCAGTATCTAGGCCATGGAAACCAAGTGGATCAGCATGGTGTGTTGCGACCCATGAGGTCACAAAGAGTCGGACATGATTGAGCAAAGCAAACAAGCAAGAGTATAACTAAGCAAGAAAAAGTCATATATCTATATTTTATTTATCCAGGATCTGCCTTTGCTGGGTTCTGGATAAATACATGATATATGGGGGAAAGATTTTTATGAGAGAGGTGTGTTTACATTTCTGGAAAGATTTGGTTGCATTTCCTGAAGCAAGGTGTCTGCTTCTTGGCCTGTGAGGGGAAAGGATGTGGTGTCACTATCAATCTTGTCCAATTATCTAAACAAAGGCTCATTATACCTTCCTTCCACACAACCTCCCTACATCTTCATGATTGATAGTTTGGTACAAAAAAGTGGATTTTTTTCTTGAACTGCAATGGTCCTTTAAACGGAAGAATCTGCCTAAAGCTGCCACGTTAATCTTTCTTGAGATGTATTGAAATTCCTTGAAATGCCTCTGCAGGACTGTGTCTGTTCTCTCCTTCCCCGTGTCTGCTTCTCATATTTATTTTTCCTTGCCTAGTACTATACATTGTCTGTGTTTCTTGGAACACAGCAAGCAAGTTGCATTGATGTAGTTTTTGCCAGCATTCACCCATCAGACAACCTTTTGTATAATGAAGTCATTAAATCCATGCACATCTTTTATAGGTATTTTTAGCAGTATGATTTGTGCAGGCATGATAATCTGCCATTCAAAAATGAGTCACATATATATAACATATATATGTTGTTTAGTCATTCAGTCGTGTCTGACTCTCTGTGACCCTATGGACAATAGCACGCCAGGTACATCTGTCAGTCACCGCCTCCCTGAGCTTGATTAAGTTCATGTTCTTTGCTTCAATGATCTCATCTATCCATCTCCACCTCGGTCATCCCCTTCTTCTTGTGCCTTCAATCTTTCACAGCATTAGGGTCTTTTCTAGGGTATCCTGTATTCTCATAATATGGCCAAAATATTTGAGCTTCAGCCTTATAATCATAGCTTCCAGTGAACAGTTTGTCTTGATTTCCTGAAGTACTGATATATTGGATCTTCTCGCAATCCACGGGATTCTAAGCAGATTTTGCCTACACCACAATTCAAATGCATCAATTCTATGGTGCTCAGCCTTCTTTATGGTCCAGCTCTCACATCTGTATTTTACTACTGGGAATACCACAGTTCTAACTATGCAGACCTTTGTTGATAGTGTAATGTCTTTACTTTTTACTAGCTTATCCAAACTTGTCATAGCTTTCCTCCCCAGAAAAAAACATCTTTTAATTTCATGGCTACAGTCACCATCTGAAGAGATCTTGGATCCCAGCAAAATAAAATCTGTCACTGCCTCCTCTTCTTCCCCATCTATTTTCCAGGAACTGAGATTTCTGTTTGCCATGATCTTTGTCTTTTTAGCGTTGAGCAGCAGGCCAGCTTTTGCACATTATTCTTTTACCTTCATTAATAGGTCCTTTAGTTCATCCTCACTTTCAGCCATCAGCGTAGTCTTATCGACGTATCTGAGATTGTTGATTGTTCTTCCAGCAATATTGATTTCAGCTTTGGACTCATCCAGCCCTGCTTTATTATGTATTCTATGTATAAGTTTAATAAATAAGGTGACAATATACAACCATGTCGCACACCTTTTTCTATCTTGAACCATTCTGTTGTCCTATATTCGGTTCTGACCATGGCTTCTTGGTCCAGATACAAATTCCACAGGAGGTGGATGAGATGATCTGGTACTCCCATCTCCTTAAGAACTTGCCAAATTTTGTTGTGATCCACACAGTCAAATCCTTTAGAACAGTCTATGAAGCAGAAGTAAATGCTTTTCTGGAACTCTCTTGCTTTCTCTATTATCCATTGGACATTGGCAATTTGATTTCCTGTGCCTCTTCCTCTGGGGAACGTGGCTTGCACATCTGGTAGTTCCTGGTCCATATATTGTTGGAGCCTAGCTTGTAGGGTCCTAAGCAATACCTTGCTGGCATGGGAAATAAGTACAATTGTTTGATAATTGGAGCACTCTTTGGCACTGCCTTTTTTTGGGATGTAGACTGACCTTTTCCAGTCTATTGGACACTGTTGAGTTTTCCAAATGTGTTGACATAAGGCAAGTAACACTTTCACAGCATCTTCCTGTATAATTTTGAATAGTTAGACTGGGATTCCATCAACTCCTGCAGCCTTGTTATTAGCAAGGCATCCTGGGGCCCATCTCGCTTCAAAGCCTCATCAGATAGCCAGTTTGACTTCTTACTTTTCTTTATTTTGGGGATATTCTTTATTGCTGTTTCCTGGATAATGTTGTAAATTTTGGTCCAGTGTTCTTCAGGCATTCTGTCTTCCATGTCTAGTCCCTAAAATCTATTATTTACTCCCATAGCATAATCATAAGGGATATTGATTATTTCATATTTGCTTGGTCTGATGATTTTCCCTCTTCAGTTTAATTCTGACCTTTGCAATAAGAAGCTTGTAGTCTGAGCCGCAGTCAGCTCCAGGTCTTGTTTTTGTTGACTGTATAGAGCTCCTCCATCTTTGGCTACAAAATATATAGTCAATTTGATTTCTATATTGTCCATCTGGTGATGTCCATGTGTAGAGTAGTCTCGGAGGCTGTTGGAAGAGGGTGTTTGCTATGACCAGAGAATTATCTTGACAAAATTCTACTTATCGTTGTCATGCTTCATTCTGTACCCCAAGGCTAAACTTGCCAGTTGTTCCAGGTGTCTCTTGGTGTCCTACTTTAGCATTACAATCTCCTAGGATGACAGTAATATATTATCTTGGTGTTTTATCTATGGAGTGTTGAAGATCTTCATAAGAGATACTTCTCCATAGTACTGGTAATGCATGATTAAATTTAATTTTGCTATTTTTGTGTTCCCTGTTCATATAATCTGGGTGCTATTTTGCCCCCATTCCCCACAGTTCTTACGCCCATGCCAATAAGTGAATCAAGATAAGATAAACATATATGTAATTGCTACTTGTTTTGCAGAGAACACAGAATTAATTATACAACTGACACTGTTATGAATTCACAGCTGCAATCTATTTGAATTAAAAGAGAGAGGTGTAAAAACTAAACACCCCTCATTCAGATTTCATGCCATGCTCTGTTGCTGGCTAGCCACGTCAAAGCATTTAATAAAAGAGCCATGCACTGAGTCACATAAGAAAAGAGATAACCAAACAGGAACAAGCTGCAGGAAGGTTAATTAACAAATCGTAAGAAGCAGTTATCATTTAACCATTAAAAACATAGTTTATTAAATTTGAGCAATATGTACTTATACTGTCTCATTCTTGATATCTATATCATTTTACAGAATATTTATAATTAAATCAAACCCAACAGATATGACAACATGACACATGCAAAATGAGTTCAATGTGATTATAAATGTGTTTTAAGTGGTATTCATCTTTTATTGCAGCTGGGATGATAAGTTATAGATAAACTCAAAATAATGTAAGTTATTGCTCTGTCTGTTCAGTTATTAAAGGTGCATAAGGAAAATCAGAGCGCAAACAATCCAGAGGAAACTGTATCCACGTTTGAAAACCATAAGCCTGTACGAGCGGGCATTGTATATTTGTTCTTACTCCATAATGGACACTTTGCTAAAGTGCTGTCTACATGCAACTCCAGTGCTTCTCTCTGCATGAAGATGCTGAGAGACACGTCTACGGCAGGAGAGGGAGCTTGTAATATAAATAAAATACCTTGTTTTTGTCCGGAATAAAAAAAATATATATAAAAAATAAAAGTTGTGGGATTTTGAGGGGGATTTTTTGTGAAAGAGAATAAAATATTTAAGAAAAAAATTGTTGTAAAGATTTGATTCTCAATATTTCTTGTCCTTTTCTGACTTTTTCAGTCTGGAAATAAACTTATTAAAAGCTTCATTTGTGAGAGTGCTCTTGTTATCCAGCCATGTAGATGGATATTGTCAGTGGTGTGACACAACATGCCAGGGGCTACAGGCAAATATATTTAGGAGGTCTATCAAATAGAGACTGACATCATATAGTGCTATGTACATCTTCATCATTCTCTCTTTTCAAATGGACTCCTTGTTACCCCCTCACCACCACCCTCTCTCTACATATCCATTTATTAATATCCTTTTGCTTCATACTTACTGCCACACTCTATTTCCATACCCACTTACTGTCACCCTCTCTCTGTCTTTTACAATGTGGATGCTGATGAAATTAGTCACATAAGATGCCATTGGTCACCCTCACTAGGGTAAGAACTGGTGGCTAGCCCAATAAGTTGTCCTAAAACGATCTATTATTTATCTTCACTTGACACACACTTATTGACAGAACCACATGTACAGCATGACTTGTGTAACTTTGTGTCCTTGGGGGACCTGCATAACCAATCAGGGACACTGATGCAGCTCAGCAGACATATTGATGAACTCTATGGAGCCAGGATGAACTAGTTGAGTTCTCATGGAACTTCGCCATGCCTTCTCAGTCTGAGCTCAGCCAATATCCATTGCCTACCAATCCATGACTAGCTGCCAGTGTACAGTTACCATCCTCTGGGTGTGGTGACTCAGCCTGTCCCCGTATGTGGCAACAGTCCAGAAGTCTCTGATGTCTTCTTAGATGACAGTTCGTCCCTCGCTTCTTTTGTCTTGACTCATATACACCAGAGTTCTTCCCCAAGTATGGACACTATAATAATGGTTTAGAAAGTATTGCCAGTATACATAATGTAAATGGTTTTAACATAAATTGTCTAGTTTAAACTATATAAAGCTTGTTTATTTTTTTAAGATATAGTGGATTACATTTTATTGATCATGCCGGCTGCCATGATGCACCTGCATATCTACATTGTACAAAGTGACAGTCTACATCACAATTTACAGAGAAATAGGCTACGTAGGGTGGCAATATGGTGGCTTCAAAAATACATTTATCCAAGTTATTTAAAACATGTTTTCATTGAATGAACAACTCTCTTTATGTATAGAATGACTTTTTAAGGCCTGAAGAATGCCTTTGACCAATATCTCAAATATTTTGTTATATATTTCCCTTATATAAAATTGTATAATTTGTATTGACCCATGAAGAGATGAGGAGCTTTGATGGGGGGTATAAAGGGGTGCAATGGCAGATGTTCCTATTGGATATTGAGCACAGTGAATGTAGCTATGCACATTCCAGCCTCCAAAATGATTAATAAGTTTCTCTCATGTTTCTTTCTTTTTCCCTTAAATCCCAAACCAGGCCATCAGTTGATATGTTAGGGACAGCACTGGCTGGGATAAACATAAGGCCATACTGAGGATATGTTAAGCCAAGCTTTTCCAATAGATTGAATGGTCAGAATAGACAGGGATACTGATTCTTTGTCAAATCTATGTTTCTATTTTATATTCAATTGTATTAACCATAAATCCATCAACTTTGAGTTTCGACTTTCAACCATTATGTACGGACCTAAAAAAATAAAAATAATAAAATAATGAAAGCTGTAAAATATTAATATTTGAGATCCATCATATATTAACTGTCTAGGTCATCATGTCTAGAGGAAAAAAAAAGGGTATTACATTTTACACAGTATATTGGTACCTCTCCTGACACCTAATGCTCACTGCAGATCCACATAATACTACAGAACATATCTCTCGGATTTCTATGCCAATCAAGGGTCTCAACAAGAATTATTTTTCCTTATGTGAATCCCATCTGGATTTAGCTGTAGGTGTCTCGGCACAAAAACCCCATCAAATTACTGTCAAATGGAGCTTGGTCTGTCATGTATGAGAGTAAGTCACCGTTGATAATACTCATACAAGGTAAGCCTGCAGTAATGTCATGTGACACTGAGGATCTACTGAACCATAGTGACAACAAATGTCAATCTGGTAACATGCCATCTTCCAAACTAGAATCAGATGCTTTCAGAGGTTTTGATCAGGTCCATTACAGTAAAGCAATAATATTGTTGTTTATCTTGTATAATAGAGCAAGGGGGTGAAGATTGTAATGGTATTGAGTTGGATGGAAGAGTATAATGATAGTACGACACAATGCATATCAGCTGGTACATACCTGGCTATTATTAGTACTTATTAGGCACCAATATATGAGACATCACTATACAAGTTGTAGGGTGTTACAATTTCACTTAGAGGGCAACTGACCAATATGGTAGGCTTGCAAGCTCACAATCTAGAAGTTGTAAGTAAGCGAAATAGATAATTACCAATATATGGTACCATCTGTCAATAGCACTGTATGTGCATATTGCAAATGATGAAGGTAAAAGGCACAGAGAGCTTCTACAGCCGAGTCTCACACACTTTTTTTTACAAGGCAAGATCAGGTTATATTTCTACATGGAAGAGGACCTCCTCTGAGAGGCTAATTTAAGATTATTACATGCTTCAGAAACATGAAAGGTTTTTACTAAACTGCAATGGTCATTTGTCACAATTTGACTAGCAAAGACCAGAAGCCTCGTTCAATTGAGAAATTGTAGCTTATGGGAGCCCGTAATGTAGCCCGTAAACTACTTTGCTATTCAATTGGCGTCTTTTTGCGAGCAACAAACGATCTATGGGTCACAGGCTGAAAATCCCTGCGGTTGTTACAACCGTAACTTACAACCCATCAAAGCCTTTGATCTTTCAAGCCCACAAGAGTTACAATCGCAAATCGCTATTTAATTGCTAAAATTCCTCAAGCCCGCAAATATTTTCACACCCGTAAATGTCAAATATAGAAGAAAATCTTACGAGTACAAGATAGGACTCGCAAGGGGGTTGAACACCTTATCGTAGCACTGTAAATGCAAATAAAAAATCAATACTGCACTTTTCAAGATGGGGAAAGCGATGAAAGACATTAGAATTAATTGCACAACAGTCTCAAGCTCGAAAATATGCAGTAGAACATATTTTTTTTATTAATTTCAGTGTTATATCGATGTTGGGAATCAATGACTTAATACATATCAGGCAACCCACATGGACTCCAACATTTTTATTTTGTACAATGCAGGATTGCGAGTCTGATCGCATATCGGACCCCTAAATGCTAATTGATTGAAGTGTAACCTCCATGTTTCACTGACATAATGATGACGGTCTCATTTACTATTGGTTGTTTCAAAATCGGTAGTTACGGCCTTGCTTAATTAATCATGTTCATGCTCTGAAATGCTACATACGATTGCATGGTTTAGGGTTTAGACTTTCGGCCCGTAAGTTGCGGGTTTGTCCAATTGAACTGCTCTGTAATTGTAGCAAATTTTCAAACCTGCAGATATAGGGCCTCATTCAATTGCGATTTGGCCAATTGAATAGGGCTCTATATAAGCACTAGGCATATTTTTTTACAGAAGGTTTTAGTTAGTGAACTTCTATCCAAAAGCAAGGTCTTCACTAACTAAAAACTTCTGTAAAAAAAAAAGCTATGTGCTTATATTGAGCCCTATTTAATTGGCCAGATTGCAATTGAATGAGGCCCAGACAGTCTGTATAACGTAATCTGCAGGTTATAATTGTAGTTTTAGCGTTTAAGGTTAGTCTTTCCTCCTCATGTGTCAATCAATTCTTCATTCCTCTTTCTTACCCTTTCACTCATCTCTATTTTCCATAAGGATCAGAAGATAAAGTCTCTCAGACTGGCACCAAACTCAAGACCAGATAGATGTTTTGAGAGTCCAGATTATAGAGGTTGTAAGACTACATTAATGACTTAATGAACAGATATTTGAATTTAACCCTTTCAGGAAAACCCATTATATGCACACACATTGTGTATAGATGGCAGGTAAACTGTTATATGTGTGTCTAGAAACATAGATCCGCCCGTAATACCCAATACATCAATGTCTTATACATATTTCCATAGGTTATGTATATTAAGTTGCTGTTGATGCTGCAGTGACCCCCAGTGGACAGTTGAGGTCAGAATGTTTCAAACCAAATGTATTTCCATGATTTATTCTAAATGTTGTGTTACTCTCCCACCTACTGGCCTTGGTATGAAATGAATGTCTACACACAATTTTGAAAATCAGATAAGGACAAATAATTCAATAAGCAGACATTTTAATGTAGATAATTCAAAAAAAAATACAAGCTGCTGAAATAGGTAACTTAATTCCTTACAGTCACAAGTAACTCACCAATCATCAAAGTATTATTATTTTTTTATTACAAAAAATAAATGCATAGTACATTACATAATTAAACAAACAGCAAAAGGACAAAAATAAAAAACGAATTAAGAGTACAGGTAGCGTATGAATATATACAAAGTTACAGGCTCAAATAACGACACATTTGGAAAGGTTGTATGTATTAAGTTGATGGATGGTAATAGTTATCCCAGATCGCCCAGCTATTGCATTTAGACAAAACAATACCTAAAGCATATATATCTCTTTCCAATTCTCTTTTTTTTTTCAAGGGTTGTTATTTCTTTGTTTAATGTTGGAATTAACTCTGTTTTCCAACGTTTAGCTATCAAACATTTAACCACTAAGAATACTTGAATAATAAAGGCTTTTCTTCTGAATTAAACCCATCGTCAAAAATGTGTAACATCGCCATTTTGCACGAAGGGTCAATGGTTTTGTCACAACATTTAGAGATGAAATCAAAAACAGGGTTCCATAGATTCCTAATGTGTTCACAGTCCCACCAAATATGTTTATGGGAACCTTGTTGGTTACAGAATCACCAGCATACCCCCAACTCTGGGTCTTTATTGATCAGTGCTACTTTGAGAGGAACAAAATACCATCTCTGTACCACTTTAAAATAGATTTCTCTGTATGATTGGTATTTAATTATTATTTGTGAAAGAATAAATGCATTAGACCAGTTTTCTGGTGTAATAGGGTTACCACATTCTTTCTCCCATTTCTGCATGGCTGGGGTTTTCTCCAAAATGGTCTGTTTTTTTAACGTATCATAACACTGAGAGATTATCAGCCTTATTAAATTTCAGCCTCGTAAATAAGAGGCTTCTACTTAAGCCCTACGTACTGCAAAGTTTCTCAAAGTTACAACGCTATTACATTCACCCTGCTGCGAGCAACGTATGAGCTACGCAGCAGGGCCGTCCGTATCAACACTGCGAAAATGTACATGAGAAGTGACAGCTTGCGAGATGATATTGCAGGCTCCCACACCTCATCAATTAGTGCAGGGGTCCTAAACGGGACCTACGCGGCAGTCCCCCACATAAGCCCTGACGTGGGGGGTACTCAAACTACCCGAAGTGTCCTCACATTAACACCTTGCTGCAGGGGTCCATAGGGACCGCTGCAGCTCCCACACATTAACCCCTTGCAGCGGGGGTCCCCGATCGGCACCGATCAGGCCCCCGCTGCATTTAAAAGTTTTAAATTCCCTGCCGCGGCTCCTTAAAGGGCCTGCAGCACACTATTAACAATCCCGGCAGCTTCAAAAAAAATTAACCCCCCTCTGTGCTGGGGGTCCCCATCGGGACCCCCGAAGTGTCCCCACATTAACCCCTTGCAGCCGGGGTCCCCAATCTGCATAGATCAGGCCCCCACTGCATTTCAAAAAAATAAAATTCCCCGCTGCGGCTCCTTAAAGGGACCGCAGCACACTATTACTAATCCCGTCTGCTGCACCTAAAATTAACCCCCCTTTATGCTGGGGGTCCCCATCGGGACCCCCGAAGTGTCCCCACATTAACTCCTTGCTGCAGGGGTCCATAGGGACCCCCGCAGCCCCCCACATTAACCCCTTGCAACAGGGGTCCCCGATCGTTACCCCGCTGCATTTCAATTTTCAAATTTCCCACCTCGCGGGTCCTTAAAGGACCTTAAAGGTCCTGAAAGGACTCGCACTAAAAAATATTAACCCCAGGCAACTAAAATTAACCCCATAACTAATGGGGGTCAATACAGACCGCCATAAGGCCTTCATTAACCCTATAACTCATGGGGTTCAATACAGACCCCCATGCAGCCTTAATTAACCCTATAACTCATGGGGGTCAATACAGACCCCCATGCAGCCTTAATTAACCCTATAACTCATGGGGGTCAATACAGACCCCCATAAGCCAATAATTAAGCCCATCACTCATGGGGGTCAATACAGACCCCCATAAGCCTCTATTTAACCCCATCAGTCCCATAAGGTTATATTATGACCCTTATGGGGCTGTTAAAAACCTAACATTAACCACATAAGTGCCATGACGGTCCACAAGGACCATCATGACACTAACTACAAACACTACACTATAACCCCCAATAAACCATTAAATCTAAACTAACCCCCCTCTACACTAATCTATTAATACTTACACTACCTACCTACACTACCTACCCCCTAATAAACCACCCCACCACTCTAATTAATTTTTTTTTTTTTAAAAACTACCTTTGTTAAACTTGTATAAAAGGTTTGTGAGCTGGTTTGGGGTCTGTTTACAAGTGGATTTACCTTAAAAAGTAAAGGCTGAGAAACTGCAGAGTGCACTAATTGTGCCCAGGTGAGAGGGGTGTGGCTTGACTGTTAAACTTGTATAAAAGGTTTGTGAGCTGGTTTGGGGTCTGTTTACAAGTGGATTTACCTTAAAAAGTAAAGGCTAATAAACTGCAGAGTGCACTAATTGTGCCCAGGTGAGAGGGGTGTGGCTTGACTGTTAAACTTGTATAAAAGGTTTGTGAGCTGGTTTGGGGTCTGTTTACAAGTGGATTTACCTTAAAAAGTAAAGGCTAATAAACTGCAGAGTGCACTAATTGTGCCCAGGTGAGAGGGGTGTGGCTTGACTGTTAAACTTGTATAAAAGGTTTGTGAGCTGGTTTGGGGCCTGTTTACAAGTGGATTTACCTTAAAAAGTAAAGGCTAATAAACTGCAGAGTGCACTAATTGTGCCCAGGTGAGAGGGGTGTGGCTTGACTGTTAAACTTGTATAAAAGGTTTGTGAGCTGGTTTGGGGCCTGTTTACAAGTGGATTTACCTTACAAGTAAAGGCTGATAAATTGCAGAGTGCACTAATTGTGCCCAGGCGAGAAGGCAGAAGTTAATAGAAACCGGAGAAGGGGAACTTGTGAGCTTGCGAACATTTTCAGTATCAAGTGCAATTCTAGTAAAAGCCTAGGAGTTTAAATAAAAGGAGGGCCTTCAAAGAAAAGGGAGGGCAGATTTATAGTGCAAAGGAGGAAAACTTTATATAAATATATTATATTATATTCTTTATTTTTCCCACTGAAATTTCGTAGACAATAATAATAATTATGAGTCAGTCCAGTGGCAACCTTATTCAGTGTACATCCTGTCAAATGTATGCACTACGGGAACATATGATCCAGGGTCCATACCTCTGTGACAGGTGTGAGCATGTTGCCTCTTTGGAAGCTCAAATTGAAGATCTGGAGAGGAGAATTGCAGCACTTAGTGATATTGCTCCACTGGAAAGGGAATTGGTGCTCACGGAGCACAGTTTAGCTGGGCCTAGTATGGAGGGAGGAGCTGGGGCTAGGGAGGATGGCCAGGGAGGTAGCTGGGTTACAGTTACAAGGGGAAGCAGGGGGAACAGGAGGAGGCAGGCCAGTTCTGAGTTGTCAAACACCAACAGATTTGCCAGATTGAGTGAAACTGTTGGCGATGTCCATTCAGGAATGGCAATGCCAGATAGAGCTGTTCCCTCTAACAGCCGGGCGAACAGCTCTACTGGAGAAGAGGGAGGGCAGAATAGGCAGAGCAACAGACATGTTTTGGTGGTAGGGGACTCTATTATTAGGAAGGTAGACAGGGTAATTTGTCACCCAGATCCCAGCAATCGAACAGTTTGCTGTCTCCCGGGTGCTCGGGTTCGGCATGTTGTGGATCGGGTGGATAAATTATTGGGAGGGGCTGGTAATGAACCGGCGGTCTTGGTACACATTGGTACCAATGACAAAGTTAGTGGAAGATGGAGCGTCCTAAAGAATGATTTTAGAGAATTAGGGAATAAGCTTAAAGCAAGGACCTCCAAGGTAGTATTTTCTGAGATACTACCAGTGCCACGTGCTAGCCCAGGGAGGCAGAAGGAGCTTAGGGAGGTTAATGCGTGGCTAAAAAAGTGGTGCAGTGCAGAGGGTTTTGGGTTTTTAGAGCACTGGGCTGACTTCTCACTTGGGTACAATCTCTATAGCAGGGATGGATTGCACCTTAATGATGAGGGCGCTTTTGTGCTAGGGAATAGGATGGTAGAACGGCTGGGGGAGTTTTTAAACTTGTAGGTGGGGGGGAGGGACTATATAGAAGTATTGGGGTAAATAGGGTAGAGAGGGAAAGGGATGAATTATTTACCCATGGGGGAGGAGAAGGGGGGAGGGTTACAATAGAAAGTAGGGAGATATTAATAGGGGCCTCAAATACAGTGGCAGGCACTTCACATCAGCAGAGCCATAGCAACATAAAGTGTATGATTGCAAACGCAAGAAGTTTGCCTGGGAAAATGGATGAGCTAGAAATATTAGCAGTACAAGAAAAATGGGGCTTAATAGGCATTACGGAAACATGGTGGGATGAATCTCATGACTGGACTGTTAATCTGGATGGTTATAACCTATTTAGGAAAGATAGGGGCAATGGTAAAAGAGGAGGAGGGATCTGTCTTTATGTTAAGCCTGAATTTAAGCCTATAGTTAGAGAAGATATTTATGCTGGCACTAACGGCATCATTGAATCCTTGTGGGTTGAGCTAAATAGTGGAGGAGCTAATTCTAAATGCATATTGGTGGGAGTATGCTATAAACCCCCAAATATAGCTGAAAGTGAGGAAATACAATTATTGTTACAGATTGGAAATGCAGCTAAGCATGGGCAAGTTCTAATAATGGGAGACTTTAATTACCCTGATATAAACTGGATAAACGAGACCAGCAGCTCAGCTAAGGGGAGCAGGTTCTTGAGTACACTCAGGGATCATTATCTAGCCCAGGTAATACAAGAACCTACTAGAAATGGGGCCATCTTGGATTTAGTCATCACAAGTAATATTGATATAATATCAAATGTAAAAATAGGGGAACCCTTGGGGAACAGTGATCACAACACAGTCTCATTTGAGATTGAATACAAAAAACAGAGTTGTAAGGGGCCAACAAAAACTCTAAATTTTAAAAGGGCTAACTTTAATGGGCTACGGGCAGCAATACAACATATAGACTGGGACAAAGAACTTACAGGGAAGAATACTGAAAATAAATGGACAACATTCAAATCCTTACTAAATAAACATACTCATCAGCATGTACCATGTGGAAATAAAATAAATAGGAGTAAATCACATCCCATTTGGCTTAACAATGACTTAAAGATCATGATGAGGAAAAAGAAGTATGCATTTAAATTATACAAGAAGGAGGGAACAGAGGCATCTTTATGTGACTATAAGGAAATCAACAAGGCTTGCAAAAGGGCTATTAGACTGGCTAAAATAGAAAATGAGAAGTCAGTTGCAATGGAAAGTAAGACTAACCCTAAAATATTTTATAAATATATTAATGGGAAGAAGGCCAGGAAGGAATCGATAGGACCATTACAATGTGACACAGGCCATCTGATAATTAGTGACCAGGAAAAGGCAGATGAGCTAAATAGGTTCTTTTCTTCGGTTTACACAAGGGAGGTACCAGTGGTTGGGACACTGCAACATAATGGGGCTACACTACCTTCACTAAATAATTGGTTAACGCAGGAAGAAATACAAAAGAGGTTGGAGAAAATAAATGTTAATAAAGCCCCAGGTCCTGATGGAATACATCCAAGGGTACTGAGGGAGCTGGGTTCTGTAATAGCCAAACCATTATATCTAATCTTTAAAGACTCGCTCACTACAGGGTCTCTACCAGATGACTGGAGAAAAGCAGAGGTGATACCTATATTTAAGAAGGGATCTAGAGCAAATCCGGGGAATTATAGACCAGTGAGCCTCACTTCTGTAGTTGGGAAGCTTTTAGAAGGGTTAATAAGGGACAGAATACAAGAATATGTCTATTTGAACAGGATCATAGGTAGCAGTCAACATGGATTTATGAAGGAAAGGTCGTGTCAGACCAATCTAATTAGTTTTTATGAGGAGGTTAGTAGGAACTTGGATCAGGGCAACTCAGTGGATGTAGTCTTTTTAGATTTTTCAAAGGCATTTGATACAGTGCCACATGGAAGACTAGTGAGCAAACTAAGGGATACAGGAATTGCAGTAAATATCTGCTCATGGATCGAGAGCTGGCTAAAAGACAGGAAGCAAAGGGTTGTTGTAAATGGAACATACTCCGATTGGTCTAATGTGATAAGTGGGGTTCCTCAGGGCTCAGTATTGGGTCCTCTCCTTTTTAACATATTTATTAATGACATTGAAGTAGGACTCGAATGTAGTGTCTCCATTTTTGCTGATGACACTAAGTTGTGCAAGGTAATAAAATCAGATAATGATGTACTTTCCCTACAAAAGGATTTGCATAAATTAGAGAAATGGGCGGCTAAATGGCAGATGAGATTTAATACAAATAAATGTAAGGTTATGCATTTGGGAAGGAAAAATAGCCAAGCAATCTATAATCTTAATGGAGCAAATCTAGGGGTATCAGATATTGAAAGGGATTTGGGAGTACTAGTGGACAACCACCTAGGTAACAGCGCTCAAAGCCAAGCAGCGGCTGCAAAGGCAAATAAAATATTAGCATGTATTAGGAAGGGTATAGAAGCCAGGGAAGAAGATATAATTCTGCCACTATACAAATCTCTAGTACGCCCTCATTTGGAATATGGAGTACAATTTTGGGCACCACCTCACAAAAAAGACATCTTAGAGCTGGAAAAAGTACAGAGAAGGGCTACAAAACTAATAAGGGGAATGGAGGGGCTAAGTTATGAAGAAAGACTAGCAAAATTAAACTTATTTTCGCTAGAAAAAAGGCGTCTAAGAGGAGATATGATTACGTTATTTAAATACATCCAGGGTCCATATAAGGCTTTGTCAAGTGAGCTTTTTGTAGCAAGAGATTTTCAACTGACAAGAGGACATCCGTTGAGGTTAGAGGAAAAAAGATTTCACCTTAAACAAAGAAAAGGGTTCTTCACAGTTAGGGTGGTTAAACTGTGGAATTCTCTACCAAAGGAGGTGGTGACAGCGAATTCGATAGACAACTTTAAAAAGGGGTTAGATATATTTCTGAATAAAGAGGGCATTCAAGGCTATCCTAGATAACTAGCGAAGGAATATTGATCCAGGGAGAAATTTGATCGCCAGTTTCTGGGGTCAGGAAGGAATTTTGCTTTTTTTCCCCCTTATGAGACAATTGGCAAAGTTTCAATGGGGTTTTTTTTATGTTTGCCTTCCTCTGGATCAATTAACAATAATTAACAATTAACAATAATAATAAATAGTCCAAATTAAAAAGATCAATAGAGATCTAAAAAGGTTGAACTTGATGGACTAACTCTTTATTCATTCTCCAATACTATACTATTAATAATTATTTAATCAATAATTTAATTAATAACTAATCCGCATATTGCAGATCAGAGGAGATCTTAACAGGTTGAACTTGATGGACTGAAAGTCTTTTTTCAACCTTAATTACTATGTAACTATGTAACTATGTAACCTTACAAAAAATAAAAAACCTTCCTTACAGAAAATAAAAAAACCTAAGTCACCAAAAATAAAAAAAACTACATTACAGAAAATAAAAAACCTAAGTCACCAAAAATAAAAAAAACTACATTACAGAAAATAAAAAAAATACATTACAACCCCCCCAACTACAGAAAAAAAAAATGACACACCTGAAAAGGAAAGACAGACATACACAATACAATACATACATACAATACATTACATTAAATACAATACATTACATACAATACATTACATACAATACATTACATTACATACAATACATTACATATAATACAAATAAACAACCCTCTATCTATCTAACATACAATCTATCTAATATACAATAAATCCTAACAACATAACAGACCCTAATTCTAAGATAAAATAAAATAAGTAAAATCCTAACTACATACACATACCCTAATTCTAAAAGCTAAAATAAAATAATTACAATCCTAACTACATACACAGACCCTAATTCTAAGCTAAAAAAAAATAATTAAGACCGCTTACCTTTAAGATGTCCCTTCAGATCACTAACCTAGGGGTAAAACAAAACAAAAAAAATAGTACAAAACATTAACATAAAATAAATAAACATTATACACATTCTAAATATTCTACTCACCTTCCAGCATGTCCCGTCCTTCTTCTTTTCTTCTCCGGCGAGGCCCTGTTAAAAAAAACACAATACATTAACGCAATATACAGACACAAAATAAAAAAAACATTTAAACATATAAATATACATTCAACTTACCTCCCCGCGATGTCCCCGGCCTCCTCCTCTTCAGCCCCGGCTGGGCCCTGGAACCATCCGCGCTCTAAAAAAAAACTAACAGAGATCTGCACTCACAGACCTCCCAGACGCTAATGAGCCTCCCGGAGTCTTTTCCGGGTGGAAATTAGCAATGGCGGCTTCTGATTGGCTGAAAAAGGTGTCTATCAATTTCAGCCAATCAGAAGTCGTCAATGTGTGAGCCAATCAGGATGGGATTCACTCCAAAATCCCACCCTAATTGTCTAAAGCACCTGTCAATCTTTTTCTGAACTTTTTTTAAAAAAATTGATAGACAGCTTTTTCAGCCAATTAATTAAGGCCTTATGGGGTCTGTATTGACCCCCATGAGTTATAGGGTTAATTTAGGCCTTATGGGGATCTGTATTGACCCCCATAAGTTATAGGGTTAATTAAGGCTGCATGGGGTCTGTATTGACCCCCATGAATTATAGGGTTAATTATTGGCTTATGGGGGTCTGTATTGACCCCCATGAGCTATAGGGTTAATTAAGGAGTTATGGGGGTCTGTATTGACCCCCATGAGTTATAGGGTTAATTTTAGTTGCCAGGGGTTAATATTTTTTAGTGCGAGTCCTTTCTGGACCTTTACAGTCCTTTAAGGACCCGCGAGGCGGGAAATGTAAAAATTGAAATGCAGTGGGGTCACGATAGGTGCTGATCGGGGACGCCCGCTGCAAGGGGTTAATGTGAAGGGGCTGCGGGGGTCCCTATAGACCCCTGCAGCAAGGGGTTTATGTGGGGACACTTCAGGGGTCCCAATACCTCTATTAATTTTAATAGGGGTTAATTTTAGGTGCCGCGGCCGGGATTAGAAATAGTGTTCCGCTGGCCCTTTAAGGAGCCGCGGTGGCGAATTAAATTTTTTTAAATGCAGCGGGGGCCTGATCTATGCAAATCGGGGACCCCCCGCTGCAAGGGGTTAATGTGGGGACACTTCTGGGGTCCCGATGGGGACCCCCAGCATAGAGGGAGGTTAATTTTTTTTGCCGCGGCCAGGATTGGCTAATAGTGTGCCGCGGGCCCTTTAAGGAGCATTTAAACATTTTAAATGCAGCGGGGGCCTGATCGGTGCCGATCGGGGATCCCCACTGCAAGGGGTTAATGTGGGGGGTGCTGCAGGGGTCCCGATAGAGACCCCTGCAGCATGGGTATGTGTATAGGGAGCAGGGGGGAGCCTCACGGATGTCTCGGGCTGATCCGAGGCAGCACGTAGGGGCTTTAGGATCCCTTGCTAGCACTTTTTGTACTCTTATGGATTCTTCCGAGATGCGAGAATCACTCGTAGATTTAAGGCTGCGTGTGACTACGTAGCTCTCTCGGAGCCTATTCTCAGCCATTTTTCTTAGTCATCTCGCAAAGCAGGCTGCGAGGGATTCGGTCCTCGCAAACAGCAAAAAAACTGCCTTTTGCGAGGACTGAGTGAACTACGAGGGAGAATTTGATGAGGCCCTATATGTTTGCCATCATTAAATAGTGCTAGTTTTTCAAATTTAGTTAAATCTCTGTTAGAAGTAATTGAAAATTTCGATTGCATAATTATCATCTTGGCTCTTTCATATTCTAGCCATTTTGACAAAGGGAAATTGTATTCAACACAAACATTAGCATGAGACTTCATTTTTCCTGAATAGAACAGGTCTCCTACTGAGTGAATATTCCATTTGGTCCAATCATGGAGAAATGGAAGATTAGGAACCCTACTCAGCCATAACAATGTTATACCAGGTGAAGGGGATGGGGTAGAGATTACTTTTATTATTACACTTAAACCAGAATTCCAGTCCAGTTTTCACTGTCCTGTGCATTTGCTTATTTATTTTACATAGTGACTTGTCATACCAATCTGTTAATACCAATTTACTGGACAGATTTTGTTCTATGTTTGCCCAGCTGTTTTTATTTATTTTGGATGACCAGTTTACACAGTGTGAAAGTCTTACAGCTTTTTTAATAATCTTCGATACATGGAGATGCAATACCACCTTTTATAAAGCTTTTTCTAACAGTCTTCAATTTAATTCTAGTTTTTTTCCCATTATAAATGAACGAATCAATTAAAGTTTGATATTTTCTAATTATAAAATTAGGGACATTCAGAGGAAGGCATCTAAAAAGATAATTTATTTGAGGTAAGATTGACATTTTTATGGCTGCAATTCTGCCTAACCATGATAGCGTATTTGATTTCCAGTTATCTAACTGCGCTTTAATTTTGTTATATAGTTTAGTGAAGTTTATTTGAGTTATTTCTTCCACCTTGCTAGAAACTTCTATTCCTAAGTACGATATTTTATTAATTTTGCAATTAATATCCCAAGTTGATTTCAACATTCTTTTTCCTTTTTCATCTATATAGATGGGCAGGGCTTCTGTTTTGGACCAGTTTATTTTATAATAGGAGATATTTCCAAACTTCTTTACTAACTCTTGAATATAGATTAAAGGTTCGCTGGGTTTAGTAAGAGTTGGTATCACATCAGCTGCATATAGCATAGTTTTATATTCTGTTTCTCCAATTCTAATACCATGGATTTTATTATTTCCTCTAATGGCTTCTGCTAGAGGTTCCATCATCAGAATAAAAATCAGCGGGGATAAAGGGCATCCCTGACGGGTCCCATTAGTAATGGGCATAGAAGGTGATCCTGAACCAATTCCAGAAATAAAGGCACTTGGGGCGGAATATAACGCTCCAATTGATTTTGCTCCAAAATCTTCAAACCCGAAATTTTAATAGCACTTGGTACATAAAATCCCAGTTTAACCTATCAAAGGCTTTTTCTGCGTCAAAAGTAATAATAAGAAAACGTTTATGATTATCTTTGCTATCAGCTATTAAATCAATCAACCTTCTAGTGTTATCAGCACCCTGACAATTTTGAAGAAAACCAGATTGATCCATATTTATCAGTTTAGTTTAGAAAGGCATCTATTTAATCTATTAGCAAGTACTTTTGCGTATAATTTTATATCAGTATTCATTAGAGATATTGGTCTGTAATTCTTACAATATCTAACATCTTTATTTTTCTTTGGAACTGTTTTGGCTAACTGTTTTATTAAAGATGTCTTGAAGGTTTTATAGTAGAAGTTTATAAACCCATCTGGACCTGAGTCTAATTTCAAATTATTAATTGCCTCTTCTATTTCTAAAGAGTTTATGTCACTATTTAAAAGTTCTAGATCTTCCTTATTAATTTTAAGTAATGTCAGTTGGTCTAAAAAGGATTTTATTTCCAGTATATATTTCAGGTTTTATAATTTCATTATTATTTTCCAAGTTGTATAAATTCTTATAATAATTGAAAAAAGCCTTTCCTATATCACAAGGGTTAGTCAATATAGATGAATCCTTATTAGTATTAATAATCAATTCTTCGATTCTATTATGCAATTTTTTAATTTTTAGTTTCCTCGTTAGTAGTTTACCTGCTTTATTACCTAGGAAGTATTTTCTCTGTTGGAGCTTCCATAAAGAGTTATCAATGTTCTTTTGCACTAATTTCTTTATATTCTTTTTGACCTGTGATATCTCCTTCGTGGTGTTAGTTGACGGGCTGTGTTTATTCTGTCTTTCAAGTTTAGCTAATTGAATATGTAAATCTCGGAGTGAAGTGCCCTGTTGTGACCTTCTAAAGGCACTCCATGAGGATAAAACCCCTCTAATATATGCTTTATGAGTATTCCATACCGTTGTGGATTCAGTGACCGAATTTTCATTGGTATGAAAAAATGTTTCTATCTTTTTCTTTAATATCATTTGTTTATCTGGTTTATTAAATAGGGAAATGTCCATCCTCTTTCAATTTTTTTTTTTTAACCATCTTATCATTCAGTTGTAATTCGATCATGGCATGATCCAACCATTTAATTATATTAATCTTAGATGATATAACATCTAAAAGTGTATTTGCATCAGTCAGAAAATAATCAAATCTAGAATATGACGCGTGGCGGTGTGAATAAAACGTATAGTCTCTCGATTACCGTGCCACAACCGCCAAACATCATATAGGTCAAAACATAAGGTAGACTCATGGAAACGTTTAGCTTTCCTTATTGTATAAGAATCAAGGCCTTTATATTTAGTGCCATTTTTATCCAGGGAAGCATCAAGGCCATGTTAAAGTCACCACAGATAATTACTTTAACTATCCTGACGTTTTTAACCCGTTTAAGTAGTTTATTTAGGAAGCAATTTTGTCTCTCATTAGGAGAGTATATATTTACTATAGTATAATTTTGATGATTGATTTTCCCATCCCAAATAATATATCTTCCTTGCAAGTCTACTTCTCTAAAATGTTCCTGAATATTTATATTTTTACTAAACAGGATAGATACTCCTTGGAATTTCTTAACAAACGTTGAATCTATTTTAGAAGTATAGAAGGAATTGTGTAAATAAGTTATTAGAATTATAAGAATTTTATCATTTTGCCAATGTGTTTCTTGTAAACATGCAATATCTGCTGGAACCTTTTGGAATTGGTCCATGATCACCCTTCTTTTAAACACAGAGTTCCAACCTTGAACATTTTGCAATACTATCTTTATCCCCATTTAACAAAAATACGTAAATTGATCTGGATGCAGTCTTTCCTTAAAAACAACCTTTCCAATCACAAAAAATGTATATACAACCCACCCATACTGTACCTATACAATAGACAGATGTATGAAAAAATCTATTGACAAAAAAGCTAGATCTATCTTTGTCTAGCCTCCCCACACAAAAAAAAACCTGCATAAGAAACGTTACCGGCTCAACTTTGAAATTTAGTCTCACTTTAATGGGCATCAATATGAATTCAGTAGGGGGGAGGGAAGTGAGAGGGGTCAAGGAGAGAAGGAGGAGAGAGAGAGAGGAAAGATAATTGCTATTTTGTGACTCCTTTAATACTCAGTAGTGTGATCAAACTATAACTATCTCATAGTATTGTCTTTTATAACTATAATATTCCCTTTCCCTTATCTTCCCCCCTCTTTTCCCACTTCTCCTCCCCCACTCTAAGTTCAAAGGGAGAGGAGAGAGGAAAAGAAGGAGAAAAAAAGAGGAGAAAAAATATATACTCCACTACTAAATTGTGAATTACTATCCCATTATTTAATTACTAATTGTGATATTAAAATTGTGAAAAAAATTATAATAATATAGTGATCCAGTTTTGAGGACTATTCTAAACAGTATTTAAGATTGTCTCGGCAAATGGCCATATTTTATAACCTTTGTGTTGATAAGTGTACTAAATTAAGTATTCGTAAAAATGTATTTTAACTATTACATCTCTAACCTCTCTCCTTTAAGATCTTTTGGTAACGGAATCCTGTGGATCCGATCTAACATATTGATCCATGGTTTACTAGGAGGTACTAAATATGTAAAAAAAAAGCAGTTACAAATGCTACTAATTCTTCAGCATACAAGGATTCCGGAATTCCTCTAAGTCTCAAATTATTTTGTCTAGAGAAGTCCTCTTGTTGAATCCTTTTAGTGTCAATATATTCTAATTTATGCTCCAAATCGAAACCTCTTGATTAGTTTCTAACTCTTCTACTCTTTCTAACAGACTGGTAATAGCTGATTTATTTAATTGTATTTCTTGTGCAAAGTCTGATTTATAAGCCGACCCGAGTATAAGCCGAGGCACCTATTTTACCACAAAATAGTGGGAAAACTTAGTGACTCGAGTATAAGCCGAGGGTGGGAAATGTGCTACCCTCTGTGTACCTCTTGTGCCCTCTAGACATTTGGAGGACATGCATTTAGGCATAAGGGTGCTTTATATACATATCTTTTGTGAAACAATAGGGCTTCTACGCCTTGGTATTTTCTTGTAATTATTTTTGGCTCGCCCGCTAGGTGTGAATAGTAATACCCACTCACTTAAGAGTTATACATTGCACAATACCAGTGCTTCAGGGTTCCTTACTATTCCTTACATCTGCCTTTTTTTATTCCCTGTGTTAGTATTTTAAACATTCCCTGTTTTTAAAGACGTCGCTGTCATTTACTTAATAAAATTACCTTTATTTGTGTATATATTTATCCCACCATTTTTGTATACTCTATCAGATGCAATCATAATCCAGCTCACTTGCATATACCTTTAAGTGATGCAAGCAGCTGAAGAACACAGAAAGATGAATGTAACTTTTACAAATTATAACTCAGCAGTCTGATTGGCTTTTGAAATTTTGGCCCAAATCAGCTCACAGAGATCAGTGTCAGAAAACTGATTCTAAAATGGTACAACATGGAGGAGTAAGTGGCAAAAAAGACATGTTTCATAACATTTACATACATAGTTAGTCTTCTTTAAGTAATCTGTAGTATATGAGAAACTACATTTTAGAACATTATTGCAGTAGTAAAGTAATAGAAGAGCATTGTTTGAGTGGGCTATATTGGAATAGTAGAGGGAGCAGTCGAGCAGTGTATGTCAGGGCACTACTGGAGTAAGAGAGCAGAATATATGTGGGAGGGAGCACTGCCATAGTAATGAGAGTATTAGAAAAGAGCAATAAGTAAGGGAGAATCAGGAGAATCTTGTCTGAGAGGTGGAATACGTAAGAGAGAATCAGTAGAAACTTGCGTGAGAACATGAATAAGTAAGAAAGAAAGGAGGAATGTGTAAGAGAAAGTCAGAAGAAAAGTGTGTGAGAACAGGTATGAGTAACAGAGAATCAGAAGGAACATGTGTGGGAGGAGGAATGAGTCAAAGAGAATCAGAAGAATCGGCAGTGAGAGGAGGAATGAGTAAGAGAGAATCAGAAGAATCTTGTTTTAGAGGAGGAATGAGTAAGATAATGAGAATAATCGTTTGTGAGAGGAGGAAAATGTAAAACCTTATGTATGAGAATCCCAAAAAAATCATATGAGGGGGAATGAGCAAGAGAAAATCAGAAGAATCATGTGTGCGAGGAGGAATCAGGAAAAAAGAGAACCAGAAGAACCTTGTGTGAGGAGGATAAGAATAATCTTTTGTGAGACCAGGGATGAGAGCAGCAGAATAATGCAGTGTGTAGAAGTACAGCCTTCTTATGGATGACTATCTTGTCATGGTGAATGGGCTTGTATACCTCAGTGAAGCTGTGAGGTATATCGTCATGTAGGGGCACCTAAGATGGGCTGGTCATAGCAGAAAAGTCACAGGAATCAGGGTCCACTGGAGAAGGAATTGGAAACCCTCTCAGGTGTGTTTGCTAATATAAACTTATGGATAAGTACAACCAAAAACATAACCATATGGCACCAGTGTATCAGACTAGTAAGAACATTTATTTATCTATTACAAATAATAATTGAGGGGACATTAAACTGTGGATTCCATTAATCAACCCCAAGACCTCTTTGTTCAAATACAAAGCATTGTTCTGAATAAAGAAGGAGGTCTTTAAACAGCCATGGAGACAACAGCTGAGGGTCCCCCAAGCTGAAAACCCCACATTGTCTGTTCTCTGCCAATCCCCTTGGGATATAACACATGTTTGAGATGGGATGGGATACTGATAACATTTACACTAAAAAAGAGAATTGTCAGGAGAGGATGAAGAAAGTATTTGATATTTGATTTATTGTTAGAATGTATGTAGGAAATGGTGGATTGAGGGGGACAAATCCCATAAGGTATTTTAACATGTGTATGTGTTTAGAAGCTGTTTTGTTATCTATGAGCAGAAGAGCAGATTGTACTGGTTACGCTGATCCTATGGTGGTCCTGACCTATATTCTGTTTATTGAGCCCATCCCCTTTCAATCCTGAGGCGCAAGAACCAGCAGCAGCATGGACTATGACCATCTAACCCTTAGTGGAGGTAGAAATATATTTCAAACTGCGAGGAGGCTCAGTGGCGAGTGAGCTAGTGTCTGGATGGACAGACAGTGCTGTCAGATAGAGAATGGTGAAGGTACGTGGATGTCGTCCTGGAAAAGGTACGCCACAAGAAAAGAAGCATAATCACTAGGATGGCTAAGTGGCGATGGAACCTGATGGCTACCACAAACTGCCTCAGAATAGCTCCCTTAAATCAGAGAAGGGAGTTCCTGGGATTGTGACAGGGCCAAGAGCTAACAGAAAGGCTGGAGGAACTGGTGTGGGAAAAGATCATCCTGGCAGAACGATATGATGATTGGGTCACATATGCTATCACATCTAGATGGTTCTCCTACTTCCAGTTGGAGCTACTGGAAGGGCTCTGGGACATATTGCCTGGCAATCTAGAATGTGGCGTTGGGTCTACTGAGTGTTGGGAGATCCTATATGAGCAGCACCACCAAGAACTGGAATTGAAACCTTGGTCAGACGAGGCTGAGCCAATTGAATCCCGGATCAATCGAGAGGTGCAGCTAGAATTAGAACTCAGAACTGCCTGAGGAAGCCACCCTGGAGGGGATCTGGAAGCGTACAGCAGGTTGGACTATTGTTTGCCCTCACAAAGCACTGATTGTTTGGCAAGTGCAGCTCTAGATAGAGGCCAAGAGGACTATTGGCAGAATCCAGGCCAAGTGGAAAGTCTGGATTGGAGCAGCTGACTCGCACTTGGAAAAAGTTGTAATGGACTGTGAACCACAGATGGAGCTTCAACCGATAAAGATGGTCTTCAAGCTAGCAGCAGATCAGAGGGCAGGTAAGGGCAAGAGCCCAGAGATCCTGTCAGACGGAGACCAGGCTAATAAGTCAAACAAGCACATGTCTACTAGCAAGTCAGTAAGAGAGAAAGAGGACTGTGAGAAGAACCCTGGTGCTGTGGATTTACAACTGGACAAGGCCAAGTTAAGTTTTGGTGACCTGCCAGGTATAGGACTGGGTTCTTTCACTGCACTAAGGACTAACCTCAGAGCAGGAAAGGACACAAGCCCTGAGACCCTGCTACTCTAAACTCAAAGACAGGGCCCGGTTTCTTTTGTAATCTGTTAATATTGTTTTTGCCTTTAACTTAACTCATGTATAGCGCTTTAGAAGCAAAATTTTAGTAGTGTATAAAATACACCATGCATAGAATGCGCTCTTAGACATCTATCATTGAATTAATTATTTATTATATTTTATTCACTGTATGTGTTTCATTTGCTACTAAACGTAGCCCACACAACATGGTCACTGACAAACAGACCAAAGCCACATCCCAGCCATTGCTATGTATATAGGGGATCGTGTCAATAATTCTCATTACTCCATATGGTGGTGGCACCGAATTATGTGCTTTGCCACAGACTGGAGAAATAGGCTCATCATTTTTGTGGCTATTATGGAATATAACTGGTGGCTATCATCTATTAGCCATTATAGCTATACTGGTACACTACTGAATCAGGTGTCTAGGAGCCACATGGGGGCGTTAGCGGAAATGTCAGGATAGCCGTGCAGTACGGCAGAAGGTCAATGGGGAGAGGAAGCATGTAGCTAAGCTCCATGTTAAGTTTGAACCAGCAGACACAGTGGAGACACAGACACAGTGGAGTAATGAAGGCTCCTGACCCTCATATTACTCAAGCCAGCACACTGAAACACAAAATCTAAAAACCTGATACCAGAGTGAGGCAAAAGGTGCTGAATATTATTGACAACACCATGCTTTGTATTACATGTGTGCTGAATGGGAAGTTCAGAACAGCAAGATATAGAGGTACAAGTTCTGGAGGCTGTTATATGAATATCTTGTCTGCTGGCTGAAGCGTGCAGTGTCTGAATAACATTGGTAATATCGTTTTCTGCGAGACTCTAATGCTGCTGCTGAATATTATTGACAACTAGGTCCTCTGTGATTCACGCATGCTGATGGGAGAGCACAGAGCAGTGGAATATAACGGTGTAGGCAGTGGAAACTGTTATACGAATATCCTGCTTGCTGGCTGAAGTGTGCATTGTGCTGATCATCATTTCAATAAAGTCGTTTTAGAGATTTCAGTTGTGTTGCTGGAATAATTCTGAGCAGAGCAAAGTGAGCTGGTGCAAGAAGTACTGGGGTATCAAGGTTCCATTGGTGCGCTCCAAAAGTAAAGATTACTAGGCTCTGATATGTCTGTGACATTTAATATTGGTATCTACATTAATTATTGGATTGATTTGACTGTTTCATTCACCATTGCTGTAGATCCTCAGAGTATTAGTACTGTGCTAACATTTATTCAAATCTGACAGCTTACAAGAAGTTAGAAATTATAGCAAATTTCAATTTGCAAGTCACTGGTTATGGATACAATTAGCTGAGGACAAACAGAGGACTCTGAGATTAAAAACTAATAATCCTCTGTTACCATATATCAAATTAGTATTTAAACTAATATACAACAATATGCCTAAAGCAAAAGGCACCTAGCATGGCAAGCTTAAAGTAAATAATAAAACCAGTCAGATCACGGCTAAATATTTTTTCCCTACAAACAAAGAACAGGAACAATAAAGTTTATCCCTGGATTTCCAGCAAGGGAACAAATCTCTGGACTGCAATCTCACTATAATATCAGATAATTCTTCCAATACAGACACAGAAGGTCAAGCTGAAAAAGCATTAACTTCATCCAAGATGAAGGAATTATTACAAAACTTTCAATCGTCCTTTATGTTAGACATCAAACAACAAATAATTGAAAATGCCAAGCTTATAAACAAAGTTAACACCAGAACATCAGATTTGGAAGTCAAATTCAAAACCTAATAAAAGATCATAATACTCTTTTAATTCATTCAGCAAAATTAGAAAATAAATTAATTGAATTAAACAATAAAATGGCCCTAATAGAGGATAGATCGAGACAGTATAATCTAAGAATTAAGGGAATTTCCGAGGAAATATTAAATGAAAATCTAACACAATATGTTATTAACATGCTGTCTTCTTCCGGTTCCGGAAGTTCCACAAATAGAAATGAGATTGGAAGCTTGCCATAGACTTCCAAAACCCTCATGTCTGGAGAATCACATTCCTAGAGATGTTATTATTAAAGTACATTATCTGTCAACCAAGTAAAAGATAATAAAAGCCAATATCAAAACAAAAAATCTTCAACCGCCGTATGACAACATAAAGATCTTCACAAATTTATCTGCTACAACCCAATTTTCAGCTATAACCTCAGCATTGAGGACAGAAGGTTATGCATATAGATGGTTTGCTCAAGGAGGCCTGTCAATTTTGAAAGACACTCGCTGGCATAAGGTTATAACCTTAAAACAAGGAATAGAACTACTCAGCTCTTGGAATATCACGACAGGATATTTGGAGAAGACAAATAAACCACTAACTCTTCCAATCCCAGAATGGCATATAGCCTGATTTAATATGTTAACCAACTGAGATTATTGGGTTGAACCACTATTTAGTGGATAGGTTCACAAAATTATACAAATCTTATTATATGGGTTTAAAGTAATAGATTTAAACTAAGATTAAGAAAGCCTATGTACTAGTTTTTACAAGAATAACCAGGAGGGGCTTTAAATATTAGAATACGTACTTGATAAGCACTAATATATGTTTTGATATTAAGATTGTTTAATTATAACTGGAATGTAATCAACAAAGAGGTAACATTTTCTAAGAGAAGCACTGAAGGACTATTCCCTTTTTAAGGGGTCTTTTTTCCCTATAAGTTTATGAGAATTTGATATTTAAAAACTTGTTAAAACTTATGTTTTTATTTTTTTTGTAGATGGTGTTAAGTTATTTGGCTAATTTATACACTCACAAAGGTTAGTATGCCATTAGTAAGATGAAAAACTAGTAATCAATTAACACATTTTCAAAAAACACTATATTTTATTGATAGAATGTATTTATTTATTTTTGATAGCAGACTGGATATAAGTAACAGTTAAAAGATTGGTTAAATAATGAGCTACATAGGCCAATCTCCCCATATTGCTGTTGACAGACATTTCTAAACACTGGCGTATAGCCCTGTTATTATGTGTTGGTACATAATATTGTCTATGAATGTAAGAGTGAAAGGGTATGTATGGATAAAAGGGACTGAAAAGGTTTTGGGATCTCTAATCAACTCAGGAAATAGACTAAAGTGTAGGTTGAATTATCTATTGAAGTTATTATTATTATTATTATTATTATTATTATTATCTATACTTATATCGCGCCAACATATTCCATATCACTGTACAGAGGTTTAGTACATGGCAAAAAACAAACTTAACACCTTATAAAGAATGGAGGGCCCTGTTTTTGAGCTTATAATCAAATGTACATAGTGCTTGTTTCCAAGACACGGAAACACGATTGCAAACTTGCAAACTTACAATCTAAGGGTTTAGGTTTGATACAAGAGGGTGACAATTACAAAATGGCAACGTGAATGCAATTTGTTTAGTCAATTGGAGGGGTCGGTGTGTTGTACTGTAGATTGTGAGTGTAGGTGTTATTAAGCTGTGGAGTGTGCAGTGGTAATTAAAAAAGGCTGAAGGTGATAAGATTTTTTAAACAGGTGTGTTTTTAGTAATTTTTTAAAGTTTTTGAGGCAGGAAGATAACCTAATGGAGCGAGGCAAGGAGTTCCAAAGAGTAGGGGCAGCACGAGAAAAGTCTTGAAGACGGGAGTGAGAGGATGTGATGAGAGAAGAGGAAAAAAGAAGGTCGTTAGCAGAACGAAGGGGGCGGTTGGCAGAGTATTTTGAAACAAGAGCAGAGATATAAGGGGATGCACTGTTGATGAGGGCTTTATGTGTTAGGGTAATGATTTTAAATGTCATTCAGGAAGCTATGGGAAGCCAGTGGAGTGATTGACATAGAGGAGCTGCAAACACTGATCGTTTGGTATTGAAGATGAGTCTAGCGGAGGCGTTCATTATGGATTGGAGGGGAGACAGACGAGAGATGGGTAGGCCAGCAAGGAGTGAATTGCAGTAGTCGAGTCGAGATATAATGAGAGAGTGTATTAGAATTTCAGCTGTGTCTTGTGTAAGATAATGACAAATTTTGGAGTTGTTTTTTTAGGTGAAACTGACAAGATTTTGTTATCGATTGGATGTGAGGAATAAAAGAGAGGGCGGGATCCAGTAGAACCCCAAGACAACAGCCCTGGGAGGTGGGAGTGATGATGGTGTTGTCAACAGTAAGAGATATTTGAGGAGTGGAAGCTGTAGTAGAGGGTGGAAAGATTAGGAGTCCAGTCTTAGACATGTTGAGTTTAAGTTGGCGGGTAGACATCCAGGAGGAAATGCTAGAGATGCAGTTGGAAATTTGAGCTAAAAGAGAGGGGGATAGATCGGGTGCAAAGAGGTAGATTTGAGTATCATCTGCATAGAGATGATACTGAAATCCAAAGTATTTTATGAGGGTGCCAAGGGAGGAGGTGTAGATTGAGAAGAGGAGGGGGCCTAGGACAGAACCTTGGGGAACGCCAACAGACAGAGGGAGAGGTGAAGAAGAGGTGCCAGAGAAGGAGACGCTAAATGTACAATCTTTTAGATAGGATGTGAACCATGAAAGAGCTGTGCCCTGGATGCCAAATGAGCGAAGAGTTTGTTTTAGAAGAGGGTGGTCAACTGCAGCAGAGAGATCCAGGAGAATTAGAATGGAGAAGTGACCCTTTGATTTGGCGGTTAGCAAGCCATTGTCAATTGCCATTGTCAATTGTCAAGAAGGGAATTGGAGGAAATAAATTGAGTGAGGCGACACTAAACAAGCCGATCAAGCAGTTTAGAAGCCAGGAAAAGTAGTGAGATAGGGCGGTAGTTGGAGGCAGAAGCTGCATCAGATAAGGGCTTCTTGAGAATGGATGTAATTATGGCTTGTTTTAAGGAGGATGGAAACCTGCCACTGTTTAGGGAGAGGTTGAATAGATGTGTGAGAGCTGGGATAAGTGTGGTGGATAGGGGAGGGATTAGCTGTGAAGGAATAGGATCATGTGGACATGTTGTAAGGTGAGAGGTTAATAATAACGTAGATACTTCATCCTCGGTTACAGGGTCAAAGGAATCCATTGTGGAGGAGGGACTGGGGAAGGGTAAGGGTTGGGTGTTGTCGGTTTGTGGAGAGGGTTGTGGGATAGGGCCAAGCTGGGAGGAGAGCTCATTTCGGATGGTTTACATTTTATTTTTAAAGTGGCTGGCAAAGTCATCAGCAGTTAGACAGGAAGGGCAGGAGCAAATAAACGTTTCGGGTTGGAGGACAGGTTTGATATTAGTGATGAGAAGTAGTGTTGTTTGGCAAGATTGAGGGTAGAGAAGTAGGAGAAGTAGGAGCGCAAAGTAAACTTGTAGTGGAGAAAGTCTGCTGAAGTGCGAGATTTCCTCCATAGTCGTTCTGCAGTGCGTGAGCATCTCTGTAGATAGCGTTAGTTAGAACACTTAAGTTACTAGGGCCCTCATTCAATTGCAATTTGGCCAATTGAATAGGGCTGTAAATAAGCACATAGCATATTTTGTTTAAAGAGGTTTTTATTTAGTGAAAACCTTGCTTTTGGATAGACGCTTACTAACTAAAAACCTCTTTAAAAAAAAATATGTTATGTGCTTATTTAAATTGCAATTGAATGAGGGCCTAAGTGTTCTAACTAACTCAGGAAATAGATTAAAGTGTAATTTGATTCATCTAATGAAGTTACCAGGGTGTCACGATCTGCTTCTTCAAGGGGGCTTGATATGAACCTAGTTCAAACCTACCCCAGCAGAATCCTGTAGTTCCTGTTCTCTGTGGCACAAAAGATGGCTTCTGAAGAGGTACAGGCAGAGAATACTGCATACAGGTTACTAGTGGTCCATGGCAAGACCACTCCCCAAGTCAGGATACAACACACAGAAATAGTCTCACACCTTGTTTAAGTGAAAACTATCTATCAACCTTTATTGAATGATCAAAACATCATATTTATACTCTCCAATACCACACCCTTGTGTACATTTGTGTATGTGTGATGTCAGACCATCTGGCTTGCAACCTTGGGCTATCAAAGCACTTGATATCAAATTCATTAGATATCTACAGCCTTATTAAATTGCAATTCAGCAAATTCTGAATGGCTCTATATAAGCACATAGCATATGTATTTTACAGAAGTTTTTAGTTAGTGAACTTCTATGCAAAAGCAAGGTCTTCACTAACTAAAAACTTCTGTAAAAAATATGCTGTGTGCTTCTACACAGCCCTTTATAATTTTCCAAATTGCAATTTAATAAGGCTGCTAGTGAACAAACCTCTATGTTAAACACAAGTGTTTGCTTAGGACTACTTGAAGTACATGCATCAGTTTGCCCCAAGTCTGTATGTGTGAGTGTGCAATGATCTGCAGCTAACTTCTATGCAGAGCATTTCTACCAATTCCACATATATTCTATATAACATTTTCCCTCTTATAATATAGTATAACTAGGATACATAATAACCATGTACAGGCAACATACAACCACACATATTCATAAATTACTGACAAAATGAGTCCTTAAACAATTAAATCAGGGCGCAGGGGAATACGTTTTTTTCTTAAATATAATTACTTTTCTCAACTATTAATATGAAAATTAAGATATTGAGCTTAAATATGAGGGGTTTGAACTCCCCTAACAAGAGACTTTCAATTTTAAGACTGATCAAACAAGAGAAAGCAAAAGTTATCCTTTTACAAGAAACGCACTGGTCAGAAAATAAAATTCCTATATTTGGCTCAAACATTTACGAATCTAAATATCATTCGACCTTTAACTATAAATCAAGAGGCGTATCTATATTTTTTGATCGTAGTTTAAAAATTAAGGAAACTTTATGCGATTGAGATCCTTGGGGTAGGTTTATACTGTGGATAGGCGAAATTAACAATCAAAAGGTCTCCTTGCTCAACATTTATGCCCCTAACAATAATCAACTTGCTGCCTTTTTTTGTATTTATCATTGATTTTTAATCACACAAGGAAAAATAAATATTTATATTCTTCCTAATATACGTATAAATGGTATTCTTGGTGTGTGTGATGGTATAGTTCCAAGGTGTGCGTACCTACATACACCTAATTGTATTTATCCCGCACACACATTCTTTAACACTCGCTTGGATGGATTAGATGATTCAGGATTCTCTTCCCTTGAACGATTTATATACCTCATAATTATCTGAGGTTGTGAGAGGTGAGAGTCCACATTGATATTTAATTGGCATGACTCTGATGACCATAAGTGACCAGCACTAGGCTCCGTGCGCTGTCTCTTCCCCTCATGTATAGCGCTATGTTGGCATATTACAAATAAATGATAATAATAATAATATTGGCACTAACCTATGCTACTGCCACTAAAGTCCCAAAGATAGCGACTATACTCCCAGAGGCAGCAGCAGCAGCAGGTAGCACAGGAAAGGTCCAAGTCACTATCAGGGGCATTCGGTCATGATCCAGGTATCATATGTCTCAAAAGCTACAACCCGAGTTGCAGGGGGGCTGTCAAAGGTGGAGTACATTGTCAAAGGTGGAGTACCATGCCCAGACAGTGGTTCCAGGTGAGGTGGAATATAGTGCCCAGACTATGGTTCAAAGAGACAGCTAGTACCGTGCCCAGACAGTGGTTTTGCTGCTCTGGCTTGGGAGAGAGGTACAGACAATTGATCTTTCAAGGTTTCTGCAAGCATGGATACTCTTAAAAATGTTGGATTGCAGACAAGACTTTTTCACCAAACAGAGTGTGGCAGCATGCAGGCAATAATCCGGTGGAGATCATCACCTCAATGCTGCATTTGGAAGAGGGGAGTAGTTGTAACAACCCAATTTTTGAGGCCAGAATGGGACTCCCCTGCACCAAGTAGGAGCCCTTTATGGCCTAAAAATGTACTGTCTGGCTCATGTTTTTTTGTGACCAACTGGCCATGGAGGGACACTAGCCCATGTGGCTACCCATCTCAAGAGCTATTACAAGGGCCGTGAGACCTTTTTCTAACCTAACACACACTGCTTATATCAGAAACAAACATTACATTGAGTCATTCTATACACATGAAGATCTATTTTATTTAAAAATAAAACTTGTTTCCACATCCCAGAGCTGCTTACATAGGCACAGTGAACCTCCCAATAGAAACACTGCAGGTTTTAACCCTTTACTAACCTTTAAGCCAGCAGCAGCTCAGTGTCTGACTCCTCCTACTTCCTTCAACAAGGGGACTACACATCCCATTCCTTCATTTTTTGCTACATTGTTTTAAAATGTATTAGCTGCCTGTGATTGGCCAAAACAAATTATGAATTGTATGCAAATTTTATAGACTGTGACTTTTTTACAATTATGTGTGGTGAATGTTTGGTCTTTGGCCCTGGTTATGTACCTGGGGTCTCCAAGAGCCCATTTGAGTGAGTCATTTGAGCCTACCAGACTCAGTGTAATTTTTGGTAACATTTAAAGCATTTATGTTGTGTTCAGCATATGCTCTGGGATATGACACTATGATATAAAGTGTCATTCAATAGTACAAACCTATCTAGTGCAGTGACTTGACAACAGATTAATTTAGCCATATACCAAATGTTGATGTCTTTGGTTACTCCACATTAGCCAACATTTTATAACAAGTTTGTGATGGTAGTTTTCTATGCAGAGAATTGTGACTGCAGCCTTTGTGGTCTTTGGATGTCTTAGGGAATCTGTCCTATTATTACCACTCACTGTTTCCTACCGAATTATGGTTCAATGTGTTTTATATGGATATTAAAGGATGCTTTTTATTGAATTTTATTGAATCATTTAAATGGAAGTTTCACCTAAATACAAGATGCTATTATAGGAAATACTTCACTTATAGAAGTTCAAATATATGTGTAATAATTGCTGTCATGATTCCCCTGAACCCCCTTTGGGGTCAGTAAAAATTTAGTTGTTTAATATGCTTTTATGTTAATTTGATTATTCTATATGTGTTATGTCATGTTAATCAATATGTAAAATGTTATGCTATGTTATGTTATGTTGATGACTATATGATTAATTGTGTCCAGTGTGTAAAGAGGTAAATGGTTTAGAATGTTGTGTGGTCGGTGGTAACTGTCAGAGAGGGGAGAGAGCAGTTGGCAGTTGAGTTTTTTCTGACAGAGAGAGAGATGTATTGGTGTCTCTGAGGGCAGTTGAGATCATGCTGGGTTGAATGTCTTAAAGTATATATATATATATATATGTTCCTAAGCCAAGGGAAGAAGACATATATTGAAGACAGATATGCTCCTATCTATAAAGGGAGGTAAGAAGATAACCGCAATGACTGTATGAATGAAGTTGCTGTTATGATGCCTTATAGATGAGCCCTTGTCCACAGAAATAAAAACAGTTTCTGATTTCTTATAATGCTGAGCCTGCATTCATATTCTTAAAGACTACATCTAATTTAAGAGACATCAGCTGTCTTAGTGAAGAGATCAAAAGAATCTGGTAGATCTGCTGGGTAGGTTTGGCAATAACAGCCTTATCAAGCCTGACTGAGAAGCAGTAGATCGTGACAGTTGGTGGCAAGCGGTGTAATCTCTTCATCAATAAGCTAAGACAAGCAGCATGTCCAGATATGACATGTCCATTGAAGGCCTCAGGGACCTGTACCGGAAAAGAGGGCTCCACAGAACAGCAACCACCAAAAAGGCAGAGATGATCCAGGAACTCCTGCTGAATGATGAGCACCGTCAGGTGGAGGAAAGACAGGAGACAGAGGAGGAAGGTGCAATAGTCACACCAGATCCAAACCTTGCTCTGGAGATACCCTCTAATGAAGAGGAAGAAATTTGTAAGAGATTTAAAAAGTGGAGGGCTATGATGCCGGCGAGTCTGTCCGGTGATCAGCTAATGGCCCTTCGGACTCAGATCAGCCAAGAGGTCCAGCGAGAGAAACCACAGAGAGTTACCTGTCTGTCATCCGGTCCTACTAAAGCAAGGGATCCAACAGCAGCCAGGATAAAGACAGCGTATAATAGCTTTAAAGACTTCTGTGATGAAAAGGGGGACATAGATGGGTTCCTCCAGGACTTTGAGCAGCAATGTGAGCTACACCAAATACCCAAAGCCGAGTGGATTAAGGCTTCTGGTCAGCCGACTAAGAGGAAGGGCAAGTGAAGCATTCAGAGCTATCCCTAAGGGTCAGCAGATGTATGAGGAGGTGAATAAGGTGATGTTGGCCAGATATGCGGTGACCCCAGAAACCTATATGAAAAAATGTTGAACCTTGACCAGGGGTGCTGGCGACACTTATACTGAAGTTATCTTTCGGATGAGGCATGCCTGTCACAGTTGGTGAAAGGGGAAGGAGGTAACTACCCTGGAGAAAGCGATGGACTTAATACTGCTGGAGCAATTTTACTCAATTTGTCCTGAGAGGTTAAAGGTTTGGGTACAGGACCGAAAACCCACTACAGGGGAGGAGGCTGCTCGTCTAGCAGAGACAGGAGTTAAGGGCCCCAGCAATGCTACTAAAGTGGGACCTCCAACTCCAGCACCTGTAAAGTATTGCCCTATAGCCACCCGACCTAGCCCTGCAGCGCCACAAAGTGATAGTCGCCCTGGGGGAACCACAGGAGTGGCCCCTCGACCCACAGTACTTACCAGCTCTCGTAATGTCACTCGGAACACAAGGGGTTTGGAGTGCTATGGTTGTCACCAACCAGAGAAAAGAGAATGCCCCAATGTGCCTTGCAGGGTGGACAGCCACCCCACTAAGCCAGTCTACTATCTGGGGGAGTGGAATGTGGACATCGATGAGTCTGGAGTGACACAGACCAGACCCAGAGAGGTGGGCTTCTATCACCCCATCCATGCTGTGCAGACTGGTTCCGGAGGCAACAGGAACCAGCATTTCCAAAAGGTTTTGGTCCAGGGAAAGGAGGCAAGGGGATTTCGAGATACAGGAGCTGCAGTGACCCTGGTCCATCCGGTAATTGTACCACGTACAGCCATTCTTCCTAAGACCATGGAGGTCATGGTGGCTGGAGGCCAAAAAATTTCCATCCCAGTTGCCCGTTTGCAGTTGGATTGGGGCACTGGGAAACATAGTTTGTGAAGTCGGAGTTATGCATGGGCTCCCAGCTGAGGTTTTGTTGGGCAATGATTTGGGGTATCTAGAGAGCCGATATGTCACTGCTGTGACCAGATCGCAAGCTGCCAAGGTTACCAGGGATGGTCCAAGCGACGAGGTTAAAGCCGGTCACCTGGAAACTGGGGTAAGTCCATTACCTGCTGGGGAACCGGGTTTGGGTTGGGCTACTGTAAGGGAAGTGAAGGTAGCATTATGGGAGGATGGGACCTTGGCTGGGGTTAGGCAAAGGGCTGACAAGCGAGAGAATGGTCCTGAAGGAGATGAGTATATGTGGGAAGAAGGATTGCTGTACAGAATTACCTCCGAACCTGAGGGAAATGAGATGAGAGAGGTTAAGAAGCAGATGGTAGTTCCCCAAAGGTTTAGAGGGAGGTTGCTAGAGATAGCCAACGAGGTACCCTTAGCTGGACACATGGGGGTGAAGAAGACACAGCATCGCCTTACTAGGGTGTTCTACTGGCCGGGGTTGAACAGGGATGTATCTAATTACTGTAATTCCTGTGATGCCTGCCAGCGATATGGCCGCCCAAGAGGGGGTACCCGCGTCCCTCTTCAACCATTACCAGTAATGGATACCCCATTTCAGAGAGTGGCTATTGACCTGATAGGACCCTTGGCTAGAAGCAGCAGGACTGGGAAGCAGTTCATTCTGACCATAGTAGACTATGCCACCCGATATCCTGAAGCTGTTCCCTTGTCTAAGATTTCAGCTACGAAGGTAGCAGAGTCTTTATTGGGGGTATTCTCACGAATGGGGTTCCCTAAAAAGATCTTGTCTGACCGAGGTACCCAGTTTATGGCTAAAGTAACCCAGCAGTTATGGAAGTTATGTGGGATCAAACACCTGAGTTCTTCCCCATATCATCCTCAGACCAACAGTCTTTGTAAGAGGTTTAATGGTACCCTTAAGAAAATGCTCTGTACTTTCACAGAACAAGAGAAGGATTGGGAGCGTCTACTTCCCTACCTTCTCTTTGCCTACCGGGAAGTACCGCAGGAGTCCACGGGGTTCTCTCCTTTTGAACTCCTGTATGGTAGACAGATAAGGGGACCTTTGATCGTGATCAGAGAAGCATGGAAAGGTGACTATGGGCAAAACTAGGTTTCGGTGGTCTCATACGTCCTGGCTTTCAGGGAGAAACTAGCCATGTTAACTGGGTTGGTTAGAGACCACATGCAAGAGGCTCAAGCCAAAGCTAAGAAATACTATGATAGGGGAACCAAGGAGAGGGAACTGGAAGAAGACAAGAGATTTTGATGTTAGTCCCTCATCCACAGGATAAGCTCAAAGCAATCTGGGGAGGGCCCTACCCCATTACTAAGAAATTGAACCCTCATACATATGTGGTAATGGTAGACCCTGAAAGAAAGGTCACAAAGGTGGCCCACATAAACAGGCTGAAAAAATACCAGAGGCGACCCCAACATTTGCTAGCTATTTGTCTGCCTACCGGCAGTGACCCAGAAGAAGGAGTCCTACCTGACCTGTTAGCCCCAGCTGGGCTCAACAATCAGAGGGAGGTGGTGGGACAGTCCGTGAATTTAAGTGCAGACTACCAAAGGCAGCTGATTGAAACCCTGGCTCCCTACCATGCCCTATTCTCTACTAGCCCGGGGTGTACCCCTCTAGCAGTGCATAAGGTCATAACAGAAGGTTGCCCACAATTAAAACAGCCCTCCTACCGGGTACCCGAGACAGTGAGGGCTAGTATCTTTGATGAGCTGCGGGAGATGCTAAGATTAGGGGTGATTGAACATTCCAATAGCCCGTGGGCTTCCCCAGTAGTACTGGTGCCTAAAAAAGATGGGACCACTCATTTCTGTGTGGACTATCGTAAGCTAAATGACAGGACCAAGACTGATGCTTACCCTATTCCACGCATGGACGAGTTGTTGGACTGTCTAGGTACTGCCAAGTACCTCACCACTCTGGATCTCTCCAAGGGGTACTGGCAAATTCCCCTTGCTGAGACAGCCAAAGAGAGGTCGGCCTTCATCACCCCCTTTGGTCTTTACCAATTCAAGGTGATGCCATTTGGGATGAAGAATGCCCCTCCAACTTTTCAGAGGTTAATAGATCAATTATTACAGGGGCACCAAGGGTATGCTCAGGCTTACTTGGATGACATCGCCATATTCAGTAATACTTGGGAGATTCACCTTCAGCATATCAAAAGTATACTGGATACTATAAAGGAGGCCAGATTGACTATTCGCCCAGACAAATGTCAGTGGGCCAGGGCTGAAGTACAGTATTTAGGCCATTGGGTGGGCAGTGGGCAGATTAGGCCAGAACCAGCCAAGGTTGAGAAAAGGCTGCATGGCCCACCTCCCAAACTAAGAAGCAGGTAATGGCTTTCCTGGGGACCACAGGATATTATAGAAAGTTTATTCCTTTGTACAGTGCCATGGCCAAGCCTCTGACCGACTTGACAAAGAAGAGGGTGCCCAAGTTGGTGGACTGGACCTCAGCCCTTTATTGTACAAACGGATGCTTCCACATATGGACTGGGGGCTGTGTTGTGTCAGAAGGATGAGCAGGGATGTGAGCACCCCATTGCCTACCTCAGCCGAAAGCTGCTACCCAGGGAGGTGGCATATGCAGCAGTTGAAAAGGAGTGTTTGGCTGTGGTATGGGCCCTTAAGAAGCTACAACACTACTTGTATGGAAGGG